>CM056503.1:46034305-46634305 GCA_029783415.1 Anisodus acutangulus
TGGATGAGTGTGTTTGGTAATGTTTTTCAACATATACAGTATAGTTCCACAAGTTTCATAAGTGATATTCCAACTTCCAAGTTCATTATCTCCTCCCACCCACCCAAAGCCCCCAACCCTTACCCCATGACCATCCCACCCCTGAACCTCACTCTCCATCTCATCCCACTCATATAGTGTTTTGCTAGATTACATATAAATGTTCTTGGGATAATAGTATTTTGCTTACTTACCAAATACTAGAAAATAAGTAAGAAATTCATTGTTTTTCAAGAAGACATTTAAAAAAAAATCATTTTCCTTCATACCAAACACTCCTAAAGAATAAATAAAAGGGCAGTCCGGTGCACTAAGCTCATTATCTTGTGAGGTTCGGAGAAGGGTGGACCACAAAGTTACATTGTCTGTGATCTTACCTTGCATTTACATCGAGAGGTTGTTTCCACGGCTTAAACCCATTAACCTCCTAATCACATGACATCAACTTTATCGGTTACTCCAAGACTCCCCTTCTCCTAAAGAATAAATAAGAAGTTTAAATTTAAATTGTTACTCAATATAAGAAAGTGTCAAAAACCGTCACATAAATTAGAACTGAAAAAATGTTTTGATCTTAGACCGATCCCTTGAATTTTCTTTGGCCGTTGAAAAACTTAAATTCTGTCGAAGAGCTAACACCCTTCCATATAGAGAAATGTTTAAAAAGAAACATAGGGAGTATGTATAAAACAAGACAATGAAATCCCTTTGGTACTCTTTAACAAGTCATGTTAATTATTTTGTACGAGCTAGAGTATATTATAAGGGTAGGAAAGGAAATCAAAGGTGTTGAAATCTTACAGACTTTAGAAAATATATTATGCTCATGCGAATGTATCTACTTGTTACGAAATCTCAGGTATCAAAATTCAAAGGTTGGATTTCATATAGTAAAAAAAAAAGGATAAGTTATATCCTAAATCTTATTATCTTATAAAGACCCGTTCAGATAAGGAAAAACTCCAGAATTTACTTCTCAGTAGCAACTTGTACATTAAACAGTGAGCTATAATATATTTCTCATGTCCTGAGCATATATAATTAATTTAAATGCTCTAAATCTATATCATGTCATGTAGTACTAGTATATATGCATGCCGTTCTTTAGCATTAGGTTGAAGTGTGACGTTATATTGTTTTAATTACTAGCATATATGCATATAATTAGATAGTTGATAACCTATAAGCAATGTATAGAATTTCTGGTGAAGTGAAAGTGAAATTTACACTTGAAGAAGTCATCAATTTCCATTCTAGAGGTAAGTTGAAGAGTTTTTATATTTCTTCCTTTTTGCAAAATACAATAAATAAATAAATAAAAGTTATCCAATTTGTTAGCTATCATTTTCAAAAACCATTTTGTTTCCGCTATTTCCCTTCTAATTATATATTTTTTGAATTTTGTCACTACTCACTACATCCTTTTTTTAGGTTCCCGGTTGCTATGTTCCTCTATTTCCAAACCGCAAAATTATCCAAATTTAAGATGAATATTTGTGGCATCAGTAGTTGCCCTTTTTTTCTTAATTGAATTTGATTTAGCAACAGCCCTCACCCCCACCCCCTAAAACCTCAAAATTTATTTATTTTTAAATTTATTCTCCCGATATATATGCAATATCCATAATTGGAGCCTGATCACTAAATTCCGACCCGTGCCGAGAAATTCCATATTAGGGATAAAGCGGTATTCATTTGTACCCACGACTCGAACCTAACACATCTAATTAAACATCAATCAATCAATCTACCTAAACAATATATATATATATATATATATATATATATAAATAATGAATAAACAATTTACAAGAAAAAGTGTCAAGATCGTTGATGAGTTGAAGGTGGTCCATACCTTAAGAATAATTCATCAAATAAATAGGGACTACATGTGACATAATTATACAACATGGTATTATGAGAGCATATTATATTCTTATAATTCAACTGCTTTTGGCTCCATGCTCTCGGATCCTACCACAAACTGAATTATTCTTTCTTTCTCCCATTATATTATTACCTTATCACCTTCTTCCCCACCCCACCCCACCTCACGAAGAAGAAGAAAACCCTATACTTACGTGTGTATCTGACTTCTTGAGCATATTGTGTTATCTACCTTGTGTTCAAAAAATCACGAAAAAGAAACGAAAAAAAAAAATAAAAATCAGAAAAACAGAAACTGGAAAAATAATGCAGAAGTAAGAAAATATCAGAGACCACAGAATTTACTGTGTGTCCTTAAGGAATTTAATCCTCTCACTGTACCCGAGGTTATGAATTACTTCCTCCCAGGATAAAACGGATATACATGTCGCAGGAGTAGTGATACATCAAACGCCTTCGACTTCGACGAACTCAAAGTTGGCAACGAAACACAATAAGACTCGATAGTTTTATTTGTGAAAAGAACGCAGAATTTTCAGATGCAGGAAAAAAATTTCAGTGTATTAAAAATGAGGCATTGCCTCAGTTTATATAGCCTCGAAGGTGCCTCGAAGGTGCCTCTTCGGAATAGGTTGTGATTGTTCGGAAAGGCCTTTGCCTTTTTTCCAGAAAAGAAAAAAAACTCATTTTCCCTCCATTTCTCATTCACACCAACTTAGCTAGCTTTATTCATTAACTAGCTTTAACAATCCCCCACATGAATGGGGAATGGTTATATGATGAAAAACATGCATGACAAAAAAAATGTGTGATTCGTAAGCAAGGATTAATCGCATCTGAATAAGTAGATTTCTCTTTGAACTTTCTGTAGTAAACTTATGTCGGATATACTCGGTCAATCGGTAGATTTGATATCCTTGAACCGTCGAGCTTTGGTGTATACCTAGACAACCACATGTCACACAATTAACCCTTTAACTGTCTTTGGTTCTCATTGTTTTGTTCGTTTCAGCCATGAACACTGCTTGGTTCATAAGTGCGTAGAGAATTGGCCTTACATAATTCTCCTTGAAGCGGCTTACACTTCACACTTACATAGGTGATTCCTAAATGTGTCATCCCGTAGATACACTATTTGATATACCCCGTACCAAACTTAGGAACCATTAAAAAGCCATAATGCTTTATCCTGGTACTGAACATTGTCTCATCACGATAATGGATCAAAGAGTTATTGTGACAATGTTGAACCGTCATTAATGACTTTGTTTGATCTCTTTGAACCTAGATCTTGGGATCTCCAGTCTTCTAGGTAGAGTTACCGTCACGATGACTTGTCCTCGGCCATAGTCCCATTCCCCTTGATGATCTTTCAACTACCTCTCTAGTTAGGCTTTTAGTTAGTGGATCCGACGCATTATCTCTTGACTTAACATAGTCAATTGTGATAATTCCACTAGAGAGTAGTTGTCTAACGGTATTATGTCTTCGTCGTATGTGACGAGACTTTCCGTTGTACATAAGGCTCCCGGCTCTTCCTATTACCGCTTGGCTATCGCAATGTATGCATATAGGAGCCAATGGTTTGGGCCAAAATGGAATATCTTCTAAGAAATTCTGGAGCCATTCAGCTTCTTCACCGGCTTTGTCTAAAGCTATGAACTTAGATTCCATTGTAGAGCGGGCGATACATGTCTGTTTGGATGACTTCCAAGACACTGCTCCTCCACCTATGGTAAAAATATATCCACTTGTGGATTTAGTTTCAGTTGAACCGGTGATCCAATTTGCAGCACTGTATCCTTCAATAACTGCAGGATACCTGTTATAATGCAAAGCAAAGTTTTGAGTATGTTTTAAATACCCCAAAACTCATTTCATTGCCAGCCAATGTTTTTGTTCGGGATTACTAGTGTAGCGACTTAGTTTACTTATAGCACACGCAATATCAGGTCGCGTACAGTTCATGATATACATCAAACTTCACAACACTCTGGCATAATCCAATTGAGAATGACTTTCACCTTTACTCTTTGCAAGAGCAAGGTTCATATCAATTGGCGTCTTTGCAACTTTAAAGTCCAAATACTTGAACTTTTCAAGTACCTTTTCAATATAATGAGTTTGAGACAATGCTAGACCTTGAGGAGTCTTATGGATTTTAATTCCCAGAATTAAATCGGCAACTCCTAAGTCTTTCATATCAAAATTACTAGCAAGCATGCGCTTAGTAGCATTTATGTTAGCAATGTCGTTACTCATTATCAACATATCATCCACGTACAAACAAACAATGACTACGTGGTTCAGAGTGTTCTTAATGTAGACACATTTATCACACTCATTTATCCTGAATCCATTTGACAGCATTGTATGGTCAAATTTTGCATGCCACTGTTTGGGTGCTTGTTTTAGTCGGTAAAGAGACTTAACAAGTCGACACACCTTCTTCTCTTTCCCTGGAACTACAAACCCCTCAGGTTGTTCCATGTAAATTTCTTCCTCTAACTCTCCATTTAAGAAGGTTGTTTTCACATCCATTTGATGGATTTCAAGATCGTACACGGCGGCTAACGCTACTAACACCCGAATGGATGTAATCCTCGTTACCGGCGAGTATGTATCAAAGTAATCAAGACATTCTCATTGTCTAAACCCTTTAACAACTAGTCTTGCCTTATATTTATCAATAGTACCATCAGCTTTCATTTTCCGCTTGAAAATCCATTTGGAACCTAAAGGTTTATTCCCTGGAGGAAGGTCAACCAATTCCCAAGTATGGTTTTTTAATATGGATTCTATCTCACTATTGATTGCCTCTTTCCAAAATTGAGCTTCCGATGAAGACATAGCTTCGTTGAAGGTTCGAGGCTCATTCTCCAACAAAAATGTTAGAAATTCTGGTCCAAAGGAAGTAGACGTCCTTTGACGTTTGCTGCGTCTTGGATTTTCCTCATCAGGAATATTTTCCTTTGTTTCTTCCCGAGGTCGTTTAGATTCTTTGCTAGACAACTCACATTCCTTTTTATACGGATATATGGTTTCAAAGAAGTCAACATTATCTAACTCAATTACCGTATTCACCTGAATGTCGGGATTTTCTGATTTGTGAACTAGAAATCGATATGCCTTACTATTTGTGGCATATCCTATGAAAACACAATCAATGGTTTTAGGTCCTATTTTTACCCTTTTGGGTTTAGGAACTTGCACCTTGGCCAAACACCCACACACTTTGAAGTATCCCAAATTGGGCTTCCTTCCTTTCCACTTTTCGTATGGAATAGATTTTGTTTTGCTATGGGGCACTCGATTGAGTATTCGGCTAGCTGTTAGAATGGCTTCCCCCCACAAGTTCTGGGGTAAACCAGAACTTATTAACAGGACATTCATCATGTCTTTCAAGGTTCTATTTTTCCTTTTCGGAATTCCGCTTGATTGTGGCGAGTAAGAGCGATTGTTTGATGAATAATGCCATATTCCAAACATATTTGTTCAAAAGGAGATTCATATTCACCGCCCCTATCACTCCTTATCATTTTAATCTTTTTGTTAAGTTGAGTCTCAACTTCAGTTTTGTATTGCCTGAATGCTTCAATTGCTTCATCTTTACTATTAAGTAAATAAACGTAGCAATACCGCGTACTATCGTCAATAAAAGTTATGAAATACTTCTTTCCACCGTGAGATGGGATTGACTTCATGTCACAAATATCTGTATGGATTAAGTCTAAAGGACTTGAATTCCTTTCAACTGACTTATAAGGATGTTTAACAGACTTAGACTCAACACAGATTTGACATTTTGATTGATTGCATTCAAACTTAGGCAATACTTCCAAACTAATCATTTTTCGCAAGGTTCTATAATTGACATGTCCTAAACGTGAATGCCATAAATTATTTGACTCAAGTAAGTAAGACGAAAATATCTGAGACCACAGAAGTAAGAAAATATCAGAGACCACAGAATTCACTGTGTGTCCTTAAGGAATTTAATCCCCTCACTGTACTCGAGGTTATGGATTACTTCCTCCCAGGATAAAACGGATATACCTGTCGCAGGAGTAGCGGTACATCAAACTCCTTCGACTTCGACGAACTCAAAGTTGGCAACGAAACACAGTAAGACTCGATAGTTTTATTTGTGAAAAGAATGCAGAATTTTCAGATGCAGGGAAAAAATTTCAGTGTATTAAAAATGAGGCATTGCCTCAGTTTATATAGCCTCGAATGTGCCTCTTCGGAATAGGTTGGTGACTGTTCGGAAAGGCCTTTGCCTTTTTTCCAAAAAAGAAAAAAAATCATTTTTCCTCCATTTCTCATTCACGCTAACTTAGCTAGCTTTATTCATTAACTAGCTTTAACATATTGTACGTTCTTTCTCAATTTATATATACACATCATATCACATGCACACGCAGGGACATATAGGAACCAAAGTTTCCCTATTTTATAAAGCAGTTTGAACATGATTTAAAATTATAGTTTGAAATCATTATTTGAAATTATAGTTTTGTTTGGACATGCAATTTAGATTTCTTAAGTTGTATCATTTCTCATTGACATAAAAATCTCATAAGTTGTGTAGACCATCAAAACTTTTCTAATTCTTATGCAATCTTATCAAATGAACAAGTCATAGTTCATAACAAAATTAATATGCGGCTCGAAATTGTACACTTTTAAGTCATGACATAGTCATACTTTTGTGTATATATACAATATAAATTATGTATTGGTCAATTATATCCAATATAACATAAAATCGATCAATTGGTATATATCTACTAATTTATGGATCTTTTTATACAAAATATAAACTTATGTTGGACACTTTTAAGTCATGGCATAGTCATACCTTGTATATATATACAATATAAATTATGTATTGGACAATTATATCCAATACAATATAAAGTCGATCAATTGGTATACATCTACTAATTTATGAACCTTTTGTACAAAATATAAACTTATGGGCCAAATTTTATATTTAATTTTTTTTTTGAAATCGTGATTTGGAATCCCAAATCACACCTTTTTGGATGATTTGAGATTTCAAACAATGACATGAAGTTGAAGTTCAAATTATGTCCAAATTGCATAAACAAACGTGATTTGAAATCAAATTATGCAAATCATGGTTTGAAAACGCATGGAAAATGCCTACTATATATGCCACTATACACGTTTGAGTTTTACTATTTACATTAGTGACAGACTCAAAATTTTCGCGAACAGAATTTAAATATATAAAGAAACTAATTAAATGAATTTAATAATTATATATATATATATATATATATATATATATATAATCTTTTATTATATATATATAATCTTTTATTATTTAATGTAATATTACAGCGAAAGAATTCCAATGAAGTCCATTGTGCCCACTATATTACAAAAAGAAATAGGAAGTAGCTACGAAATTCGTAACTAATGGCCCGTAGCTAACGAATTTGCTTAATAATCTCTTACTCTTTCGTTAAATAGGATAAGCGAAGGATTTTTGTTGTTTAGCTATATAATTTTTTGGTTATTAATTCCTTTTTTTTAGCTTCACCCCTGTAATATACATTGATGTTGTAATAGAATATATAAATTATCAAATTATTGATACGCCCAAATTATACCTCCGAAAATGATGTAAGGCGGTCGAAGGAAATATAGAACCCAACAAAGGTTGGGGTCGAATCTCACAGGGAATACATTGAGAAAAAGTACAATTCAAATGTAAACCTCGATAGTAGTCTATATTTCAAAGGTGTTGAGAAATAATGTCTGTTTTGATTAAAATCTATTTTTCAATTCAATTATGAACTAATTGCAAATTTGCAATTCAAGTAAGGAGAGGACTAGGGTTGTGTTCCCTCTAGGTGGATTAATGTAATTGAGAATAAATTTGATTTCAATTGGATACCTATTATACTAGATGAGGGGCCAATGAAAGGTTTATACCTAGTTTTTCAACCTAGGTGATAAATTGCATCACTAGGCTTTTTCAAGCCCTAGGATATGCTAATCAATACACTCATTATCCATTCTATTCCTAGGTTTGGGTGTTAGATAGGAGTTAAAGTCCTAAATCTATGTCATTAATGCTTTTTCCCACCATTTATTATCTTCCAAGCAATAAATGTTTGCTGGACACTACCAAAGTTGGCCACCATTGATATCAATACATAAAAAAGCATTAATGAAGTATAACATTGATATCCAATCTAGTCAAACATTAAATCACCCAATTCATTAATTACACCATTTGAGGTCCACAACCCTAGCCAAGTGTTTAGCTACTCATTATAATTAAAACAAAAGCATTAAATTGATATGAATACATTGTGACTTGCAAAGTAACTAAGAATTAAGATGAATTTGAATTCAAAGATGTTGTTTAATCCTCCTCAAAAGCTTAAAAACAAGAATGATGGAATGTTTTGAGTCTTGAGAATATAAACTAATATGGCCCCTAGAGGCACAAAATCCTAGAAACTATTTAAAGCCTCCAAAATTCGTGCTCCAAAATTAAAAAATATTGCCCCGCGCCACCGTATGCGAACAACAAGCCATGTTCTTTTACCGCAGGTTATGTCAATTTTTGGATCTTCAGTGACATGGTCCGCGGTTCGCAGGTCACGCCGCAGATCATGCTTTTCTCTTGTTCAAATTACTGAGGTTCTTGCTGTGGTTTGTGATCCTTCTGCGGTCCGCAAATAATGCATGCGGTTCGCAGGTCATGTTTTTGGCCTTTTTACTCCTTTGCTTGTATTTCGTCTCCGCACTCCTTGTCCTACAAAACAACACATATAAATAATAAATAATATAAAATATACTTTAAGATAAACAAAAGGGAGTAAAAGATATCTAGTGTACTTGATTTCACAGTACATCAATTATTTAAAAGATAACTATGAAAAATGATTCATAATATGTGAGATTAGTAACCGAAAAAAAAAAAATTACATGTTACAATAGGTTAAATATGCACGGATCGGATAGTGTAAAAAATTATACTATCAATCAATAAATATAAATAAAATCCTACTATGTATTGGCGGGTTGGAGTAGGCTTGGGGGTGGTATGGATGAGATTTGGTTGTGTCCGACCAGTCCACATACGACAGCACTTGCACCCATCAGTTGCATAGATTCCTTCCTTCACTCCCCAATGCACGCTAACTAATATCAATCATATAATATAACGCACTATTTTCTACAACTCCTATTATACTTCTTATCTCTTCATTTTTTTCCTTTTTTGATATCTAGATTTTTCGGCTTACTCCAGACTATTCCTAGAGATAGTAGTTTCGATCCCTCAGAACTACTATCAGTAAATCGCGGGATATGCCTGAATGATCAGAGTTTGAGAACAGAGCAAGTGATATCACCTACAAGGTCCTACCCAGAAGAGATCAAATTACACTCACCAGGGTTCGAACCCACGCTGCAGGCCTCCAGCTAAATTTTAAGTTTCCTCATTTGCCATCCAGCTATGCCCCGGGTACATCTCTTTTATTTTATTTACAATAGATGTGGTTTTGTTGGCTAAGAATTTAGATTTATTTATTTATATTTTAAAATACTGATCTTAAGAATTGTTTGTTGAAAATTGTAGCCCTTAAAACGCGTTATAGTATTACATTTTCAAGATACCTATGTAGTAGGAGTATATGATAATCTCTATTAGGAGAAAATTATTTGGTCATTAACAAGTGTGCCAATTCCATTTTAAATACTTTTTTAGCCATTGCGAAGACCGTATTTTCTGTATAATTTTTGCATTGACGGAGTTACAAAAAGTCCCATAAATTTCGAATTTTGGACTTACAAATCCCTTTACCAAACATTTCAACCAGCTCAGGAATACTTCTGTAACAAAATTAAAAAATAAAAAGATAAATAAGATCGTATTATATTTATCATGATGAGAACTTTTGATCCTTCTAATTACTTGAATCTATTACAGAAATATTCTCCGGCATATGCTAAATTCTTGATTAAAAGTTCTATTGACTTGTATAAAATTTTGAGAAAATAAAATGAAAATTACCATTGAATAAAACTTTTGATTCTTAAGTTATAGGTAAATTTTAATTTAATTATTTTTACTTATCACTAAGGACATTTAATCTCTAAAAACTTAAAATTAAAATGCTTCGAAATCCTCAATGATAGAAACATATTTAGGTCAACAAAGTATAATAACGTAGAAAGTGAAATCAAAACAATGAGACAACAAACACACGCAAAATTTTGGAGACCACTTAACTCTAATATAAAGATTGGTGGAATTAATTGAACTTCCACTGTGACAAAATGTGGAACTATTGTTGATTCTTTCGGAGCAACAATAAAAAACCAAAAAGAAAAGAAGGATTTTAAATTTTTTTTTTTGGGGGGGAGGTATACTTCTTTTTTATTATCTTAAGTTATATACTATCAACATAAATCTTCTTACACTATCCGTAATTATAACTTGTGATAGTAAGTTGGTTAATAATTTTATTAGATTACTCAAAACTTATCAAGAGATTTACATATAACCTGATTATATAAGAGTAAGCCCCGGCCCCTTTCTTTTTTTTTTTTTTTATGTTTTTGTGTATACAACTTAAATTCAAGAACAAAATAAAAAATGTTTCTTATAAAAATTATTAGCATTTATTTAGTTTCTCGGCTGTGTACGGTATCAGATACCTGCCTTTTGGCCCGACTTAATTAACACAATTTTTTTCTAATCTCATCATTCGAATACGAGATATTGGGTTCAGAATGGAGAAATTCTATATATTCATTCCACCCTAATCTTTGATGGAGCTTTTTAATTGAACTTTTCTTTTTCTAAATTTTGTTTTTGTAATTAAAAATAATTTTAGGGAAAAAGGTGGATGGCTTTTCAAATAGTAACGTAGAAGAATGGGGAAACACAATAGAAGATGCACGTTCTGCCACGGCAAAACATTTCCATTTCTTCGGGACTAAGCACACATGGCCCTGTCTATCTATAACCCTATGGCATCCAATGCTACTCCCTCACAAATCTACTATACTAGTACTATAAATTATTTTCTTTAAGATAATAAGTTTAAGATACAGGAGCCTAATTACTATTTCTATCACCAGCATAAGTATCGGATAACTCCATCCTGTAATGTCACATATGAAAAGAAGACCTAGTTATTTTAGATCCAGCTATTTTCATGTTAGCTTAGATATCATAGAAAAAAAAGACTTTAAGAATGGAATACACTAGTAGCATGAGAAGATTTGGTAAATAGGCCTATGGTAAGTCTTAATTTGGAAAAAGACTTTTGAATTTCTTTTTGATTTGTTTTTCTAGGTTAGGGCAGAGAGAAGTGATCCCGAGGTATAATTCATTATTTTTGAAACTTGGGAGGTTTTAAGATAGTAAACTTAAGTCCATTTCTTTTGTGTTAAAATATACAAAAAAAACCTCTCTTTCTTCAATCCCTTTCACTTTCTGAAATTAAAATTATCTCAAGCTTCCAACCTACTCTTACTCTCCCCCAAGCTTCGATATTGTTCAGTCGTCTTTGCCAGGTATTTTCTTTAATTTGGCAACTCTTTCGGAGCATTTTGAGCTTCATATTGCCCTGAATGTTTTTATTTTTTTTCGATTCATGGTGTTCATAAAGTTTCGATTTTTATTCAAAATTTTGAAAGTTTAGCCTGTATTTCTGGTTGTTTCGACCTTTCTTTTTCTGTTTTTTCTTATGTGTTATTTATACTTATTTTGCTTATTTTGATCTTCCTTTTTATAGTTTTTGCTTTTTGAAAATGGATTATGATCTATACTAGATTTTTGGCTGATTATTCTTGTTACTATATTGTGGTTGATCAACGTCACTCTATTGTTTGTATATAGATCATAAAGAATGTCTAGATGTATAGGAAGAGGAGGAAAATAGGCCTCCATTATGTTGATATGGTTCAAACCCGTTCTAATGCTATTGTTTTAGAGAAAACGAAGAAAGTGGTGAAGAAGTTATTAGACGAGAAGAAAAAAAAGCAAAATAAATTGTAGAAGCTGATAGTGAGGCCTACTCAAATCCATGAATGAGCAAAGTGTGGATGAAGAACAAGATGATCGAGGTGATAGTTATATTTTTTAGGATGGTTCAAAGCAGCCTGGTTCTGATGAATATATTGATCCCCTGTTATGACGAGAAGAATTCAAGCTCGACCACGACGTAATCACTACCACCGCCGTCTACACCTTTCACCCGACGTACTCCTCTTGAGAAATGATATGGAGTGTCTCTTCATGAGGCTCAGAGATGACATACATCAGTTGAAAATGTACATTTTCTGCGTGTAATCTTTGAAAGGTTTGGGAAAAAGCTTGATGATTGGACCATCATCTACCTACCCCCTAATAGACTATTATTTTCATGTAATTTTTTGTAAAACTTTTATTTATGAAAAGGGAATGGAGGAATTTGATCAAGAAATAAAATGGAGGAGTTTGATCAAGAAAAGAGACAGTGGAGGAAATAAATAAGAAAATAAGTCAAACTAGAAATAAACCACCTTACTCTATAATAACTCAGTGCTTGGGACAAATTTAGACCATTTTGGTCGATGATAAATTAGAGAAATTGTAACACCTCATAACTTCGGGCTATGGTTTGAATCATACGATGAGAAAATAATGAAACCAAGATGAGGAGTGTAGGAAGTGTTTTGAAAACTAATCAAGGCATAAGAAGAGTCTTAGAAAAAATTAGAGTCGAAAGCTACTCTACGGAGCATGTGTTAAAGTGAGTTTGAAGTAGGCCTTACTAAATCGAGTGTACGAGTAAATCTATAAGGAATTTGGAAAGACTTCCTTCATGAAAGTTGTATCCCTTTGAAATACCTTTCCATCCATATAAAGCTCGCGTCAAACTGAGTTATTTACAAAACGTTATGGCCAATTTACTTAGGATGTGTAAAATGAAAATTCCTATTTTTGTAGGATTAAATTTTATTTTTAAAGCCCAGGCCTTTATGTAACCTATAAATACAATCCTAAAACGTTTTATGTAAGGATTTTCAACTAGACCTGCTACCAAACTCCTAAGGTGAGCTATTATTCAAATCTCTATGGAAATTATATTAAGTTAACACTAGAATAACACTGAATCATTCTTTGAAATCGCTAGATTTTGGAAAATTCATTCAAGGACGAATTTAGAATGAAGCTTTGGGATTTCTTCAAAAAGTTAAGCACATCAATCATTAATAAATTATATGGAGTTATTATTATGTTTTAGATATTTAATGGTTGGTAGAATCATGAAATATGATTGATTTAGATGAACTCCATCAAACGCAAAATTCTAGTAATTTTTTGTAGGTTTTCCCTCCGACCAGCCAACTTCCTTTAGCGTTTTCCGATAATTTAGCCATCGGATCGAGCACAAATTGTAACTGAGTGATCCCAATATATATATCTTAAATGTTAATGGTGAAGATCGGATTTGAGATCTGGAACTGTATAGTTTGAGCTATGAACAGTAGCTACGAAAATCGGTAAAAACTCTTCTCAAAGTTTCAAGTTCAAAGTTTTGGGTTTCTTATTTAAAAGTTCAGAACTTTTCTTCAAGTATTGGAGTGACGAAGGTATGTAGAGCTTCTATCCACGTGTGAGAATATTATTATTCTTCCCCATGCCATTTTCATCCATGAAATCATGAATTTCCATAACATAGAATTTTTATTTCATGTTCATGATAATCCTAAACTACATGTATTATGATATACCATGTTATATTATTAATTCGTTATTGTGTTCTTGATATTCCATTATGATTATTAGGAATCCATATGTAATTCATGAATACCCATAACCTTGAATTCCATGGGTTCTTAAATACAAGTCATGAACCATTACTACTCAATTTCATGAAATTATACATGTTTTCAT
The DNA here is from genome assembly GCA_029783415.1 of Anisodus acutangulus. Lineage (NCBI taxonomy): Eukaryota > Viridiplantae > Streptophyta > Magnoliopsida > Solanales > Solanaceae > Anisodus > Anisodus acutangulus. The sequence continues at coordinate 46,048,173 of CM056503.1, forward strand.
ATTTTACACAAGTTATATTATATATTTATTTACATAATAAATTATAATCACGATTCATGTTTTACAAGTTATTTTTATTAAATTCATGGGCTTACAAGTCAACTATTTTCAAGTACATATTTTGAGAGTTGCACAGATTATCGAGAAGGCTCATATAGTCTGAAACTACGTATACCAACGTAGGATAAGGGTCACTCCACCAGAGGATGATACCTTCTTATTACCCCTTTTGGGATTATTGGATCCGTCATGTTCATGTTCATGTTCATGTTCATGTTCATGTTCATGTTCATGTTCATGTTCATGTTCATGTCTCGTACTCTGGCAAGGTACGAGATGGCTTAGCTGATCGGGCAGAGATCAGACTCCACGTTCACGCGTGGTGATTCATGTCAGTTTTGTTAATGCTCTCCTTACATATATTCAGATTTACATACATATAACTTTACAGATTTTACACATTTTTTATACTCATGCCAGATCATGCTCATATTCATGTTTCAGTTTCAGTTTCATGTTCATATTATATCATGTGACAATTTATTTCTTCAATTGCTTTACATACAGTACAATTCAAATGTACTAACGTCCCTTTACCGGGCCTGCACTTCACGGTGTAGGTATTGAATTTCAAGAAAATGGATCTACTCGTTAGGATTTGTCTCAATATCAGCTATTGGTGAGCCCCATTTTCTTCGGAGTGTTAGTCAGTTATTTTACATGTCATGCTTATTGTTAATGGTATGCTGGGTTTTTGTCCTGGTAAACAATTTTTCAGTCAGACTCATATCTCTAAGGTTTCATAGACTAGAATAGTTTAGCATGTCAGTTATGTCAGCATTATTTTTAGACTTGTTATATTTTCAGATATTTCTGCAATATATTTTTCAGACTATTTTTCACTACCATGTTTTACATAAGTTACTATCATCATTATTTTATGCTTTCGATGCCCATGTTGATTCAGCAACCCATGTGGTTCACTCAGTCACGTGCATTTAGACACCAAGTGTCGTGTTTCGCCCAAGCCATGATTCAGGGCGTTACAGAAATAAAGGTGATTGTTGCAATGTGAAACATGCTGAATTTGCACTAGTCCCATGGAAAAAAAAAATCCAAACCCAAATCTCAAATGTCAAACCCCAAACCCAATGTCACGACCCAAATCGGAGGGCCGCGGCACCCGGACCTTACTCACCATATATAAGGTCGATAAGGCCATACAAGACTACTACACACTAGACACCTGTCTACAAACCTCTAAGAAAGTACATGACATCAAAAGGTCGGTACAGAGCCCCGACATACCCATATATACAAGAAACAATCACTGTATCAAGATAGACAGACACTCCAAAACAAGTAGAGTGCTCCAAAAATCCGCTGAGTCAGCAACCTACTAACGTGGATCGTCCCCTTGCCTACGTGAACCTGCGGGCATGAAACACAACGTCCCTCGACAAAAGAGACGTTAGTACGACTGATGTACTGAGTATGTCAGACATGAATAATAGCACAATAGGGATATAACAACAACTGAAGCAAAAACAGTTGACCAACAGTAAATGCCTCTGAGGGCCCTAATACATATGTCTAAATGTTATGCATAATGCAAATGCGGTATATATATATATATATATATATATATATATATATATATATATATATATATATATATACATATATATATATATATATATATCGGGTTGTATGTTGTGGAACGTGCAACCCGATCCAATATATGTTAGTGTTGCGGAATGTGAAACCCGATGCAATATATGTTAGTGTTGTGGAACATGCAACCCGATCCAATATATGTTAGTGTTGCGGAACATGCAACCCGATCCAATATATGTAAGTGTTGCGGAACGTGCAACCCGATCCAACATATTATATGTATATATGCATGAATGACAATGAAACATTCTAAACTTATCGGATGACATAATATCCTTGCCTCTTTGGCTAGCATTGGAAGTACTTAACATGTATCTTCGGCTAATATTGGGAATATCAACATTTCTCCTATATACCTCAATAAGGATTTAGAAACATATTTAGACATGTTTTTAACATAGGAATTAACAACATGAATATTTTTAACTACTAGGAGTAGAATAATTTATGGAATAATATCACGGTTATATTTCATTACATAGAACATGCCAAAAGAAAGAAATAATTTGCCTTAACATACATTGATTTCACTTAATTATCTGAGTCAAGGGAGTTGCTAACACTATCCGAAAGCGCAACGAAAATTTGGATCTCAATCAAAATTCAATTGGTCTTAACGAGATTGATAGGGAACATTTACAAACAATGAGTGAACTCCCAGCAATTTTCAATTGAACCTTACTACTTTTGTTGCCTAAAATTTCTACGAAGTGCTACTGATTTGCTACTCACGTTTTGCCAACAATTAACTGCCTATGCTAACTAATGGAAGGTGTTGTATCTATCTAAAATGGAATGTGTTTCTGTTATTTATGAAGGTGTCGAGTGGGTCTGCTTCACAGACCATGATTCCCCCCCCCCCTTATTGATTACATACACTACTTGCTAATTCTACAAATTGACACCTATTTGGTTATTGTCTTTGTCACTTAAGTGTCTATATGAAGCATACACGTATAATCCCACTCAACATTGTTCCCCCCTTTAAGATTTATACCCACAATTAATTTCTTGATCTCAATTCCCTTAAATCTCAATAACTTATAAGACCTTCATATACTCAATGTCATAATTTGTGTGATAAGACACTAGTCTATAACTTCATTGGGGATATACAACTATTATTCTTAACCCCATCGTCACACTTGTTACGTCCAAAATTTATTTTGGGGTATTATTCTTTTATAAACTAATCTATTTATTAGCATACGTAAAAATAACATAAATTTCCCGAGGCCTGGGTCCACTTGCCTATGTTTAGGTGCTCAAACCATCACCCAAAATTATGGGATGTTACATCATTCCCCCCTTAGAAACATTCATCCTCAAATGTTGGGGTGACATATCTAATTCCCGTTACGAAGCCCGAAAATACAACTACTTTTTCATGGCCACACAATGTAACATACATCATTACATCAGACCTCTCATGGTCTTCAAGCATTAATTATAATATCATGAGATAGAACTCACCTTATGCTTCTTTTGGAACCTCGGTGTTGGTCTGGAACAGGTGTGGATATTTGTGCATCATTTCCTCTTCCGCCTCCCATGTCATTTCTTCTACGTTCTTATTCCGCCACAAAACTTTCACGGAGGCTACTTCTTTAGTCCTCAACTTGCGGACTTGTTGATCTAGGATAACAACATGAACCTTTTCATATGATAGATTCTATGTAATCTGTACATCGTCAATCGATACAATTCGAGGAGGATCTCCAATACATGCTCTCAATATGGAAATATGAAACACCGGATGGACAAACTCCAACTCTGAAGGTAAATCCAACTCGTAAGCTACTTGATCGATTCTTTGAATTATACGATATGGCCCAATATACATTAGACTGAGTTTTTCTTTCTTCCCGGATCTCATCACACCCTTTATAGGCGAAATCTTCAAAAATACCCAATCATCTACCTGAAACTCTAAGTCTCGCCGTCGCACATTGGAATATGACTTCTGACGACTCTAAGCGGTTAACAGTCATTCCTGGATAAGCTTCACCTTCTCTATGTCTTGGTATATTAAGTCAGGCCCAAATAACTCTAATTCGCCTATCTCGAACCATCCGATAGCAGATCAACATCTCCGTTCGTACAAAGCCTCGTATGGAGCTATTTTAATGTTAGTATGATAGTTGTTATTGTATGTGAACTCAATAAGGGGTAAATGATCATCCCAACTTCACTTAAAATCCAATATACAAGCTCGTAGCATATCCTCAAGAGTCTGAATTGTATGTTCGACTTGTCCGTCCATCTGATGGTGGAAAGTTGTGCTAAGATTAACTCGGGTGCCTAAACCTTTCTGAAATGACTTCCAAAAGTTAGTTGTAAATTGAGCACCTTGGTCAGATATAATAGAAACAGGCACACCATTAAGGCGAACAATCTCCTTAATATACAACTTCGTGTAATCCTCGGCTGTGTAAGTAGTTTTGACTGGAAAGAAATGAGCTGATTTAGTCAATCTATCAATAATTACCCAAATAGAATCAAACTTACGGTAAGAGTGAGGTAAACCCGTAACAAAATCCATATTAATCATTTTCCACTTCCACATCAGAATCTCGATGTTCTGAGTCAAGCCACCAGGCTTTTGGTGTTCTATTTTTACCTACTGACAATTGAGACACTGAGCTACAAACTCCGTCATGCTCCTCTTCATGTCTTTCTACCGATAGATACCCTTGATATCATGGTACATCTTAATAGATCCAGGATGAATGGAATATCGTGAATAATGGATCTCCGTCAAAATTTTATTTCGTAATTCTGCTACATTTGGAACACATAAACTACCCTGGTGCCTGAGAATCCCATGTTCGTCGATCTCAAAGGTCGTGGTCTTCTTCTGTTGAATACCTTCTCTGATTCTTCTCAAACTGGGGTCTTCCCACTGACGTTCCTTAACTTCTGATATGAGAGACGATTCTGACATATTCTGAATCACAAAACCACCATCCTCCGAATCCCTTAACCGGACTCCCAAACTAGCTAACTGATGGAGATCTCTTACTAACTCTTTCTTTTTTACCTACACCGATATTGATCTAACCATCGACTTACGACTTAGCTCATTTGCTACAACATTAGCTTTACCGGGATGATATAAGATGTTTACATCATAGTCTTTCAATAATTCCAACTATCTTCTTTGCAGACTTTTATGATCCGTGAAAATATCTACATGAACACCATACAAGTAGTGCCGCCACATCTTTAGTGCATAGACCACTGCGGCCAACTCCAAATCATGTGTCGGTTAGTTCTTCTCATGTTTTCTCAATTGCTTTGAAGCATAGGCAATCACCTTACCATATTGCATTAGCACGCATCCTAGACCTGCCCCCGAGGCATCACAATACATAACATAGCCTTCTGGACCCTCTGGGAGAGTAAGGATTGGTGCCGATGTTAGTATGTTTTTTAACTCTTGGAAAATTTGTTCACACGCATCGGACCATTGAAACTTTATAACCTTTTGTGTCAATTTCGTTAATGGTGCTGATATGGTAGAAAATCCTTTTACAAACCTCCTATAATAGCCGGCTAAGCCCAAAAAGTTGGGAACCTCTGATGGAGTCGTAGGCCTCGGCCAATTCTTCATCGCTTCAATCTTCCGAGTGTCAGCTCTTATACCTTCATATGACACTATATGACCAAGAAAATCCACTGAATTCAACCAAAACACACACTTGGAGAGCTTGGCATACAACTTATGGTCCCGGAGTGTCTGTAGTACTATCCGCAAATGATCCATATGCTCTGCTTCCGAGTGATAGTACACCAAAATATCATCTATAATTATTCGCACAAATACATCCAGAAAAGGGCGAAACACGATGTTCATTAGATCCATAAATACAGCTGGTGCGTTTGTGAGTCTAAATGACATTACTAAGAACTCGAAGTGCCTATACCTTATCCTGAAAGCCGTCTTCAGAATGTCCTTCTCCTTAACCCTTAGCTGATGGTACCCTGACCTTAGGTCGATCTTTGAAAAACATCTTGCACCTTGTAACTGGTCAAATAAATCATCAATTCTGGGAAGAGGGTACTTGTTCTTGATAGTGACTTTATTCAGCTACTGATAGTCGATACACATCCGTAACAAGCCATCTTTCTTTCGTATGAACAATACCGGCGCACCTCAAGGAGATATGCTAGTCCTAATAAAGCCTTTCTCAAGCAGATCATTTAATTGCTCCTTTAATTCTTTCAATTTAGTTGGAGCCATCATATACGGAGGAATAGATATCGGTTGAGTGTCTGGCAACACGTCTATACCGAACTCAATTTCCTTTTCGGGAGGAAGGCCTGGAAGTTCGTCTGGAAATACATCAAGAAACTCATTAACCACTAGAATTGATTAAGACGTAGGTGGTTCGGCGTTGACATCTCTAACCCGAACGAGATGGTATATACAACCTTTGGAGATTATCTTTTTTACTTAAGGTATGAGATAAACCTACATTTTTGCGACGCCGTATTACCCTTCCATTCAAGAACTGGCTCTCCTGGAAACTAAAATCTAACAATCTCTGTTCGGCAATCAACATTAGCGTAGCACGATGCTAGCTAATTCATGCCCATAATAACATCAAAATCAACCATCTCTAGTTCTATCAAATCTGCTAGGGTCTGATGGCTACAAATTAATACTGCACAATTCCGCTAGACCCGTCTAGCAACTACTAACTCACCAACTGGTGTAGATACCACAAATGGATCTCTTATCAACTCAGGCTTCATACCAAATTTACAGGTAAAAAAAAGAGTGATATATGATAGATTGGAACTTGGATCTAACAACGCAAACACATTACGTGAAAAGATCGATAATGTACCTGTAATGACATCAGGTGAGGACTTTTGATCCTGCCGTCCCATCAATGCATAAATGCGATTCTGGCCCCTACCTCTGCCTCGACCGGATGTTGTCTGATAATTTTGCCCTGACGGGCGTACTAACTGTGATAAAGTTATTGCAGGTCCGACCGGTTGGACTCTAACACCTCCGCCTTCTGTCGAACAGTCTCGCCTAATATGGCCAGGTTCACCACAAGAATAACACATATTTGATCCTCGTTGGCACGACCCTAGATGGGTCTTACCATACTGCTCACATCGAGCCGATGGTAACCTCATCTGAGTAGAATCCCTTCTATAATAAGATCCTGATGTTCGTAAACTCTGGCCTGGTCCCGACTGAACATACCGATCAACCCTCAACCTTGGAAATAGTAATGATGCGCTAGCTGTTGGGTAAGATAGGCGCCTATAAGGTTGTGGAGTGGGCCCACCTCAGAAATCCCTCACGTCACCTACGGATTGAGCCCTCTTATGCTGGCTCTTATCACGCTATCGATCTACCCGTTGTTGCCTTTTATGATCTTCTAAGTTTTGTGCATAAGTCTAAATGCGAGCAATATCCATACACGGATTCAAGGAAGTTGTAGTACACACATTGACTAAGTGCGGCCCCAAGCCAGAAACAAACTTATGTACCCAATCATTCATCTCTGTTATAATCGTAGGAGCATATCTGGCCAATGAATTAAACTGCAAGCTGTATTCTCGAACACTCATTTTGCCCTGCTCAAGACGTAGGAACATGTCCTGCCTGGCCCGTCAAAGTTCGACTGGCGGAAAATGTTGTAGGAAGGCCTCTGAAAACTCTCTCCATCCTGCTGGTAGAGCACGATGTCCCCTAGAATTCTCCCATGTCTCATACCAGGTTACAACGACATCTCGCAGTCTATATGAAGCAAACTTCACCGACTCAGTATTGGTAGCATCCATTACCCGCAAGGTACGTTGTATCTGGTCTAGAAAATTTTGCGGATCCGCGTTCAGGTCTGATCCCGTGAATACCGGAGGGTGTATATTAATGAAATTCTGAGCTCTCACGCTAGCAGCTCTATCAGAAGGACAAGGAATCTGACGTTGGGCCTGAGCGGCCACTAACCGAGTCAATAATTGTACCGCACTACGCATATCAAGATCCTTAGCTGGAGTATCAAGTGTAGGAACTGGAGATACTACAACTCCACCAATTTTCTCTGATGGTGGTAAACTGGGGGAATTATACGAAGGAGTCACACCATGGGTCTCACTCTGGCCCTCGCTAGTGGGTGGCAATCGGCTAGTACCCTCGCCTACATCCGCATTCAATGCCCTCATAGTCTTGGACTTCTTCCTTACTGTAGGCATTGCTGGAATCATAAACATGAAGCAGATTAGGAATGAAATGCTTATAACTCAGCTCTACCGCACGATTTATGAGATGAAAGAATAGAAACTGTCCCTAAATGTCAGGTAGTCTTCTACTTATAAGTGTGGTGCACAACATACTCATAAACAAGACTCTACTAGACACGACTTGTAAACTCCATAGGACAGACATGCTCTGATACCAAGTTTGTCACGACCCAAACCGGAGGGCCGCGACGGGCACCCTGACCTTACCCATCTGGTACCACCAATCGTACAGTCAACACCTAATAATAATTAAATACGGACTAAACCGAAAAAAATTATGAAAAATCTTAACTAGAAAACTAACTTATATATATATATATACATCCCAAAGGCCGACAAGACCATACAAGACTACTACACACAGGACACCTGTCTACAAGCCTCGAAGAAAGTACATAACGTCAAAAGGTCGGGATAGGGCCCCTCCATACCCATATAGACAAGTAAAAATCACTGTACCAAGATAGATCGACACTCCAAAATAAGGAGAGTGCTCCAAAAATCCGTTGAGTCAGCAACCTACAAACATGGATCGTCACCTTGCTATGTGAACCTGCACGTATGAAACGCAGCGTCCCCCGATAAAAGGGACGTCAGTACGACTGATGTACTGAGTATGTCAGGCATGAATAATAGCACAACAGGGATATAACAACAACTGAAGCAGAAACAGCTGACCAGCAGTAAATTTCTTTGAGGGCCCTTATACATATGCCTAAATATTATAATGCAAATGCGGTATATATATATATATATATGTTGCGTAATGTGCAACCCGATCCAATATATGTTAGTATTGCGGAACGTGCAACCCGATTCAATATATGTTAGTGTTGCGGAACGTGCAACCCAATCCAATATATGTTAGTGTTGTGGAACGTGCAACCCGATCCAATATATTATATGTATATATGAATGAATGACAATGAAACATTCTGAACTTATCGGATGACATAATATCCTTGCCCCTTTGGCTAACATTGGAAGTACTTAACATGTCTCTTCGGCTAATATTGGGATTATCAACATTTCTCCTATATACCTCAATAAGGATTTAGGAACATATTTAGACATGCTTTTAACATAGGAATCAACAACATGAATATTCTTAACTACTAGGAGTAGAATAATTTATGAAATAATATCACAGTTATATTTCGTTACATGGAACATGTCAAAAGAAAGAAATAATTTGTCTTAACATACCTTGATTTCACTTAATTATCTGAGTCAAGAGGATTGTTAACACTGTCCGAAAGTGCAACGAAAATTTGGATCTCAATCGAAATTCAATTGGTCATAACGAGATTGACGGGGAACATTTACAAAGAGTGAGTGAGCTCCCAACAATTTTCAATTGAACCTTACTACCTTTGTTGCCTAAAATTTCTACAAAGTGCTACTGATTTGCTACTCACGTTTTGCCAACAATTAACTGCCTATGCTAACTAATGGAAGGTGTTGTATCTATCTAAAATGAATGTTTTTTGTTATTTATGAAGGTGTCGAGTGGGTCTGCTTCACAGACCACGATCCCCCCCTATTGATTATGATGCACTACTTGTTAATTCTATAAATTGACACATATTTGGTTATTGTCTGTCACTTAAGTAACTATATGAAGCATACACGTATAATCCCACTCAACCTTGTTCCCCCTTTAATATTTATATCCACAATTAATTTTTTGATCTCAATTCCTTTAAATTCCAATAACTTATAAGACCTTCATATACTCAATGTCATAATTTGTGTGATATGACACTAATCCATAACCTCATTGGGGATATACAACTATTATTCTTAACGTCCATCGTCACACTTGTTACGTCCAAAATTTATTTCGGAGTTTTATTCTTTTATATACTAATCTATTTATTAGCATACGTAAATATAAAAAAAATTCCTCGAGGCCAGGGTCCACTTGCCTACGTTTAGGTGCTCAAACCATTGCCCAAAATTACGGGATGTTACACCCAAACCCCAAATTGCATAAATCTAAGGGACTATGAATAGATATACCGTAAACTGACCGTCGTCAATAGCTAACAGTTATCATTTAGGCTCGACTTCATGCATTGTCAATAATTATCCACATGTTATGTATATACCAAGGACAATATTTATCTAAAAAGCTATAAATAAATAAAATAAAATAAAATAAAATAAATAAAAGGACATGCCACTATTTAATTATTATAATAACACTTAAATACATCAGATGAGAGTTCTCACCCATTGAATACATGATCAAAAGAGTTTTAGAACAAGTAATGATACCTAAAAGATCAATATATATCTAAAAAAAACTATAAATAAATAAAATAAAATAAAAAAAAAGACTTGATACTATTTAAATATTATAATAACACCTTAATAAATCATATGAGAGTCTCCATCCATTGAACACATGATCAAAAGAGTTTTAGGATAAATAATGATACTTAAAAAGTCAATATTTGTCTAAAAAGGTCATAAATAAATAAAATAAAATAAAATAAATAAAAAGACTTGATACTATTTAAAAATTATAATAACACTTTAATATATCATGAGAGTTCTCATTCATTAAAAACACATGATCCAAAGAATTTAAGTACAAGTGATGATTATCTTTAGAACAAGGTTGTGCTTTGAAAACAATAACTTGTTGTCAGACTAATTAGATACTAGTATTATGATTATTATTACTTGTTCTAAAACTCTTTTGATCATGCGTTCAATGGATGAGGACTCCCATATCATATATTATATTGGTATTATAATGTTTAAATAGTATCAAGTCTTTTTATTTATTGATCGCCTTTTTAGATAAATATTGGCCTTTTAAGTACCATTACTTGTCTTTAAACTCTTTTGATCATGTATGCAATGGATGGAGACTCCCATATGATGTATTAAAATGTTATTATAATATTTAAATAGCATCAAGTCTTTTTATTTATTTTATTTCATTTATTTAGGGCTTTTTTAGACAAATACTGGCATTTTAGTATCATTACTTATCCTAAAACTATTTTGATCATGTATGCAATGGATAGTGACTCTCATATGATGTATTAAAGTGTTGTTATAATATTTAAATAGTGACATGTCCTATTATTTATTTTATTTTATTTATTTATGACTTTTTAGATAAATATTATCCTTGGTTTATATATAACACGTGAAAAATTATTGACCATGTGTGAAGTCGAGCCTAAATGATAATTGTTAGCTATTGACCTATACAGTCCCTTAGAGTTGTGCAATTTGGGGTTTTGGGGTTGAGGTTATGGTTTGGGGTTTGGGGTTTTGTTTTTTTTATATTTTTTTTGTTGTTCGTTACGCTTTTTGTCATCACTATCAGGATCATCATGTCACCTTGCTCATAGAAATCTAATTTCAACATTTTGAGGTCCCCTCTCATTTACTCATGTAATAACCACCTACTATAATATATTTGCAATTGACGCCATAATAAATCTATAATAGATTATGACTATGGTCTATAACTGCAATTGACGCTATAATAAGTTATTCGAGACTGATTTTTTGATTAAAAGCCAAAATTTTCACCTGAAAAGTGGAGAAATCGAAAGTTTTTGAAGAAAAATATATAATTATTTATTTCTTTTTGGGGTTAAGTTTGAACGCAGCAAAACCTGATATTGATGACGTCATAAATGAAGGTCATCCACCTAATTTCTGAAATTTGAGGTCTTTTTCCTAAATAAATTTTTAGATAGGCCTTCTGGCAAAAGATCCCTAGTAGCATGAAGCGTTAGCTCTCTTATATAAATAATATAATAGAATTTGTTTAATTATCTCACTTTGAACCTAAATGTAAGAAAATGTTTTAGAATTTAAGTTTTATTCATTGATTGTCCAAGGTAAAATTATCTCTACGTAGGTTAGAGGACATGGATTCGAACTATATAATCAGCCATTGATATTTGCTTCAGATCTAGTAAGTTGCTCACATGTATCCCCTTGGAATGCGGTCTATTCCTCTAACCCTACGTGAACGCAAAAGACTTCGTAGATGGAACTGTCCTTTTTTAATTGACGATGCTAAAGACATTTAAACATTTATTGTAATCTGGCAGTATCTCTTTCAAAAAGGAAATATTATGAACTTTTTCCAGATTTCAGTTTCTTTTATTTCACAAAACTATATATTTTGAATTCATTTTAATTACGTAACATTTAGTTGGACAAGAAAAAGGAATATTTCAGAAGTGACTCAGCTTTTCTCGTGATTATGTACAGAGGTATAGATATTAACTTTATGAGTTTTGAATCTCAAAACAAGAGTTCAAATGCTAAAATTGAGTTCTTAATTTATTATATATACATATTTTATAAGCTTTTTAACTCAAATACAATTTTCGAGCAAAACTTGTTGAATTCGGCCAAATATTATAGTTGAACAACTTAACTGTTACTCCTAATAATAAAATATATTTCTTCTTATTAGTTACCAAAACATAAAAAAGAAAATGATAGATGCCGAAGTTATTCAGTAGATAAGATGTTCATGCATGGCTAACTTGGCCTGGAGCTGTCGGTATGTTTATAATACTAAATTTTGGTCCACACATCATGAGATTTTTTTATGCATATTGTAAGAGGATAATTAGATCCTTTTTTTCTAATTAATTTAAACATTAGGTGTTAAAGATTCTTTGTTATGACGTGACATATAAAAGATAGTACCATTGTTTAGGTAAAAAGAATTTTAATATTCTTTAATTCCTCACAAGTTTGAAAATAAAATTGGAAACAAGGAGAATTTATGAGAAATTGATTATTAGGGATGCTTGCAAACCTGCATGAAAGAAAAAAAATTATTAGAACTTTTGTCGGCCTCTATCGTTACCCTCTATTGTTGAATTGACTTGCAACAAATTCAAACATTAATATAAGCTCCCGTTGGGCCATATATTTTCAAAAAAAGAAATTAAAAAATTATTTGAAAATTTTATAAGGTCCAGAAAGTAGCTCAAATCAGTATTTGGGTGAAATTTCGCTTTCACTTACAAAACTTCAAAAACAAATCAAGTAAAATATATGTCCAAACATAATTTCAAATTTCGAAAACCATTTTTCAATACAACTGAAAGAACTCATTTTTTTTTTCAAAATTCAACTAAATTTATGACCAAACGCTAGCTAAATTTATAGATTGTGTCTATCATGATAACGAATTATTACATGATCTGAAAAATTAAAATTAATAGTTGATATGGTGCTCATTCCCCTCTTTTCAATTAATATAATCTTAACCTATTATATGATTTAATTTCCATTGTGGTTTATTAAACTAGATAATATGCATTAACTTCTTTTTTTCAGATTTAAATAGATAGAGTAAATCTCTTATGTAGTCCAGAACTCACATCTTATAAACAGGTAAATTCTCTGCTTAAACCTCACACTCTATGAGGCATTTTTCTTAATTTTTTTCTTTAAATACAAAAAACTGACAACGTTAAGTATTTTCAAGGTATAAATTGTACCAAAAAAATGATGAGCCAAAAGAAACTTATGGAGTAGTAATAGAGTTGTGTAGTGACCTATGAACTAACAAAATTATTGGCGCCATATTATTTTTCGATCATGTCTTTAAAAAATTGTCAGTATTATGAAATTTCAAATTTCACGTGTGAAACTCCTGCATATTTCTTAAAATTTGAAACTCCATAGCAAACTAACAATAGTTATCTTTTAATTACTGGTGCTGAAAGATGGCTTTTATGCCTTTATAACCTGATCAATCAGTTCAAAGCTTTAATTGAGTGCATATAGTAGTCCAATACCATATTTATTCATTTAGAAACTGTTAAAAAGTCCATGTGCCTGATCATGCAAGACTGTTGATTACAGATTCTTAACTTGAAAGAATTACTTAGAGCAAGATATCAATTTATAACTATATTATTTGGATCTAGATGTAAGAAATATGAAGTTTTCCAAGTCGTTTAAAGAGATAATCTTAACAAATTAAAAGCCAATGCAAGCTCGTATTTAAATTTTGGGCCAGCCATGCTTTCAATAATAGGCGTTTTGCCACCATTTAGGGTAAAGTTAAAAAAACTAGCCATTTTATTTAAGATTGTAATTAAGAAATAACCACAAATTCAAAAGTCATTGAAATAACCAGTTGTTTGGAATTCATGACACTGTCATGGATTTTAAAAAATTATGACAATATCCTGAATTTTTTACTTGCTTAAGTTCGAAATTCATGACACTGAAAAGTGATTGCTTTTCAATGAATTTTCAAATACATTTTTTCGAAACTTGGTCTGAGAAGTGGTTATCCCGTACAATTTTTACACCATGTTAAGGTGAGAAGGCCTATACAATTTTTATAGGGAAAAGGACACACAGTAGCCACTGAAAATTTATTGGGCCCACGTTTGGGCCTAATATTGCGAGGTGATCCGGCGGCCCAAATTAATCCCACGCGCTAGCCAGACCAGCAGCCCAAACTCTTATGAAAAAAAATAAGACGTCGCTACAAAGATAAAATAAAGTGGCCACAAAAGGGAAAATAAACTATAGTAAATTATCAGCCGCATCAATACGTTTTGAGCATAGGGGCAAGGAGGTGGTCGAAATCATTGGTGAAAATGGCTGAATAAATCAATTCATCAACCACTTTTTCAGATTTTACTATACTATTACTTCACTTTTTCAGATTTTACTTTTCCCTCGATTATTCCATTCGTCTCAATTTGTCTGATACTTTTCACTTTTTCAGAATTAAATAAGATTAGGTATTGTTCTCCAATGATCGTAGTACCAAGTACTTCTTGGCGACGAACTCTAATATGATCCTCCCCTCTACCTACGGTCAAGGCCCTCGTACAGTTCCGGGCTTACCACTATAAATATTCGACATCTGATATCCTTAACTGCCCCTGGGGCCTTGATTTAATACTTCAGGTACTTCGAAATGAGTTTATATAGAGGTACTTGGAACTAGGGGAACTCGAAATACAATGGCTCGAACACTTCTTAATCCCCGTACCCGGGGGGTTATTTTCTTATCGTAATTTTTTCACATGGCTTTCAAATATTTTAAACTATTAATTATGATGATTTTATGTAATCAATGGATATTATACCCGTAGTGATCAGCTGTCTAACGGTCTTATGTCTCCGTCGAATATGACGAGACTTGCCGTTGTACATAGAATTTTGTGCCCTTCCTAGAACCGACTGGTTGTCGCTGTGGATCATTACAGAAGGTACGGGTTTGTTCCAACAAGGAACAACCTCTAAGAAGGCATGACGCCACTCAGCTTATTCTCCTGTTTTATCTAAATCGATAAACTCCGATTCAATCGTGGATCGGGCGATGCAAGTTTGCTTAGAGGATTTTCAAGACACAGCCCCACCACCAATTGTAAATACATACCCACTGGTGGACTTGGTGTTCTCTATATCAGATATCCAGTTTGCATCACTGTACCCCTCTAGTACAACTGGATATCTCGAAATATGCAACCTGTAAGTTAGCGTGTATTTCAGGTATTGAAGTACCCGATTCAACGCCTTTCAGTGATCATCACTCGGATTACAGGTAAACCTAGTCAACTTATTGACTGCATAAGCAATATCACGTTGAGTGCAGTTTGTTATGTACATCAAACTACCGATCACCTGTGCATATTGCTCATGGCATATGGGTGCACCACGATTTTTATCAAGCTATTAATTTCTATCCATTGGTGACTTTATAGGTGATCTGTCTAACATCTCGAACTTTCTCAAAACATCCTCGATGTAGTGAGACTGAGATAAGACCAGTCCGTCAGATGTCGTAGAGATTTTTATCCTTAAGATGACGTCTGCGATACCCATATCCTTCATGTCGAAGCATTGTTTCAACATTTTCTCAGTCTCTAGAATTATGCTAGGACTGCTCCCTGTGATCAACATGTCGTCTACATACAGGCATATCATAACAAATGAGTCAGAGTTACCTTTTATGTAGACACATTTGTCACACTCATTAATGGCGAAACCCTTCGATAGTAGAGTACTATCAAATTTTTCATGCCATTGTTCGGGGCTTGTTTCAGCCAGTACAGAGATTTGACAAGCCGACAAACTTTCTTCTCTTGCCCTTGAACCACATACCCCTCGGATTGGTCCATATAAATTTCTTCTTCCAAATCACCATTTAGGAAGGCTGTTTTTACATTCATTTGATGTATCTCAAGGTCACACAACGCTGCGATCGCAATGAATACCCGTATGGACGTCATCCGAGATACCGGGGAGTACATGTCAAAGTAGTCAAGACCATTTTTCTGTCGATAGCCCTTGACTACCAACCTGGCCTTGTACTTATCTATAGACCCATCTGCATTATACTTCCGTTTGAGTATCCACTTACAACCCAACGGTTTATTTCCCGGAGGAAGATCAACTAACTCCCAAGTATGGTTATGCAAAATAGAGCCTATTTCACTCTCAATAGCTTCTTTCCAGAGAGATGCTTATGGAGTTGACAATGCTTTAGCAATTTTCCTTGGTTCATCATCAACCATATAAGCTACAAAGTCAGGACCGAATGATTTATCCTTCCTGGCCCTTTTACTTCGCCTTAGTTCCATCTCTGGAGTCTCCAAGTTCTGAGAATCTGGAACAATAGATTCCGGATATTCAACCACCTCGAGATCCACTAAATCTGAACCATCTAGATCCGGACCGTCAACGACTCCCGATTCCTGAGAGCTTTGTTCATAACTCCGTTTGTGAGAGGTTATGTTTTTTTCCTTTCTAGGAAATGTATCTTCAAAGAATTGTGCATTTCTTGATTCCATGATTGTACCCCCGTGGATATCTGAATTATCTGACTTATGCACTAAGAAACGATAAGCACTACTGTTATTTGCATATCCGAGGAATATGCAATCTACAGTCTTAGGCCCAATCTTGACCTGCTTTGGCTTGGGTACTTCGACCTTTGCCAGACAACCCCACACCTTTAAATATTTATAGGTGGGTTTCTTTCCCTTCCATGATTCATATGGAGTTTTTCCTTACCCTTATGTGGGACTCTGTTAAGAATCTTATTAGCGGTAAGGACAGCTTCTCCCCACATATTTTGGGAAAGACCAGAATTGATGAGCAAGGCATTCATCATTTCCTTCAATGTGCGATTCTTACGTTCAGCCACACCGTTCGATTGAGGTGAGTATGTAGCCGTCGTTTGATGAACAATGCCTTTTTGGGCACAATATTCCTCAAATGGCGCTACATATTCTCCCCCTCTATCGCTACGAATGGATTTAATTTGCATGCTTAGTTGGTTCTCAACTTCTGCTTTGTAACGTCGTAACGTTTCAAAGGCTTCATCCTTACTTTTCAACAAGTAAATGTAACAATACCTTGTGCTATCATCAATGAATGTCACAAAGTACATGTTCTCCCCTCTAGTTTGTGCAAACTTCAAATCACATACATCTGTGTGAATAAGTTCTAGAGGAGTGGTATTCCTTTCGACGGATCGAAAAGGAAGCTTTGTGAATTTTGCCTCTATGCACACCTCACACTTATGTTGAGGGTTTACGTTGATAGACGACAACAACTCCAACTTTACCAACCTTTGGATGGACTTGTAGTTGACATGTCCTAATCTATGATGCCATAAATTAGAGGACTCAAGCAAGTAAGATGAAGAGGCTTCAATATTATTGCTTTTACGTAATACAAACATGGTGTTCACTTTGAAGAGGCCTTCACAAACGAATCCTCTTCCCACAAACGTTCCATTCTTAGTGACTACAAATTTATTGGACTAAAACACTAGCCTAAAACTAGCATTAACCAATAAAGGACCTGAAATTAAATTTTTTCTAATCTCATGAACATGCATCACTTCCTTCAGAGTGAGCTCATTTCCAGAAGTCATCTTCGTGACTACCTTTCCTACCCCCAGTACGTTAGAAGGAAGCGTTGTTGCCCATGAACAACTTCTTATTTGTGACCGGTGTATAAGTGGAGAAGGCATCTCTATTGGAACAAATGTGTCTTGTAGCACATGTGTCCATCCACCATTGCATATGATTTTCAACCAGGTTTGCTTCTAGCACCACTGCTGATAACTCTTCAATCATGTCATCCAGAAACTGGTCCTTAACAACGTTAACCTGAGCCTTGCCCTTAGCCTTGGCCTTCTCTTGTTGCTCGGTCTTCAGCTTGCGGCAGTCCTTGATCATGTGACCAGGTTTCCCACAGTGATGACAATTTTCTTTGAACTTCTCCACTGCTTAGGTCTTGCCGTCTTTCTGGAACTTGCACTTTTTGCTTAGGTTCCCTTTGGCATCATCCAGATTTACCTTTGCCTCAGCGGGTTGTTTACCCCTATGCAAGACCTTCTTATTATCTTCCTGAATTTGAAGTTTGATAATAAGTTCTTCAAAGGTCATCTCCTTTGTCTTGAGCTTTAAGTAGCTCATAAACTCATTCCATGAAGGAGGTAACTTTTCGATCAGTGATGCAACAAAAAACTGCTTGTTTGGCTTCATACCTTCCAAATCCATGTGATGTAAAATCATTTGGAATTCCTGGACTTGGGACATCACTGTCTTACTATCCACCATTTGAAATTTCAGAAATTTCCCAACGATAAATTTCTTAGTACCTGCATCTTATGCGTTGTACTTCTTTTGTAGCTTCTCCCACAACTCTTTGGCAGTGCCAACGGTGCAATACACCGTGTATAGAGGGTCTGACAAGCAGTTCAATATGTAATTCTTACACATGAAATCACTATGACTCCATGCATCAAGAACCATCTTCATGCCATTAATGACATGGATACCTAGGCCCCCTTCACCCGTTTCAGAAGGCGAAGGGTCCATTTCATCTCTAGCTTGTGGAGGATCTTCTATTAGGAAATGTGTCATTCCCATAATAGTCAGATAGAAGAGCATCTTTTGTTGCCATCTTTTGAAGTTTTACCCCCATGAACTTTTCAGGGCGTTCATGGTGAAATCCAACGGGTGGAGGAGCGGCAACATTCCCTTGAGCGGCAGCAAAGGCGTTGGATGAGCCTTGAGCAACCGGAAAGGCATTAGGAGTGCCTTGAGCAGTGGGGAAGGCAGGAGGATTGCCTTGAGCAACAGCAGCAGAATCAGAAGCAGTTTGATTTATACCAGTCATTTTTCTAACTTAGTTATTTACAATAAAATCTTGTCTTAAAATTATTTTGATACAATTGTTGTAGGGAGCGGGAAGTAAATAACTATTACAATAGTAGAAATGATACACAAAATATTACAATAAAACTGAAAATCAAAACCTTACAAACTGCTTGTGTGATTTGCTGAGTCGAGTGATGGCACTCTGTCTTTAAGACAAGATTGTCCCGTATATCTCCTTTTACGGTATTGAGCAATAGTCTCCCGAGATACAACAACAACTTTAACAAGTGAGCAAAGGAAACTCAAGTATTACTCTTGAAGAACTTTGAGTGTAGTGACTTTGCTAGAGAGGAAGAATATGAAATCAGAAAATCTGGAGAATTCTCTAAGTGTTGAGTGTAGTGTCTTTCAATTGAGCCAAAGACCTCAATTTATAGTGTAAGTAGAAGACCCCTCAACTAGCCAACTAATGGCCTTCAATAGCCATGTAATTGCACTTGATTGAGGGGTTACATTCAGCCAAATAACGGCTGAATTCATGTGGCAAGTAATGGAGAATCAATGCCCCAAAACCAGCCCAAACGTCAGATTTTTCCAACTTCCCGTCGCAGCATTCTGCCTCCGAAGCGCCGTGGTGCTATGAATCATTTAGTAAATGGGATATACTTATTTTCACATTTAGTAAATTTCCAACAGTATAGTATCCCATACTCATTCTTCCAATTCCAGACCTACAAAAACCTTAGCGAGTGCAATTAATAAATCTGTGGGTGCAAAGAATCGTTAAACATTAGCACTTGGTTTTCTTTATTTAACTCTTCAGCAGAGACCTTGTTCCAGATTGAGAAAGAGGCAACAAATGGAAGGATTTTTTTCTTTTTTGCTTGCAACAACAATTGGGAGGATATTATAACCATTGAAGTGATTTTTTTACGGGAATGAAAAACTAATAATCATAGACTTCAAAGTTCAAAATAAGCTTAAGGCATAAATAACGTGTTAGCAGTATATACTCACTTCAGCTACAAAATTCTCCCGACCAATATCATGTCTAGTCAGATTCCTCTCCCGCATGATCTTCTTCTCCATAACACCTAGATTCAGCATCCACAATGCACAATTAGAAAATAGTATATAAATAGCAGAAAAGACCATGTTATAAAGGTAAACTAGTAACTTAACACCCTGCTATACCATGCCCTAACCCCTAGCAAATCTTTGAGAAACTATATTGTGAATGTTCAGGAACACTAAGCTTGACCTATGATATTATCTTATTGTTTTACCTTTTACTATATTGTGTTGGGTGATGCCAGGGAGAATTGTTCATGCTTTGGAGATATGGGATAGTTACAGCAGACTCTCTAGTCAGAAGGAGAGATGGAAAATTATCCCTGCTTGTATCTGGTGAGCAGTGTGGAAAGAAAGGAATCAGAGATGTTTTGAGGACAACTACAACTCTATTCAGAAGCTGAAAATGAATTGTTTGGTGCTGTTCTATTTTTGGTGTAAACAGGAAAACATAGAAGATCTTGATTCATTTATGGATGTTTTAGGATCCTTGTAAGTTTTTTTGATGTAGGACTAGAAGATCTTGCCAGTAATCCCTTTGTAAGTATGGATTCCTGCAATTTTGAAGCAGGCCTGTTTTTGTGATTAATACAAATATCACCTTTTCAAAAACAAAAAAAAGTAGCAATATCGTCCTTAACTCTGATTCAGCTTGAAAAAAATTGTAATTTCGACCATCTCCTCTAAGTAACTTTTTTATTCAAGTTGTGATATGAGCATATTTAAGCAATTGTCATTTTGTTCGACCAAAACGAAAACGCATTTTTTGTTTTTCTTCTCAACGAATATAATGTTGATTTATCGAACGTAATTGGTGCTTTCTAATTTGACTAACTTAAGGAAAATGTTACTATTACTTTAATCTTTCTTTATTTTCTGAATATTGCCATATGATCCAGCGAGAAAATATTATTATTAAATTATTTATCTACATGATTACACTGAGCTCTATTTATAAACACTCCATTATAATCTTTTTTCTAGTAGAATACTATATATGAAATCATATTCCTATTCTACATTACAATCATTTTCCTAGTAGGATACTATATATGAAATTTTATTCTTATTTTAAGACTCCCCTCAAGTTGGTGCATACAAGTCTTCACAAATTTTGTAACAATATCACTGGCGAGTATCTTTTCTCTGACAAAGTGACAATTAATCTCAATGTGTTTAGTCCTCTCATGAAATACCAGATTTGGAGCGGAATTTCGATAAAACACTGAGTGATCAGCTTCACTACGAGTCATGCCAAACTCCTGAATTACAGTGCTGAACTTTCTAAACCAGGGTCGAGGAGATTGTTTCAGACCATAAAGTGTTCGACGCAATCGGTAGACTAAGCTAGACTCCCCTGAGCAACAAAACTAGGTGGTTGCTCCATATAAACTTCCTCCTCTCCTCAAGGTCACCATGGAGAAAATAACATATTTCACGAATGTGTCCAAGCCTATTACAATAATTACACCTAGGTCGAGATCTTTCAAGACAACCTCCTCTTCGTCGCTTCTCCATAGATTGTGATGTGCGATTTTCTGATCTCCTCCTTGAGCATTTTGAAGTAATCATAAGACTTGAACTTTCAATTCCCTTGTTTTTGGAGTTTAACATATAAAAACTGAGAGACGTAGCGAAATCTGACTTGAAAGATGGATGAAATCTGACGAACATAACCCAAGAAGAAAATCACCGAGATCTGGCCGGAAAAAGGTGCATGAGCAGCGCGTGGATCTAGCCGAAAAAAGGTGCATGCGCGGGGCGTGGATTTCACGCGCTAGCCGGAGCTGGCACTTCGAGCGACACGTGATGGCGCGTGAGTAGGTATTTGTCGGAGCCACTAATTAAGTTTTGGTCGGAAGAGACTGATCTACCTCGTGGTGGTGTTGGAATTTGCGCAACACTACCCGAAAGTAATTTTATAGCGGACAGCTATGTTGTCACCGAAAATATTGCACGGTGACTGATTTACTTTCCTGGAAATTGTTGGAAATTTGCACAACAATTAGTCTCTCACTAGCTTGAACCTAATCTATGTTGTGGTGGTGTCGGATTCTGCACAACACCACTGGATAGAGATGTGACGCTAGCAATTACCGAAAAAATTATGTGCGGTGGTGATATTTTTTTTTTAATATTGCATAGTGGATAATTTTCTTACTAATGCTCTGGAAGATGACACAAAACAATCGCCGAAATTGAGGCACGAGACTGTGATGGTATTTTGTGGGTAGTATCGGAATGATGGCACGACCCTACGGGGCGCAAAACAGTCGCCGAAATTGAGGCATGAGACTGTGATGATATTTTGAGGGTAGGATTGGAATGATGGCACGACCTTGCGGAAAAGAAATTATGCCGAAAAAGTTATTGAACCTCGAAGAAAGTGAAATGGGTCAGCTCGGAATCTCTACGCGATGCTGACAGTAATAACAATTCTTAAAAGAATGTCCCGAGACAACATGGATTCACCAGAATCCTAATTTTGACGATCGAAATCCGATACTATTCACGCCAAAATTACTATTCATGTCGGGAAAACACTGTTCACGCCTACGTTTTTGTGAGAATATTTTATTTATAAATATCTGAAAGTTCTCTACAATCTTCACATTACCATTATCTTTGGCCAGATGGGCGACACACATTGGCTAGTGCCGTCCGCCGTCAGCGGAAGCTCTTTGATTTTCTACCTAGATCGTAGAAGCTCTGATATCATGTGAGAAAATATTATAATTGAATTGTTTATCTACATGATTACACTGAGCTCTATTTATAGACACTCCATTACAACTCTTTTCCTAGGATACTATTTATGAAATCCTATTCCTATTCTACATTACAATCATTTTTCTAGTAGTATATTATATATAAAATTATATTCCTATTCTAACAGATCCAAGTCAAACATAATGGTCATTTTAAGAATATGGGAATTAGATATGTTGGAGGTTGGCTCTAGGCCAAGTGGGAGATTGAAAGTATATGTATGTCCTAGAGACAATATGTATTAGGACAAATGTACTTTATACACATTCGTATTATTATTAATGGAGATTAATATTTTGACATTTGTAATTATTGGATTATTATTTGATTGTTTGTAATTATTCTTTAATGTGCATTCCTTAAGCTTACGTTGTCATTAATAGAGTGAGATATTGATGATAGAGCGTAACTCTTAAATACCCTCGACTAATGATATCGAGAATGTGATATCGATGATATATGATAAGTCGACATGTGGTCTACAACACATCCTTAAATGATGTAGTATGTCTCACCTGCTATGAGTAATGGCTACTCATGATGGACACATGAATACTTTGAAAGTATTGGTATACCTTGTTGAAATACTGTTTGTTATACTTGTCTAAAGTATGATCAACGTGTGGGAGATAGAAGTCCTTAGACTTGAGGTCAATGCGCATCTTGTCTACAAAGTAATATACGTTGATCCTGTCCTAAGCTCAAATGCCCTATAGGTTGAGATACAACTTGTATTGGGTACATTACAATGTGGATTAAACGTATATTCGAGAGAACACTCAGCTTCTCAGTGATATTAGGTTGACTAAGTCGTTGGCCAACGCAATAGACATATTTAGAATATGGTCTAGTTGTCAACTAATATAGATGAGATACAATGATTAAGCCATTTGGATAGACACTTGACAAATCCTAAGCTTGATTGGGTGTGTCGTGAATGAAAGGATTTTATCTTACCACATAGATGTTAAGTTTACTGGATTCGTGTAAACGTACTTCACATATTGAGTTCGTCTTGCGGCGCCATCTAGGAGTTCCGCGTAGACCTTAATTTGATTAATATCGATATGTGAAGGCATGTAGGATCACACTATGTCGATTGTCTTTTCGATCTAAGGATGTATTGAGAGAGTATTAAATATTCGATTTAGAATCGAAATATTTAAATGAATAATGATTGTTTTAATTAAGTCAAAATTAGATTTTGGATTTAATTAAGAATGTGCGAAAAATAAAACGAGACAGTGTAGGGCCACGTCAGCTCCGCAACACCCACACCATAGAGCCGCGGCACCATGACCTAATTTGTCTCGAATTTTGGGTCAGGCCTAAGGTCAAACCCTAATACGGTTTGACCTCATTTTTTATCTATAAATACAAACCTACATTTCATTATTCATTACACTTGATTTTCATATCATTATTCTAAGTCTTAGAGACTCAGAATCAAAACACTCTCTCGTACCTCTGCCTGATTTCCTAGCTTTCCAAAGGAGGAATACATTGAAGCTTGGAGCTTGCAATCGAAAGGGCATTCGCGTGCGCACCCACAGTTGATAAGGATTTCAGATATTGTAAACATGTAAGTATCATTCAAGTTTTATGTTTACAGTTTAAAATTATCTTATAGTCAAACAATTCTACGTTTGTTGGATTTGAAACAAGTTTTCAATATCCGCTGCGTACAACAACCCAACACAAACATCGAACATTTTTTCTTGAAGTTTGGTATGACTTGCCAAGGTCAATTTCAGAGATTTTTAACTGAAGTTGTGGGACTTGATATGGACAAATTTCGAATATTTTTGACTGAAATTTTACCTCTTAGTAACTTTGCTAGTTTGATTTTTTATGTATTTGTAATAACAAAAGTTAGTTGTCGTCATTGTTTATACCAATTCAATTAATACAAAATATCACTGAGTCTTATACATATACTTTTTTCTTACTTGAGTATAATAATAATTATATATTATCTTATCAACCGATTAATTAACCATACCGAACGAATGTAAATGTGTAAAACTAAGATTGACAAGTGTGAATATTGTTAGTGTTTGTGAGGAAAAAAATGTTAACTATGAAAAAAACAATTGTCAATAAACAAAATTTTCTTTGGTTAGCACACATTGCTATGAGAAAAAGCAATCGTCATATATTTGCCTTATGTGCTATGTGTGCACGTAAGGTTAATGTTTTTATGTAATCTTTTTGGTATAGATCTCCTCATTATTTTTGGCTTTCGCCTTTGTTATTGGCTTATTTGCAAACAATTTTAATGTAAATTTGTTGGTTCGGAGTTCAGACGTTGAGGTCCACCCAACTTATCTACAGCTAAAAACACTGATAAATATAAATGTTCATGCTCCACGTGGCAGTAATTGAGGGAAAATGCAATGGGAAATTTTGACCAGGAAAAGTTTGTATAGCTTTTTGTTGTACTTTTTATAAAAATAATAGAAAAATTCATTTTAGTGAGTACTTATAGAGAAATTCTTTTAATTTTTTGGGAAGGGTAATTAAGTTTCTCATAATAAAGTTAAACTTCTAAAAATCAACTTATTTTGAAAAGTGCTTTTTAAAAAAATACTTTTGATGAGAAGCCATTTATATTTGGCCAAAAAAAAATTAAAAATACTTTTGAGCCGCAATTAGTGTTTGATCAAGCTTTTAAAAAGTGATTCTAAGTATATTTTTTCAAAAGATATTTTTCAAAAAGTGATTTTCAGAAAAAAGCCACTCTTTTTAGCTTATAAAGAACAACTCATGTTATTCTCCATAAGCACTTATTTTCTTCTAGAAGCTTGATCAAACATCTCACATTTTTAAAATAAACACTCTTCGCCTCCCAAAAGCTTGGCCAAACAGGCTATAAGAAAGTCTCATTAAAAGCAAAAACTCGTATTGTCACAATTATTTTTACTAATTTCAAGAACATGATAAATTAAATTATATTGTATTTCTTTATTTTTAAAAGAATTCTCTATCAATATCAATCTTAAGACCATCAAGCTCTCTTGAAAATTATAGTTTTCTACGTTCGAGTTAAAGTAATTTACATTTCATTGTAAGCGAACATTTCATTATAAGCGAACAAAGAAGTAACATGCAATTTTACAGTATGTCTCTATAACTTGATGATTGAGATTAGAGTTATAAATTTTATGAGACAAAAAACTAAAAGTTTCCATACATTGTATAGACATACAAAATTAATTCATTATTATTATACTTAAAGCATATATGAACTATTAACTTTCATTATCAAATTTTCTTTAAAATTGAAAAAAAAAATAGATTGTTCAAGAAAGAAAATACTTTTAAATATGTGTACACTGTTCTCCTTGTTTAATACGTATGTGTGTAGAAACTTGATTTCATTTTTGCAATTAGATAAGATACATTTTTCCTCTGTAAAAAAGAAAAGAGTACAGTAAATTAATAGTAAAAAAACTAAAAACACAAAGAAAAATAACAAAAGAAATAAGTGGGCAACGGAAGTTGCCGGAATTGCATCTTCATTACTATTTATTTACTTCCTGTTGTTTACCAAAAAATGTTTTTACTTCCTGTTGATTTTTCCTCTTCAATTCTTTTTCTATCCTTTTTTATTCCTTAAACAATGAAAAAAATAACTAAAATATAATGCGAACTTACTCCTACAATTAAAAATTGGCATTTTACACCTAACAAAAGGCAACGTTATTACAATTGAATTAGCAGTATAATTACAAGCATGCAATAAACTAAAAGAATGACAATATATATATATACTCCTACACGTATACATGTATCTTTTTTGTTTTCGAACTCTTTTGGATCGAGTTAATTACTTTCCATCTCATGCTGCCGTCACCTGTTAGAAACACACAATCATTTTAAAATCAAATACAATAAAGGAAATAAAAGAAAATCTACCGCAATATGTGCATCGGATTCTTTTTTTACCTTGAGAGATTCTTATCTCCGTTTTACAAAATTTTACTGTCTCACGTGAGTTATACCCTCCGGCAGTGGCGGAACTTGCCCAAAATATTAAGGGGGAAGTAATTACTAACTAAAATATTATAATTGAAATTTATAAGAACAAAATATAATTTTATCAAAGATTCAAAATAACATCAACACAACAAAAATATAATATATTAAAGGAAAGATGTACCTAGAATTAAAGTGATGCCCTTCGTTCTTTTAAAGACTTTAAATCATTAATAATTGAATCAAAGCTAAAGCTTTCAGTTATCTCTTTTTCAATATAAACCATCATATTGTCAGCAAGAAATTCATCCTCCATCTTATTACGCAACCTTGTCTTGATTATCTTCATTGCTGAAAATGATATTTCTGTAGTAGCCATAGAAACTGGAAGAGTTAAGATAATGCGGATTATCCGATCAATCAAGTAATATGTATTCGTCTTCCCTGTTTTTTCCAAAGCTTCACACAATTCAGACATAGTTGACAAGTTATTCAATCTTGGATGACTAACAGCCTCAAGAATAAAGTGTTTGAAATCTCAAATTTGTTCTCTTGCTCACTAAAATCCACTGGAGATAATTTTTCTACAAGAGCACATATATCATCCATATTAAATGCTTTGTAAATATCTTTAGGAATCAAACTATTGCTTATGCTCAAAAGCTCCATTATTTGCACATTAAACCTGTGATTCAATTCCTGCAATTGTTGATCAATTGTAACACAAAAGAGATTCACTCTAAAATGTTGACCCACTGTGATGTGATCCTTCTGATGACGAGCACACCCTTGACGCTCTATATAAACATCATTACAATCAGGAGAATCAATATCATGTTGTTCACAAAATAATGTCACATTTTTCAATAATTGATCCCATCCAACTTCTGAATTAATATTTTTGTAGTCATGACTAAATGTATAACAATAAGTATATCTTGGGATTTCTGTTGTAAAGCTTGACAAATACTATTTGTCATTCCCATAATCTCTTTCATCCTGTGCAAAATCAATATGAACTCAAATGAATTCATAATCTTATAAGCAACATTAGCATCCTCTTGTTGAGAGTAAGTTGATCCATTTTTCCTTATATTTTGAAGAACCACACAAGTTGCATTATGCATATTTATCATACTACAAACAGAAGAAAAATGTGAGCTCCAACGAGTATCTCCAGCTCGTTTCAAAGTGCCCATCTGATTTTGTCCTTTACCACTATCAAGTTCACCAATCTCTAGCCATTTTGATAGTCATAGTGTCCTTAACATGCACAAGATCAAAAAATCGTTCTTGTATACAACCCTTTTTTATCAACAAACCTCAAAATAATAGTCATTTGCTCCCTTAGAGATTCATCACGTGATTTATCAATAATTATGCAAAATTTAGAATCCCCAATCTCTTCTCGGATATCTCTTTTCACTTTACTAGCAATGATATGCAAGATTTCCTTTTGAATTAGATGAGAAGTTTACTTTGAATTAATGGAGCATTCTCTAGCACTACTTTTCCAAGTTCATCATTGTATGATGCTAAGAGTTTGATCATTTCAAGAAAGTTACCTCTATTTTTTTATCTCAGTGATTCGTCATGGTCTCTAAAAGCACAAGCTTGAAACGTGAGCCAACGAATTGAATCAATAAAGCTCTTGAGACGAAGTCTATTTTTGCTAATTTGATCGGAACTCTGCACGTTAAGGACATTTCTGATGTGTATTGACTGATTGAACAAGTCTTGAGAAGCTTTCAATGCATTATTGTGAGACGAACACGGACTCTCACCAATATGCTTAAGCAAAGCACAACTCTTCCCAGCATTGACCTTTCTCCATGCTTTAAATCCTTTTCTAGTAAAGACATCAGCTCCAGTATGCCCACTTGGCTTTTTACTGAACAAGTAACAAAGCAAACAATAAGCAGCATCATTAGTCGGTGAGTACTCTAGCCATGAAGGGAAAATTTTGAACCAAGATGCTTGAAATCGCCTTGAATGCTTATCTCTATTGAGGGGATACTTTTCAACTTGACATTGATAGGGACCCCAATTGAGATAAGCTCTTCGAACTTCATCTCTTCGATTCACTGGATATTTTTAAATTTGGGGACGCTTTCCGCGGTCACGTTCTAAACAATTGACATCAAATTCATCCATGGTGACTTTTTGAATCTTGCAAGGTTGCTCATCTAGTTGAACTGTTTGATCATCGAAATGGTGCTTTTCAAGTGTCGATGTTGAAGCTATACAATTTTCATCTTTGTTGGAAGCTTTCCTCTTGAAAAATGCATCAATTTCCTTAAGTTTGACCATCGTGCCACTTCTAAAAAATACATAAATCAATTATTAAAGATGAAAGATCATAATCAATTTATCACATTTTAACACACTTTTTAGACAGTTTCAACTCAGCTTATATTTTACAACAATTACATAGTATCCTTTAAAAAACAATTATTATATGTTAAAATAAATTACAATCCACTTGAATTGTCAAATAAGTAATAAAATATTAATTATCTTTATGTGGTGGTGGCCGGTGGGGATGGAACCCACTAGCACAACACTCACCATTTGAAATCAATTTTAAAAGAATGTGTAGTGACACTGTGACAGAGGCATCTAAATTTCTATTATTCGCCCCAAAATCATTTACTGATGGTAGCAATTTCTTTTCCTCTCCAAAAAAATTTAATTTTTTACCAACATAAAGCTAAATAGAAGATTTACCACAGTTAAAAACATGTAAAATAAGAAAATTACAGTGAGTGAGAAGAAAATTTACATGCGTTAAGGCGACGGTGAATTTAGGGCAACCGGGGAAGGTTGGAATGCACAGGAGAGAGAGGAGAGTCGTATTGGGAGAAGAGGTGTGCTCTAGAGACAGCAAAAAGCCACAATTATTAGATGAAGCTCAATATCTCTCAATATCCAAAAATAAATAAGGTCCATTTGTTTGTGGATTGAGTAGTAGTATATAAAAAAAATCTAATTTTTTTAGGGATACCACGGCTCCCCTCCGCTCCTACAAACATCCGTCACTGCCCTCCGGCTCAACCTACAATCATTTTTGTTCACATAAAAAAGTTCATAATTTTTTATTTTCAAAAAGAAAATCAATTAGTATGTGAAAAAGCTAATCATAATAGCAGTTATAGAAGAGTCGAAGATAGGAGGAGTACAAATAAACGACGTAATATAAAAAATATACCAATAATGGGAAAAGAGCAAACAAAATAAGAAGAGCAAACTTTTTCTGCAGAAATTATGAAATGAGGAGAGGAAAAGTTTCTTTAGTCAACAATGAAGAAATGTGCTTAAGTATTTATACTAAGCAACAATTTGTAACTTATGAGTCATGAGGTAAACAATAGTATGAGCAACGTATTGGAGTGATTGCAGTTACTATTAACTGCATCTTGTGTTACTGTTATGCCACGTGGGGTTTCAGTTTTACTTAGCATATTTATATTTAGTTAATGAGATTTTTGTTAAATCCATTTAGTTAGTAAATTATTATATTATGTAGAGAAGTGAAGAAAAAATGCAAAAAAGTGAGACAAAAGATAAATATAATTGATGACCACACAGAAGTGTCACATCATATTGTCTATGCTTAGTTATATATATTACCTATTAGGTTTGTGATGCATTAATTTGCAAACTCTTCCTTCATCAGCTCATATCTGAAAAAAGAAGAACAAAATAAACAGAGAGAATTAAAAGCTGGTTTGTGCTTAGGGAGGAACAAATAAGATTGAATCTCACATATTAATAATACTAAATTAATCATTATGTAAATTTAGTTTGGAATACGGAAAGATGCCAGATTTAGTTGCTAAAGATGACTCTTGGACTTCTTAACGTTAGTGGAATAATATTTAATCATGTTTATTACTCTCTCCGTTTCATAATAAGTGAGTTTTTTAGCTTTTGCACACCTTTTAAGAAAGTGCTCACTCATAGAAAATTATGAGTTATTTTACTAATTTACCCCTAATCAATGCCTAAAAAAATATAGTTAATGAATGTTGATCATTTAAACAAGGGCAATTTTGGAAGAATATGCCCAAAGTATTCTTGAAATTCTAAAAAACCACTTATTTTTAAAAAAAAAATTAAAAGGCCTAAACAACCACTTATTGTGGAACGAATGAAGTATCACTATATTACCTTTCAAATAATTAATATTTAATAGTAAGTTTTATTATTCTTAAATGTCTCTCCCTTTTAAATGATTAATAAGAGATAATTAAGAGAGTTAAAGCAGTAACTCTTTGGCTTTTTAAAATAGCAAATAAATGGGGGGGAAATGAAAGAAAAGGCAAAAAAAGAGAAAAAAGATAAATGTCAATGGAGGCCATTGGGAGGTGCACATAAGATTGCTTATTCATAGCTTTATAGATATATATAGACATAGATTACGTATTGAAGAAAATAAAATGATAAACGAAAGGTGAAAAATAAAATAGTTTTATTACTTTAACGTTCATTCTAGTTTGAGAATGTTTCCTAACCTTTTCTTTTTTGGCTATGGACGATTTCAGAAGAGGTAGGAGTAGGCCGAAGAAATATTGAAAAAAGGTGATTAGAAATGACATGATGCAGTTACAGCTTACCGAGGTCATGACCTTAGATATGAGATTATGGAGGACTAAGATTAGGGTAGAAGGCTAATAGGTAGTCTCGCTTATCCTTTCATATTAGTAGTCACAATATTGTTTTATAGTTTCTTGTGCTTTGATTTCTGGTACTATCTGGTATTTCTTGTACTTTGATAATCTCATTTTATCTGTGGTAGTGATTGTCCCTTTTTTCAAACTGTTTTATCAAGGCTTAGTCGTTTTCGTTATTTTAATTTTCATATTGCTTTGAATTTCTTGTCCTTATCTGACCTCCGTTTATGTTTTCTCTTGAGCCGATAGTCTTTTATAAACAACCTTTCTAACTTGATAGGGATAAAATATGCGTACACTCTATCATCTTCAGACCTACGTTGTGAAATTTCACTGAATATATTGTTGTTGTCGGTGGTTGTTCTCTATTTTTCTCTCATGATCCTTTTCTTTACTGTTTCTCTATTCTACTCTCTTTTCGCTCTTGATGAGATATTGTCCTTTAAATAGTCGCAATTATGAGGCAATTGTTTTTTATTATTTATTTGCTATTAATATGTGGTTTTAAAGATTGTAACTAATAATTTGAAAGATAGTTATCTTAATTTTATAGTTGACAAATCAAGTTGAAATGCTTCGTGCTCCTAACCGCATATCAAAGCGGATTCATCACCCAAGCCCCAACCAAATAATCAAGTGAAACAATTGTTGGAAAGATATTTGAAGAAAAAAAATGATAAAATAATATATCTCCCATTTCTTTTTTTACCTTCTTAATAAACGAACTATGAACGTGTACCTAAATTAACAAAGAATTGGTATTTAACAATACATTAAAACCTCTCTATAACATTCATCATTCATAACAATATTTTATCTTAAAGGTTAATTATTTTTAGAATGAATTTTATCCGCACATACGACACTATTATAAATAAGTTTGACTATAGGTCTTTTTTTTTCCCCTTGGGCAAGTTTAATTCTTTGACAAATTAGCATACTACAAACAACAACAATAACATACCCAATGAAATCTCATAAAGTGGTTATGGGGTAGGGTGTATGCAGACGTTACCCCTACTTTGGAAGATAGAGAAACTATTTTCGGTAGACCCTCGGCTCAAGAACAAGCAATTCACAACACAAAATAATACGATAAAAAAACCATGTCAAAATACTATAGAAAGTAGGATAAAACTGTCTGAAAAAATGAGTCGGAACTACCACAAAATAATATAATAATTGAAGTACAAGAAACAACAAATAGTAACTGAAATCGAAAGACACTACAAGAATAATACTACGATTACTAGTATGAAAGAATAAGTAGGACAACACTCAACTACTTACTGACCTTCTAGCCTAACCCATGTCCTCCATAACCTCTTAAGTTATATCCTCATTAAGTTGGACTTGAATCATGTCATATCTAATCATCTTTCCCCAATACTTCTTGACCTACCTCTGTCTCTCCTTAAATGGTCCATAGTCAACCTATCCCCTTCGCACTGGACATCCATGCATCTCCTCTACACATGACCAAACTATCTTATTCTCGCTTCCTATATCTTATCCTCCACCGAAGCCACTCATATCTTGTCTCAGATATCTTTATTTCGAATTCTATCACTCCTAGTATGCCCACACACATCACAACATCCTAATTTATGCAACTTTCATCTTCCGAACGTGAGAGTTCTTGACTGACCAACACTTCGCCTTATACAACATGGTTGGTCTATGTAGAACTTGCCTTTAAGTTTTGGTGGTATATTCTTTTCACACGAGACTCCGGGTGTGAGCCTCCAATTCATCAATTCTGCCCAATACGATGTGTGACATTATCATAAATATAGCCATTTTCTTTGATAATAGACCCAAGATACTTGAAACTTCATTTCTTTTGAATAACCTGAGTGTCAAGACCGAGCCTTACTTCCACGCAGCCTCATGTGTTACGTTACTGAACTTGCACTCTAAGTATTCTGTCTTGGTCCTACTCAATCTAAAGCCTTTAGACTCCAGAGCATGTATCTAAACCACTAGTTTAGTGTTAACTCCGCTTCGAGTATCATCAATTAGAACAATGTCATCCGCGAATAATATATTGTAACACCTCGAATCATGGCATAGGCGAAACACGATACTCGATGTCTAACTGCATGTGACCGAGGGAACCACATGGCTAGCTGACTATCATGGGCATCAAAAGAATGCAATAATGATGGTTTAAAACTTGTAAAGCATAATACTGAAAATACATATAGTTTGAAACATAATAGAGAAAATATCTGAATAAAACATGATAAGTATGAAAATAATAATACTGACATGCTAAACTAGTCAAGTCTATGAAACCTCTAAACATGAGTCTGACTACAAAACTGTTTTACCAGGACAAGGCCCTGGCATACCTTTACTATAAAGAATAATCATGAACATAACTAAACTAACACCCGAAGGAAATGAGACTCACCAATAGCTGATACAGATGAGTCCTAACGTGCAGATCCCTCATCCTGAAACTCAGTACCTGCACCGTGAAGTGCAGGCCGGGAAAAAAAGGGACGTAAGTACATTTGAATTATATAGTATGTAAGCAACTGAAAGAATAAGCAGACATATGAAATAATAGGAACATGAAACTGAAAATGAACATGAACATGATCTGACATGAATAAAGCAACATGTATGAAACCTTGTAAAATCATATAGCTGTATATCTGTGGGGAGAGCAGTAGTATAACATACAACATGAAATCACCACTTGGGTACGTGGAGTTTGATACCTAGCCCGACCAGAAGAGCGCTCCCATACCTTACCGGGGTATGAGACATTAATATGACATGAAAAGATCTAATTAATAATATGAAGGTATCATCCTCTGGGTGGAGCGACCCTTATCCTACACTGCCTTATGTAGTTTCAGGCTACTAGAGCCTTTTCGGTAATCTATGCAACTCCCAAAATATGTACTTGAAAATAACTGGCTTGTAAGCCCATGAATTTCACAAATATAACATGTAAACATGATCTGTGATAATTTAACATGAACACATGAGAAAACATGTATAATTTCATAGGTTAATAATAATAATGATCCATGACTTGATAATTAAGAACTCGTGGAATTCAAAAAATGTATTCATAGATTATTGTCAGGTTCATGAAAATCATAATGACTTATCATGAATACAATTGATGAATTGAAATATAAACATGATATATAATATTACATGTAGTTAGGGTTATCATGATAATCGAATAAAACCCTAAGTTATGGAATTGCATGGTTTCATGAAATAACGTGGCGTGGAAAAAAACATGGATATTTCCACACGTGGATAGAAGATACCTTATTCACTGTAATACTTGTCTTAAAAATATGAACTTTGGAGTAGAAACTCAAAGCTTGAACCTTAGAATCTCGAGATGGGTTTATCTTGAAAACTCTAGGTTAGAAACAATGATTTTCGCTTACGAATTGAATACATTTGATTAGAATAACGTGGAATTATATGAAAGAGGCTTACCTTGAGTTATGAGGATGATGGGAGAAGAGAGTTTCGTTCTAGAGCTTGAAGGAATGAGAAAATATGATTTTTAGAACTAAGTTACGTATTTATACTGTTCAGTTCATCGAAACTTTTACGGTTGGAATAGACGGACCGTCGAATTTTCTACGATTTGTGTCTGGAATGTATAATTTTATACGGTCCGTATAATCAGACTGTCACAAAACTAAAAATTTCCAGTGACTGTTAAAAGCTGAAGAGAATGTTACAGTTGAAAAGGAAGGGCCGTATAATTTTATATGGTCTGTAAAATCTGATGAGGTCCATAAATTTTTAAAATAACTATTATGGTACATTTCGACAGTCCGTAAAATCTTTTATGGTCTGTCAATTTTGGGCGTAAAACTGGATCTGCAAAACTAAAATTGATTTTTTTCAACTTTAACTCCCCATCTTTATTTCCTAAACTCCTGAATCATGATCATGACTTAGTTTGGAGGTACGAGGTGTTACTATATCTCCCCCTTGAGATCATTTATCCACAATGATAGGTCATGGTTAAGAATAAGGCTGGACATGAACACGACATGGGGACAAACTGACATGATTATATGAAAACATGAACGTAGGGGCATGAGACATGAGTAGTGAACACATGAACGTGAATCGTGAGATTTTTTCCCTCGAATGAGGAATAGTGGTTAAAAATATAACTAACTCTGGAATTTTACAAAAAATTTCGGCAGAATTTTCTTTGTAAATAGGACTATCACATCTCTCAAACACCTGTCAACAAACTAGAGTATCAACGCAAACCTTACAGAGCATCTTAATACGCGTGGCATGACATAATATGATAACTGAAATATGGACATGACTAACATGAATACTGAGCTAGCATGAATATATGAATCTTATTTGTCATGAATACCGGTCTGACATTAACATGTGTATGTTAGACTAAATGAATACATAAGTACGATACATGGGATTTGGAAAGGAATTCATAGGCATGAGTGACATGAGTACTGGAACATGAGCATGAACATGACATGATTACAAGGATGCGAGGAGCATGAATATTGTACTGACATAAATACATGAATTCTGTCTCACATGGATACATGAGTGCTGAACTAACATGAGATCTAAAACATGAATATCATAACATAAAATCTGAATGCCGAAAACATAAATGTTACAGTAGGAGATCTGAATGCTGAGCGGAGGTGAGATCTGAACGCTGAACTGACATAAGGTCTTAATACTTGAGGTAGTTACCTTAGACATTTTATTCTTGTCTATCAATAAGTGCGGATATTTGGAATTCATGTCCTCTTCAGCTTCCCATATAGCCTTTTTCTACATTCTGATTCCTTTATAACACTTTCACTGAAGCGTCTTTCTCAGTCCTCAACTTGTGAGCTTGACGATAAAAAAAATAGTCACCGGAATCAACTACATTATTCTTCATGTCATTCCACCAACAAACCTCCTCAAGTTTATAATTCATTTTCATGGAGCTTGGGTAGATAAAATATTTGGAACTGTGCACCTCTACCATAATTCTCTCTTTGCGTCTAATTACATCTGAGACGCAAAATTTTCCTTGGTACCTTGGAGTACCATCATCTCCCTCTTATTCAAAAGCTATGGATTGATGCATGTGAATCCCTTCCTTTAGTTGTAATAACTAGGGATCATGAAATTGGTTTTCCTTTTTGCTCAACTACTAAGGAGGATTTGGCTCTGCTCTGTACAACAACTTTACCATCTCTAAGGTCCAAAAGTTGAACTCCTAGGTTTGCTAAATAATGAACTTCTTTCATCATTATTCTCTTATCTGCCTCAACATGAGCTAAACTACCCATACTTGATTTCTTTTTGAGATACCTCCTGAAATACTTATAGTACCGTTGTGCGCAAAGTCTTTGACCAGCACCCTGAAGAATAGAGTCTCGTGCGATGACACTATTTTTGTGCCACATAACTGGGCATGATCTTATAGCTTTTCCATGATCCCTTAATTTAGAGTAACTGATCTTGACACAAGTCAATCGATGATCATTCTACTCATTCTGTGTTTCTTGCACATTCTAGGAATATTTCTTATGGAGACTATCTCATTATGCCCTCATTACTGAATTGAGGTTCTTCATATCTCATGTTAACCCTTTGGATTTTAAACACCCAACTAGACTTACTGATTATGTACACATCTTCCCCTTACACCTAAGATTAATGTCATATACTTGTGGATCCTTCTCTCTTATTGTAATCCAACTTACATTTCTCATCTTCTGCAATTCTTTGCACTTTATGTCACTGCCGGCTCATCTTTCGCCTCACTTCTAAGCGATCTTCCTTACTAGGAAAAACTGAATTACTTACATGAACGAGGAACTAACTTACTTACATGGACTGAATTAACGACTTAACTCCGCTCACATTGCTAGTCTTAGGGAAAACCCCTTTTTGATAACTCTAAAAGACTATTCTTCTGTAATTTCCTCTCTTACTGCTTAGCTGATTTTCTTCTCCCACTGTCACTGTACTTTATGTTTATCTTAATCTCTTTGGGTTCTAACACGCATTCAGTGTATTCAAAACTATTACTCACTTATCAGTGTTAACCTAACTAAGGAAATCAAATCGTACCTTTACTAGCTCTACTAGAACTGCTAATTCAATATATCTACTCAAAACTTACTTATTATTCTCCACTAACCACCTGCTAACATCATGTTCTATGGTCCTGTCCTGAATACTAAAGTGACACATAAGATTATTTCTAACTTCCCTCATCATCTTACCCTATTCTGTGGGCTTATACTATCTTTTATGAGTTATAGACATAGATCAAACTTAGAGCAATTACGTCTGTCTTAAATGAAAGGTTGAAATATCTAACCCCACTTTTTATACGCTTTAAGGTCATGTCAAATTATACACACACGGGGTAAACACTTAAATCACATAACCTTAGAGGGAACTGTCACATCTTATCATCTTATAGTAATATCTACTTCTTGTAGTAACTTATTAATGTCATACTCTCTGATTCTGATCTGAATAAACTTAAATAATTTAAAACTATCCGTAGAAATTCAATATCGTCTGCTCATGGTTCTTCTGTCGTACACAATCTCTCCTTAGTCATGTTCATGGATATGCAATAAATTATATATATTTGAAAACTCAAGATATTCTAGAATCACAGGTGATTTGCTCTTAAGTTATTTTTCGTTCAAAACTATTGTGGGAAGTTTATGCCTACTGCGGCTAACTTCATAATATGTTACCCTATAGGGTCTTAAATCCGAGCTATCATCCTCATACTTGTAGCTCCATGGTCCAAAATTCAAATAAACTTATTCTGTACAATATGTAACATACGTACATTATCATGCAAAAACTTGT
Source organism: Anisodus acutangulus (assembly GCA_029783415.1). Lineage (NCBI taxonomy): Eukaryota > Viridiplantae > Streptophyta > Magnoliopsida > Solanales > Solanaceae > Anisodus > Anisodus acutangulus. The sequence continues at coordinate 46,086,631 of CM056503.1, forward strand.
TCTTCATAGGGTACTATCACCTCATAAATTACTTCATGTGCCATTTGACAAGTCTTGGGTCTTAACCTAAATTTAAAATATGTGAATATTTCGCTATAGTCATCGTTACTTACACTTCCTTTTAGCACCCATAGGCATCAATATATACTCACAAGTCATAAGAATATTGATACACTGAAAATTGGAAATGTGATAACTACATAACCGAAGACTGGTGTACTGAATAACCATAATTCTGCTAATTGAAATAATGTATAACTGGTAACTAAGGTTAACGGATAACCATAACTCATGATAACTGCTTTTGTACTTTATGATAAGGGTTATGCTTTAGTCTGTAGTAACTATGCATTTTGTTCCACTTTCGATATTATCTCAAGTCTCATCTGTTATGCACATGCGTTTCACACTTATACTCCAATGGGTAGTCATCCTCACTTGGACCTTGAATTTCTCTCTCGTCGCTTATGCATTCGATATGTTTGGGATTCGATGGAAAGAGAACGTTACTTACTGCTCTATGCTTCATGGCACGAGTTAGAAGAATTCCTGAAAGTACTGCTCTAATTGCACGATCTAGAGTATGAAAGAAGTGAGACAATCCTAAATGTATTGGTGGTCAACCATTTATATGTGTGTCACGCACACTCATATAAAAGTGATCCCACTGGACATAGTTTCATAGACTCCCTAAGACAGTCGAACCTAGTGGTCTGATAGACACTTGAACCTAGTGCTATGATACTACATTTTGTAATGACCCGAACCATGACCTTGGTGAAACACGACACTCGGTGCCTGACTGCATGTGACCGAGCGAACCACATGACTTGCTGACCATCATGGGCATCAAAAGTATGCAATAATGATGTTTTACTGAAAATATATATATTTTGAAATATAATAACAAAATTATCTGAGTAAAACATGATAAGTCTGAAAATAATAATACTGACACGACTGATATGCTATACTAGTCTAGTCTATAAAACCTCTGAACATGAGTATGACTGCAAAACTATTTTACCATGACAAGGCCCTGACATACCTTTACTATAAAGCATAATCATGAACATAACTAAACTGACACCCCGAAGGAAATGAGACTCAGCAATAACTGATACAGATGAGTCCTAACGTGCAGATCCCTCATCCTGAAACTTAGTACATGCATCGTGAAGTGCAAGCCCGGGGAAAAAGGGACGTAAGTACATTTGAATTATATTGTATGTAAGCAACTGAAAGAATAAGCAGACATATGAAATAATAGGAACATGAAACTGAAATTGAACATGAACATGATCTGACATGAATAAAGCAATATGTATGAAACCTTATAAAATTATATATCTATATATATGTGGGGAGAGTAGTAGTATAACCGACAACGCGAAATATCCATGTGGGTACATAAAGTCTGGTACTTGGCCCGATTAGCAGAGCACTCCCATACCTTGTCGGGGTATGAGACATGAACATGACATTAAAAGATTCAATTAATAATCTGAAGGTATCGTCCTCTAGGTGGAGTGACCTTTATCCTACGTTGACATATGTAGTTTTATACTACTATAGCCTTCTCGGTAATGTATGCAACTCCCAAGTTATGTATTTGAAAATAGTTGGCTTGTAAGCCTAATGAATTTTATAAATATAACTTGTAAACATGATCTGTGATAATTTAACATGAGCATAAATACATAATATATCTTGTGAGAAAACATGTATAATTTCATAGGTTAAGTAATAATGAGTCATGACTTGATAATTAAGAACTCATAAAATTTAAAGCATGTGTTCATGGATTACGAACTGGTTCATGACAATCATAATGACCTATCATGAATACAATTGATGAATTGAAATATAGACATGATATATAATATTCCATGTAGTTAGGGTTATCATGATAATAGAATAAAACCCTAAGTTATAAAATTTCATGGTTTCATGGAATAACGTGGCGTGGGGAAAATATAGATATTTTGACACGTGAATAGAAGCTTTACATACCTTATTAGCTCCAATAATTGTCTTAAAAATATGAACTTTGGAGTAGAAACTCAAAGCTTGAACCTTTGGAACCTCGAGATGGGTTTATCTTGAAAACCTTAGGTTAGAAACAATAATTTTCGCTTAGGAATTGAATACACTTGATTAGAATCGTGTGGAATTACATGAAAAAGACTTACCTTGAGTTATGAGGATGATGGGAGAAGATAGTTTCGTTCTAGGGCTTGAAGGAATTAGAAAGTATGATTTTTAGAACTAAGTTATGTATTTATACTGTTCAGTTTGTCAAGACTTTTACGGCTGAAATCGACAGACCGTTGAATTTTCTATGGTTAGGGTATGGACCGTATATAATCAGACCGTCACAAAACTGAAATTTTACAGTGACTGCTAAAAGCTGAAGAGAATGTTATGGTTGAAAAGAACGGGTCGTATAATTTTATATCGTCCGTAAAATCTACTGAGATCCATAAATTTCAAAAACAACTTTTACGATATATTTCGATGGTCCATAAAATCTTTTACGGTTCTCAATCTTGGGCGTAAAACTGAGTCTGCAGAAATGAAACTGTTTTTTCAACTTTAACTCTCCGTCTTGGTTTCCTAAACTCCTGAATCATGACTTAGTTTGGAGGTACGAGGTGTTATACATACATCATGACTTCACCTTGATTTTTTCGCGTCAGTCCATCCATCACCAATGCAAATAAAAATCGGCTAAGAATTGATCCCTGGTGCAACCCCATCACCACTTGATAGTGTTCTGAGTCTCCACCCACTGTCCTAACCCTAATCTTGGCTCCATCATACATGTCCTAGATCGCCCTAGTGCACCTCACATCTCGCCTCCAGACATATCCATATAATCTCTCTTGAAACTTTGTCGTATGTCTTTTCTAAATCAATAAATATCATATGCAGATCCCTCTTTCTCTCTATACTGCTCCACCAATCTCCTTACACATTAGTAAATTCACAGAGAAAAGAAAAAACAAAAAATAAAAAACAAAAAATAAAATAAAAAGAGTTGGATAAAAAAAGAAAGAAGAATAAAAAAGAGGCCACTACTTGTATAAAATAATCCAACCGCTATGTAAATTCATTTGCCGTGAACACACAAAATTACTCCTCTCTCTCTCTCTCTTTAGGTGTGTGTCTTTTCTTTATCTAAATTATTATCTCCAATTATATATCAAATTCTCAATTAATAATTAAATTAAATTATTATTCGTCTCAATCAAACCGATCATCCCACAAAGCAAAGGTACCGTTTTACCGTTTTCTTCCCCGGCAAATTCCGGTAATTCATCGATCATCGTTTTTAGTCCATTATGTTCTTTAAGTATCTATTCTCGTCCCTATATTTTTTTGTTTTCCTTGGTTTGATCGATTAAAAATTGCGTTTAAGTTGATTTTCCTACCCGATCGTTTTTTCTGTCAAATTTATGTTATTGTGTGGTTGCTATGTTCATTTTTTGTAATTTTTTAATTGGGTTTAAGGCTTTGTTTGGTTGCGATTTTTTAATTAAATAAAATAATCATCATTTCCGAGCTGATTTTATTTTTCTCACCCGATCGTTTAGTATACTGTGTTTTTGTTATTTTACTTTATTTTGCATGAATAGTTTTTTTTTCCAACTTATTGTATGTAAGAAAACAATTCAGTTTTCTGTTTGATTGAAAATTATTGAAGTGCCTAGTTTTTATTTTTACTTTTTATAAGTAAATACTCAGTCGTCCCAATTTACGTGTCATAGTTGGAATTTCGAGAGTCAACTAAGTTTTTCTTTGGGTTCAAGTAGAGTTGAACAGCAACGGTAAGTCAGGAGTGCATCAATGTTAAAAAAAAGAAAGAAAATTGAATATTTGACACCCCCATTTGGTAATCTGCTACATTAACAACAGTTTTTTTAGTTTTTGATAATATTAACCGTAGATTTTTCTATCGGAAACCTCTCTACTGGCCAAGGTAGGGTTAAGGTATGCGTACAACCCCACTTGTGGGATTACATGTTGTTGTTGTTGTATTAACATTTAACTGTAGATTTTAAATGTGGAGATCTTGCTGTCAGGAAAGCTATATGTTGCATATAGGAGTTCCTGAAAGCATTAATTATTTATCAAAAAAGGGAGGGAGGGAGAGAGGGAGGGTAAAAGAGAGAAGTTGGTTGGTGTATTCACATATGTGAACTATTCGTGGCTTAGTGTTGCTTGGTGTGATTGGAAGAGCAGTAAAAGTGATATAGCTTTCTACAACCCTCTCCTTTCCACGCCAAGTAAATATAGCCAGTAATTTGACTTGAACCTTTTCATAATTCTGGTAAGCTAATAGTAAAATCCATATACATAAACATTCATATATTATATGTGTGTGTGTGTGTAGCTTCATTCTCTACTTATATTTGCCATTTTGAGTTGTCTTAGTTCTATTTCCTTATACGTCCTTCGCTAGGGCGGAATCTCAAATTTAGTCCGGGAGCCCTCTGGAGCTAGAGTTGGGGCTGCTTGAGGCTCTTCTCCTTTTGAGTGAATTACTTCAGCTCGGATGCCTTTGATCTCATTCCAACGACTTTTTCATTAGATATCTTTCAACTAGAATCCCTCTACCTGTGTAGTAAAGTGGAAACCCCCCTCACAGTCGATTAAAAGAAAAGTTGCCAAGATATATTTGTTCAAATTGTCTTGGTTCTATTTCCTTATACGTCCTTCACTAGGGTGGAATCTCAAATTTAGTCTAAGAGGAACATTGACATTTAGCTACTCATAGAGGTGGTCAGTATAATATAATAATACCTTGGAGTTCCTTATATCATGTAGGGTTAGGATAACTCTTTCCCCAAGTTCGACTGTGTATGGCATTTAAATGGACCAGCATTCCTTTTCTCAAAAATAGGTGGCCAGTGTATTATAACTGTTGGGGAGTTAGATTCACCTCAGGGGTCTAGGGACCAATCAAAGATGACATGTGATGGATCCGTGGATACATCGTCTCAGTGAGAATCTTTTCTAATGAACTAGTTTTGAGTGTCATAGGGATGCAACTTATTTGGATAAGAAATTACACCTTGTCCATGAATTTAAGTCAAATACAAATGGAGCCTAGAATCAGTTTTATACCATTCTACCATGAGCTATGCTGTTGATTGCAGATTCCAGTGTATCTGAAATTGAGAAATCATGAATGCATTCCGAGTTCCTTTAGATATGTATGTTCATAGTTGGTATTATGTTTTGCAAGGATATGAGAAAATCATAACTTGTGATTATGGGGCCGTTGGTGCATATAGTATTACAGTGGTCCCTAAAAGTCAAGATTTTGTTTACGCCATCAATGTGTACTATTGACTCAAAATTTGTCCAACACAAATGAAGCAGGTTTTATTTGCACATTATACCATACAGCCGCGGAGTTATAGACCTTGCAAGGACCTCAAGGCATAATATTTTTTCTTTGTTGCTGACCAGATTTGAGTGAGACTCCTGTTCACGTAAGCATGTCCTCTTTTATGTAAACTCTCAAATTGTTAGCTTTGAGATCTATCGGTAAATGATTTTAGGTGGAGCATCTGCCCCGTGCAACTTTTAGATGTCAGGAGTTCTCTTATTATTGGGCCATAGCTCTCCTTGGATCACAGGAGGATATGATGCCACATATTATGATATGTCAATGTTATTCTTCAAAATTGTCTGATACATTTTCATCCTTAATAACAACTGTTGTGATTACATATTTGAACACTTCCAAAATTATAGCAAGGAAACAACATTTGATCAGTCCCTTTATTCTACTCAGTGATACATCTTAGCACTGAGCTGTCTATATCTGCTTATATTATATTTTCATTTTGTTGGGCACCATGTAAAGTTACTTCCCTTGGACTACTTCGGGAACTTGAAAAACATTTAGCTTTATTCCATTAACTTTTTGAATTTGAACAATGTTTATATTGTTTGCTCTCTTTTATAAATGATTTTTTTTCTTGTTTTGTGATCCTATTCAACATTTGTTGTCTCATTAATTGATTTACTATGTGACTATGCATCGGGATATGAACTTGAAGAAATAGGATGAACCAACTTAAAATGACTGTATGCAAACATTTATCCGAAGCCATGTGACAGTGCCTCTATATTAGCAAATATCTATCTCCCATCTTCCTGCTAAGCGCCAACTTTGTAATCTATTTATTGTCCTTTAGGCACTGAGTTCCTAGAATCTATGTGTTAGCATTTTTCTATATTACCTTTCAGAGCATCTAGGTTTAGATGGTTTTTCGTATGCAGGCTAGGGAGGCTGGCGGCTTATTATTTCAGATGAAGGATATTGCCCTAGATTCATAAGAATGGGTTTCCTGGGCTAAATATTTCAAACTAGGGCTATGTTGGAGTTGATTTGAGCTTAATATTGGGCATGGTGATCAAATGTCATTTCCGTTGGCATTTCTTACTTTGACACGACATAAGTTGATGTGAGGGCTTGAAATGAGGACAGGTTACAAGTACAGGTGAGGGGTTTGGTACCTACCTTTCTCAGTCCAGCCATATCTCTACTCTATCTATAGTACTTATTTTTAAGGAACAATGTCCTCAGCTTACGTCGTTCTTTTTGTTTCCATCTTTTTCTCTAGCATCTTCCTGTTCTTCCTTTCTTTTTTCAATCTCAGTCCGGATTTCTTATTACCATCTCAGATAATTAGGATAGTTCATAATTATATTTCTGATCCTTTTCATCTTTCTCACTGAAAAAATAATCTGGGAGCTCGTGCAGGGTATATATGGTGGATAGCTAGCTAGCTTTGCTAATGTATAGAACCTCAATCACAAATGATGTTGCAAGCAACTTTTTGGTCAATCTGGCAGGTTATGAAGAGATCTCATTCTTATGGTGTTCTTATCAAGATTCATTAGACTGAGCTGCTGTTATTGCACTCTTACCCTTCCAACTATTGAGCGTGAAGAGCTCATAGGAAATAGATTCTGCTATTGTTGCAGAATTAATGACCTTGCAATGTGAAATTCACCTATATGATTAAAGATGCTTCTCTGATGGGGTGAGGAGTTGTTGAAAACCTGAAGTTCATTTTACAAGCTGCCACTAATTTGGGGGTGGGGGGGTGGGGGGGTGAGGAGTTGTTGAAAAACTTAAGTTCATTTTACAGGCTGTGACTAACTGAGGGGTGAGCATTTGTGGAAAACCTGAAGTTCAATCTACAGGCTGCAACTAACTTTCTGTTTAGTTGTGGGACTCCTTTGCATTATGACTACTGCTGGTAGTATGAGGTGTAGTATGGGGCCACTTTCTCTTCGGAAGATTATCTTGCTTAAAACATTTTTTGACTGATGATAGGAGATGAGGTTCTTGCTGGCCATGCTGCTTCCAAAGCACAATTTGGACTGGGATTTGTGTTACTTCCTCTGGAATGGGGGCAGATGTGCGCCATCTTGATCTGCTGCTTCTCTGTGCACACTTTGAATTGTTTTCCAGTGAATAGAACTGAATGGTGCACAGTTGAGTGTGTTCTAGTTGAATGGGTTGCAACTTTATTATTATATCCCTCCTAAGGTTCAGAGTAGAGTCACTGAGCAGATACTATTGTGCTCACTAGACGCAACATTCTCTCTCTTTTCTCACTGACAGCTGGTTTTATCCTGATTCAATTGTATGCTGGTAATTCCTCAAATTGCTGAGTTAGGTTGTAATCTTACTCTATTGGTGGCTTTGTAAGAAACAGAGTGAGAGAGCAATCCTGATTAATAGATTCTGTGGATGGCATCAAAATACAGAGCTGTGGCCCAATGGAAGGTGCATTTTCTTAGTGGTGCCACTAAGATGTAGCACACTGATGCTAGTATATTGCTAAGTGTGCTGCAACTCTTTAGAACACTTAATCATAATGTTGCTTCGTCTACCCAATACTGAAGGACAAGTATAATTGTTGGTTGAGATGAATGAGACAACATGTGTATTACCAGTTAGCCTCTGTATTTATGGTTGAGCTCCCATTGATGTAAAAAACTCTCAAACTAGTAACACTTCTGTAGCTTGGAGGATTTCTTTGTAGTTCCTTGGGGCTCGTTGATACCCGGCACTATTCATCTTTTTCTACTACCCCAATCTTCTGAGGTGATGCCTCTTATGTTTCATGTTGCAAGTAGATGCAATGATGGAAGCTTTTACAGACATTTTACTGTTTCTGCTTCTACTCTTTATTCTGTACTCACAACACTTCTTACTGAACTCATTCAAGCACAATCTGGTACTGTTAGCAAATTTATTTCCTTACTTTCTCCCTCTGACAAGATTATTCTTAGCTTGTCTCATACCATCGTTATCCATTTAGTTTCTCTCTCTCTGACAAGTCAACTTGTTTTGGTGCTTCTCATACAAAAAGTAGCAGCTGCTTCTTTCTAATCTCTCACATATTCTTTTACACTGGTACATCTCATAAAAACATTAATAAGTGCTTTCATAGGAACTCTTATACTCCTCCCCCACCCATCTCTTTTCGTCCTGCATTTGTCTGAGTTCTGAATGTTGAAACAGTCATTATCAGAAAAGATTGATGGACAAAAAAATTGTAGTGGCTTCTTCTTAATGGAACATATTTCAGTGAGACTGCCATGGGATGAGGGAAACCAAATTGGCCATGTCTGTTTGGTAGTATGGCTCGTCAAAGGTACTTGTGATGATATGTTTCTCTTTTTAGCTTTATTAATAATGAGCCGTCTTTAATATTTTCTGTCATCTTGGTGAAACAGCAGGAGTATTCAAGTGGTTTAGCTTGTGTTCTTGTTTCCTATTCAATTTTGAGTAGTTCAAATAGGAATGGTCATAGATAACCATCCCCAGGTCTTCATACTTTAGTATGTATATTGTTTTGAAATGGATATTACTGTATAATTCAATGGTGTTGTTGCCTTTATAACAATACTTAACACACATTGACATTAATGCATCTTTTTTCACGTGAAAAATGCCACTTTTTGGTTGGTTCCAATTTCTGTATTGACATCCAAATGGTTTTACTTCACCCCCCTCAAGCAGGAGGTTATGGTAAGACTTCTTGGAGAATAATTTGGAAAGGTCACCATCCAGATCATCTTATCACCTTAATCGTGAAAAACTTGTATAGTTGCGAGGAAATCTATCCACGTTGTCAATTTTTAGTTTTGTACTCTTGTCTAAAATGTATGTCTGGTGCCATCTGCCCTCCCTTTGCATTAAGTGGCTTTCTTTGCAGTTGTAATTGAAGAGAAATGAGGATATCCAGCTGTTAAAATAATGCCACCTCACCAAATATCGAGCCAACATCGTGTACAGTTTTCGTTCGTAAATGAGATTTCTATGAACTTCATGAAATCCTCTCTTTTTCATGATCTTTACCATTAGCTTGTTTTATAAGAGTGAATCGCCTCTTTGATAACCATCTAAGATGTATGCGTTTATACATTTTATTGATGTCTCTCCATCTATCACTCTCATCAATTTCTATCTCCCATAACCATCCCAAAAGGCCCAAAAGTGGTTGAACACTATAATTCCCAGATAGTAAGGCTTCCATTCCTACCGAGGCTCTTCTGTTCATATAGGGGCTCTGTCTCTCTCCAGCTCTCCCAACTCACTAGGTGAAGTTTCCTATCTCATTTATTTACCCTCATAAGGTTTTCAGTTTTTTTAGGCACCAATGCTAGAATATGAAAATGTAGATAAGAGTTCTCTTCATCAAATACTTCTCCCTCCTTTTGACATGTATTTTTTTCCCTATCCTTTCAATACTCTCTCAAACTGTAGTAGCCAAAGCTTTCCTTCCTTGTACGGAACTCATGTGCAACCACCCCTTGGTCGTAGTTAGATCAATGGTTATTATGCACCTCCCAAAGGTTTGAACTCCGATTTCGTTGTACCTGTTCTGAGCCAATACACTTCCACAAACTATATCATGGTCTTGAACGGCGAACAGATTTGTCTAAATTGAGGATCTTGGAAAATTGGTATCATCTGCCTATATTAGATATGATATTTCAATCTGTGGTTTACTGATAGCTTTTATAATAAAACCATTTAGACATTCTCCATTTATTGCTTTTCCTGCGGCTTATTGATCCTCTCCATGGCAAAGCAGAAAAGTAATGGGGATAAGTGATCTCTGCGTGATCCGTTGCTATTCCTGAAAAGTTCAAACTGAATTCCATTAACCATTATAGGCTATCTCACTATGGAGATGTATAAACTTAAGAGATTCCTTTTGTCACCAAACCCATTTGAAGTTTCTAAGTTAAGATTACCATTTAAGTAGACTCCATACTTTAATTGGTAGGAAGATATAATGTAACTAGAACAGAAAAAAGAAAGGGTTAGTTAGCTAATGTTTGTTGCATAAGCTCTATTGTGGGGATTCAGTTTGCAAGTATGGTACTTATGAAAAAAACTTCTTTTCAACTAGAATACTCTGTAAAGGAGGAGTCGGATGACATCTTTAACTTGAATACTTGTGTTAGACATGGAAAATGGTTAACTAATAAACCTAATTCAAGTTGAACTGTAATAATCTTACTTTTAGGTTCTTAACTTTCTCCACCAAGGGGCCAAGAATAACTGTATGGACAAGAAAGAGAAAATTCTATCTTGATACTAATTTTGACCACAATAGTCCAGTTGGAGACCTAGAGCTTCCTTTATTCTCTATAACAACCACAACTACCCAGTGTAATCCCACAAGTGGGGTCTGAGGGGTCTGTGGAGGGCAGGATGTACGCATACCTTACTCCTACCTTTGTGGAGTAGAGAGGTTGTTTCCATAGACGGGATCAACGACGCATTACCAAAACAGGCTAGAAAGGAAAAAAATAACAGCAGCGAAGTAGCAAGCTTCCTTTGTTCTCTACCTTTCAAAAATCAAAGAAAATCTCTCTTTATCTTTTCAATCATTGGCCCAGGCGTTAAAATCTTAAGAGCCTAACTATATGCACAAGCGACAGAGGATGATACAAATGGTAGCTAGTATGACAACAAGAAGAGGAATGTATTTGAAAAGTAAATATTTACTTGCTCTTTGGAAGCCTTCTCCATAAAGTACACGACTGAAAGGGATCCTTCCCTGCAATGTATGTGAGTTGGGGATTTACATTATTATTGAATAGATAGAAATTTGTTTCGGCATGCAAGTTTTTTTTTTTTTTTTTGAATTATTTTTACATAAAGGAGTAAACCTTCCGCCTAGAAAGTTCTGTTTTTATTTACTTCTATAGCTTTGTCGGACCTCTGCGGTAAAGAAGAAATTCTATGTTGTACTTGTACTTCTAATTATTTGTCGAGGTTCCTCTGTGAGGTCTTAGCTTTTGAATTGTGAAAAAAGAAAAGTAAAAGAAAGAAATACTTATTGAGCAAGTAGTGAGAACACATACGAATGAAATCAAGAAAAATTAAGCTAAATAAAGTTTATAATTCTTAGTATTCTTAATTATGATACGATCATGAAGAATGTTTCACACTATTAACCTAGATTTATTAACGTAAGATGACGTAATTCTCTTGACTTTCTGCTCAAGGTGGTGACATAACTTTTGTCTGTTATTCCCAAAAGAAAAATACTAAAAAAATCACAGAAATAGTAATCAATCACCCGAAGAGTGTTGGCGGAGTACTGTTTGAACAAGTAAATAATCACTGAAAAGAAAGCGGCATTGGGATCTTTCCTCGGGAAGTTTCTGGTAATTGTATTGTGATAGAAAGTGCTTGTAACATACACAGAAAGAAATCTATACTCCATTAGCTGCTAGAATCCCTACATGTCTAGGATGGGATGTACTTTTGTTTTCTTACTTTGCCACATTGTACAAAGCTCCAACACATTCTTAGTGCTGTTTTGAATACAATCCTTACTCCCCCCTCCCCCCCCCCCCCCAAAAAAAAGAGAGTAATATCTATACTCAATAACTGCAAATAGGTGCAGTGATGTCAATTTTTAGGACATCATTAGTGTAGCTTGAATTGGTATCGGAAGAGTAATCAAAGAAGTTGTGGGAACAATGTTCCAAGGAGCGATACCCAAACTTCAATATCATGAAGAAAAAAGAAAGATGGCAATAGTTGGATGGATTACAACACATGAAGCATGTTTAAAGATAAGCTTTAGTGCAGAGGATTTACTCTATGCAGCAGATGTTTTCTATGTGAACAATCCCCTGAACTAGTCTCCTATTTCTTCACTGCAGCCAAACGTGTCAGATATGGGCTTGTTTCTAGACATATTTGGTGTTTTTTGGGTTATGCATAGAATCTGAAGCAGTTGTTAAACTGCTGGCAGAGACAGAAAACAGACAAAGTATAGAGACACCTGGGGAAGACTATCCATTTATGCATTATATGGATTGTCTTCCTTGCAAGGAGAGAGAAATGCTTTTAAGGGGAGAAAGATTGCATTTCTCATGTTAAATCTAGATATATACAAAATATAATTATGTGACATGGTGAACTTTCGAAATTGAACTGTTATGGATGTGCTAGATTCCCTGAACTTTTAGCCGTGGTTAAGTTCTCCTTTTGTATTTTCTATGGTACTCGCTTGGTAGTGCTTAGTAATAAAAATACTTTATCCTATGTGCCTGTAAATATGGTTTCTGCACAACCTATTTTTGCTGATCTGGTGAATAAATACAAATGTTACCTTATAAAAAAAAAATACTTTACTTAATAAATAGAGAAACAATAAAGAAAAAGACGAGGAGAAAAAGTTTCAGAGAACATTTTACTTGAAAGTTGCTAGAAGAATGACTAGAATAGTGGTCTGAAGAGATGGTACCACCAGAACGTTCATCAGAGAGAAAAATAGTAACTTGTAAAAAAGAAGGGAAAATTTTGACCAGACAATTAGCATAAAGAATCTGCTTGCTTATGTGTGTATCAAGTTTATAGAGGCTTACCATGTAAAAGGGAACAAGTAAAGAGAAAACCTTAAACATAGGACTCTTTACACAGGAGTATGGGCTAATATGAAATAAGGAAATTTTGGAATAGAAGATATTTAGGCTGAAGGAAGTGTCCTAATGTTTTATTGTTACCATCCTCCCCCCCCAACCCAACACACACACACAACCAAAAAAAGAAAAAAGGGAAGTGTCCTAATGTTTGGGATTACCAACCACAAAATAATATTTCATGCCATTAACCTGGATGTATTCAACATATAGCAACGTTATTTCTCGACTTTTGACATAAACTATCAAAAGGAAAAATGGTTTTAGCATATAGCAACAGTCATCTGCGTCTGATTGGCCATATCAAGTAGTTTATGTCTTGTGCCCATTAAGATTATAAGTTAGCTCTGTTTGACTTATCCTGCATGCTGATACGTAAGTTTCACATCTATGTGAGATTTAATTGTGGCTTTCAGTGCAAGAATTGTACCACATCTAGATGTCGAATAATTTTAAATCAAGCTTTCCTGTTTTGTTGTGAAATCCCAAGCTTATTCCTTGACTTTCCTTAATTACTTTTGATAGATCTTTTCTCTATGTTGGCTTGTATCTGTTATCAGTAAATATCTGTAACAAGATGTGTTTGAGTAGGTTTATAGAAATCAAAGTCTGAAGTTTGTTTGATGAGAAATTGTATAGAATTCATGTCGGGGTTCTGAAGGTGAGGGAAGATCGATAATACTTTTCCATACGTTACTTTGTGTACTAAAAGGGAAAGGAAAAGAAAGAGAGAGAGAGAGAGAGAGAGAGAGAGAGAGAGAAAGAGAGGAAGTTACACAATAACATAAAGGTGCTTCTTTAAGGTACTTGTAAAATTAGCTTCCGCTGAGATTTTTTAGTCATGGTTGGTTAATGTGGATCTTTGATGTGTCATTTTGCGGTGTATAGCTGAATGGTCAAATTATGTGTCACCGAGTAACTGTTTATGTTTCCTTTCTGTATAAAGAAAGAGAATGACTAGGTGAAACCAAAGGTGCAAAATAATTTCTATCATATTTTCTGTGAAGTAACTCCTGTTATTTGAATGCAGGGTTCTTTTCACGGAGAGATAAACTTATTTCCGACATTCACGGACAATGGGGCACAGAAGTTCATTCAACATGTCTCAGATATTTGAGACAGAAGATGATCAGAGATGGAATCTTCCGGAGCAGGCACCTTTTCCTTTCGGTAACAATTGATATTCCTTTTAGGTGTACATATTTCATTTTTAACATAAAGCTTGACCAATCTTTCGGTTTATTAAGTATTGTCTGAAATTAGTCTATTAGTAAATCTATCACATGTCTTGGGAGCTACAAGTTCATAACATGCCATGAACCCTCTCTCAAGAGTACCATGATAGTTCCTTTTCATTCTTGCCCTTCCTTTGGTTATTGACATGTAATGCCTGTAAACTCATTATATTACAGAGATGATCCTATCATCACATTAGTGCTAAAAGTAGTTAAATCATTGAATACTTTTCCTTTTTAAAAGATGGAGAATACATTTGGAAAAATGATGTGCCCTTCTGGTGCTTCATGATTGATTGTCTCCTGTAGGAAAATGGCATTAATATTGGTCCATGTAAAGTCTACCTACATATAGTACCAGTGGATGGGCTTGTACTAAACCGTTGGACTGAGAACAGCAGAGTTTGGCTTTTGATTAAAGTAACCGACCTTCATTATCAAAAAAAATAATTAAAGTAACTGACCTTGGCTAAACATGGAAATTAACAATTTGACAGAATACTCTTGTGGAAGTGCTGGAGGGTAATGAACAAAATAATGCTGTATAAAAGTCAAAAGTATCCTTTGTTGACCATTTGTATGTTCTGAAATAGGGAGGATATAAATCAAGAGTAAGAACCTTCTCTTGTTGATGTCTCTTTTTTTAATTGCAGCAAGGGCTGGTGCTCCTGAAAGCAGTAATCTTGTTTATCCAGTGGACAGTATGTCGATTGACGGGACTCACCATCCTGCTCAGGGGAGTCATGCCTCCAGGCCTAGTGGATATTCTTCCTCGAATCCAAATATGGAAAATCCACACTGTCAGCCACAGGTTCAAGGTCCTCTTCATGATCCTTTTTTGCATTCAGGTACTGGAGGCTTTCATATGATCCATGAGAGTTATCCACATCAAGCATCTTCATCAACCCATGGCAGCCAGACATATCATGGGGTGGATGGTGGCCTTGTTGACCTCACAATGGGTAGTGGAAGAGGGCCATACAAACGAAAGAGTCCTGGTATACCTACCGGTGGTGAAAGTGGTAGTACAAGCAGATACTTTGATGCTGGCAGTTCATCTGATCTCCCGTCTGACTCTTGGCATGAGAAACAAAATCCAGACTCCCATTGCACAACTTGGGGTTTACATCCTAGTTACAGATGTAATAGTCTGTCTATTGGAGGTGAAGGTTCTCAGAGGAATGTAAGAAGCAGAGCTGCATTTGATCTGCAAAATAATGTAGGAAGGGCTCATATAACAAGCACTCCTTCACATCACTCTACCAGCAGTAGAACAACCACTGATTATTGTAGTTCAATGAACTATCTAGCTCCAAGTTCGAATTCTTCAGCTAGGGAATGGAACCATCCAGTCATGCCACCTGCTGCTGTTCATGGGAGGAATTTCCCTCCTGGTTAGTTTCTTAAATTATTTTGTTATCCTTTGCTATGTTTTGATTTTAATAGTAGTGTCTTGCAAACTGCAGATACAAGCTTCTTTTGTTATGATATGAACCACTACGATATGGTTACCGGCAGTATCTCGACCTCTCTGGAGATGGGGAATTACCACAATGATTTCAACTCCAACAGAAGTTCCCTTCCTCAACATTTGCCTGACAACTTGCAATCTTCGAGGGGAGTCCGAAGTAGCTACAATCAAAGATCTTCCCCTGCTTTTAGGACTTCTTCAAGCTATTTGCGCCATGGGAATGTTGGTACTTCAGATGACGCATCACAGTTGTTTGCTGAAGGTTACTCTTCAAGACATTCACGGCCATTGTCTACTCTAGGACTGCGTAGTAGCGACCGAAATGGGAGAACTAGGGTATCTAGTGATAGGTACAGATCATTGGCTGGTGAGGCAGGTTTCCGTGAGCAACTTGCATCTGAGGTGTGTATGCTCATCTTAAACAAGAAATTGTCATGTCCTTTTTTTTTTGTGTGTGTATGTGGGGGGGGGGGGGAGGGGGGGGGCTAGCTCCTGTATAGGCTCCCTATATCAAAAACACCGTCTTTTGTCATCATGACGTGCATCTAGTTTTCTTTGTTTGTGCCGCATGAATGTCCCAGTCTTTCTTTTTCTTTTCCTCTTATATATAAACGACCTTTCTGCTTCATGCCACAAGAATGTCCCAGTCTTATTTTGCTTTACATGTGTGTATGCATATTGGTGTAAATTCTTGTTAGGCAAATGATAGATGCTACCAGGCGTATTTTGTACATTTGTTTAATCAGCTAATGCAGGGAATTATGTGCTTCACTTTGAAAGATTTAGTGGGAATATGTACATGCACAGATTTATGATATGTGGGTTCGTGTCATTAACTTAAGTTGTTTGTGCTGTTTGTTTGGCTTGTGATCCTTCTTATATCCAGTCAGTCTTGATGAAATTCAGTCAGAGCTCCTTATTTTGTTCATCAATTTTCATTACTCATAATTTAGTGAATTTAATTTGCCTTTTTATATTGACACTTGTTTACTTCAATCTGGCATAACGGGAAATACAAATAGCTGCAGATGGTAACTTGGCTTTAATATGATATTTTAGTTAATCATTTCTACTATCTCTGAACGTGTCGCCTTCAAGATGTGTTAATGTGAAACTTTGGGTGTTCTTTCAGGGTGTTATTCTTCCAGACCGCTCTACTTATTACGGATCCAGAAGCATGTTTGATCAGCATAGGGACATGAGACTTGACATTGACGAAATGGGCTATGAGGTAAATGCTGAAACTCTACTTGCTTTCTGTTTTCAACTTACAGCCATTTGCTCAGCTTCGATGCTTTTGACTTAATCAGGAACTTCTTGCTCTGGGAGAAAGAATTGGCCATGTCAATACTGGCTTGACGGAGGAGCTGATTTCAAAGTGCATGACCGAGTCAATTTATTGTTCCTCAGACCAAATTCAGGAGGAAGGAAATTGTGTTATTTGTTTGGTGAGTATTGTTATCTTGTCAGAAATGCACATCATGCAGGTCAAATATAGATAAACGACTTCAAGCGCTGTGGATGCTTCCTTAGTGTTTTCTTGATGAACTTAAGTTCTATGCGCCAACAGTATAGAAATTATTTATATAATCAGGTCACCATTAGGAAATTACAAGTAAATCTCTAGGACAAACATTAGCTGTAACTTGTAAGAATGGTGATTAACATGCTATCATAGGTTAAACTACACTGTTATTGCATAAAGTAAACTTAAATCCCTTCATCATTATCACTCCGTGCGAGTTTACTTGTTGAAATCTGATTGAGCAGTTTTTACCACTCTATTAGTTCGTATAAAACTTTTGCTTTTCTTGCGAGTAAGGAGAGATTAGATTCTAATAAGTGGATTTCGTATCACTGCATTTTACAGGAAGAGTATGTGAACATGGATGATGTCGGGACGCTGAAATCGTGCAGCCATGATTTTCATGTGGGGTGCATAAGAAAATGGCTGTTGATGAAGAACGTGTGTCCAATCTGCAAGAAAACTGCTTTGGATGACGAAGATATGAAAGAAAAATGATCCATTTAGTTATGACCTGTTGGTATAAACTTGTGTAAATATGTATTTAGAACATTTCTCAAATGAGGGGAAAACTGGCATCACCTCAAAATTTGTACAGCAAATGTTCTTTTATCATGGTTGCCTCTTTTCTCTTTTAGTTTGCTCTGTGATACGTATAAATAGAATGGGAGTTAGGTTTGTTTACGGGTTTCATTTTCGGTGGAGTACTTTAGAGATCCCAAAAATATTAGAGATAAAATAATATAAGTCGGAGATGATCAACTTATGACAAGACCAAGCAGGATTTGTGAAAGTCTAGTGCTAGCGCCTTCTGCAGGTCCCTTTATTCCCTCTGCCCTGAGGCGGATTTAAAAGAGTTCCTAAGGTGAATTAGTAATTTATTTTTCAAAGAAATTTTGTTTACTTCACTTATAATTTCAAGATGCCTCCAAAAAGAGTATATAGCCCTTTTTATTTAGGTATGGATTAGGGTTTAAGTTATCCCGTGATCCGATCAAAAAGCCAAAGCGAAACAATAGGCAGAATTGAAGATCTACCAAGCTTGAAAACCAAAATGTGGTTAACCATGGCGAGATAAAGAGCAGAGGCAGGACCGCTTCATATTCTCTTTCAATTATTGAAACAAACCCCTATTCTTATCGTGATTCAGAGTGGTTGAAAAACAAAACTTAAGTTGTGTTATTAATTTTGGCTAAAAAACAAAGATCAAGTCGTGTTGAAATTGCATGGTTTTCTCTTCAAATGGGCTGGTTTCTAATTTTTCTCCTTCAAATGGGTTGGTCTTTAATTTTACCTTTCAAAATCAAACTTACGTGACATAACTTATGAGATATTATGATGGAAAAATATAAACTTATAACCGACGAAAAAGTTATTTGTTATAAGGGATAAAAATTAAAGATCAACACAAGATTGGGGAAAAAGTGCAAACGACCTCAAATTAATCGGTCAAATAAAATATCTAATTATATTTTGTTCATTTTAATCCTTCCATATCTATAGGCCAGTGATACCTTGGTTTCGGTCCACATAAAAATTTCAATAAGCTAGGTCACCTTTTTTTTTTTTTGAAATGATTACATCACAAAGCTAACTCTAGGACATATTAATCTTTAGTAACTATTATTTAATTAAATTATAAAGCATAACTATAATATGTATTCTAATTACCTATCATAGCTATATATATATATCTAAAGTAGAATTTTTTTTTTATCTTGACTGAGAATCTGCTTCTGCTCTCAGCCGCCGTCGGCCACAACGAACCGCCGTCGGATCTCTGATGAACGAGCTCTGGCCACCAACCAACAACACACCACTTCTCCCTCCGTTCCCTTCTCCTTCTATTTCTTCAGCCATCCGCGCCCCACTGCTCCGACGAGGAGCTCCAACTCTGGTGAACCGGACAAGCCAACAACCACAAATGACGGCCAACACCACCACAATCACACCACTGTTTCACACCGACACCAATGCTCCCTCCGTTCTCACCTCCTTCACTCTACCACACCGCCAACCACCATCATTGTCAGCCCTCGCCGGAGACGTCGTCTCCGGCGAACCACAACAACAACAACACAACGCCACTGCCCATTCCCTCTTTCCCCATATCCTTTTACTACTCTCTCTCTCTTCGTTCACTGTTACGCGACCACAAGACCCGATCTGGAACCGTTCATTGTTACGCCACTAGAAGACCAGATCTGGAAAAGAAACCGCCGCAATGGACTCCGTCTTGACCTAGATATGTTACACCATAAAGAAACCGACGTCGGCGCCTCCATATCTGATAGCAATGGACTCTGTCGTGACCCACTGCCCGCCGGAGCTCTAAATCTGAGCTTCCACTGCCCGCCAGAGCATTTTATTTAGTGTATTTATTATTTTTTTGTATTCAGTATTTGAGTTTATTTGTTAAATTTTTAGATTGTATTCAATTTGTTATTTTTTTGTTTTTTGTATTCAATATTTGAGTGTATTTGTTAAATTTTTAGTGTATCTATTTTATTGTATTAAGTTTTTAGTGTATCTATTTTTTGTATTTATGTTATTTGAGTACAATTGAATTTAAAATACATAAGTTGAATACAATATTTTTTTGTATTTATGTTGTTTGAATACAACCGATTTTTAAATAAAATAAATTGAATACAATGTAAAAATAGCTATAAATGAATATAACTGAGTTGAATACATTTGACGAGAATACAGCTGAGCTGAATACATTTGACTTGAATACAATGAAAAGAATTTTGAATACATTTTTTACTCGTTGTATTCTACAGCGAGACCGTTTTATGAATACAACGAGAAAAAAAGTAGTTATACTATGTAAATATTGAAACTATAACTATGGTAAATTTAAAACCCTAAAGTGTAGTGATTTGGGTAGGTTTCACTTCTTTTTTTTTTTTGTACTTTTCTTGAGGAAACCTCTGGCTATGCAAGGATGTATAATAGCATTTTTAATTAGCAATATTTTTTTTATTGCTTTAATAAATTTCCTCCAAATTCATTCCAGAGATACATATTAAATTAACATCTATCTCTTTCCCATTAGTCATCTTATTTTTAGAACTCAGCTTCTTGTCTAATTGATGACGTTAGCAATGACGCCTAATGACAAATGCTATATTACGAGCTTAATTTAGAGTACTTTTCATTACTTATTATATATAGTAACTATTTTAATTATTTTCTACAGAACTTGGTTAACCATTCAATTCTAATTATTTTCAAGGGAAAAGATCAAATTTATCTAAGGTGGACACCTAATTTAACGTGTAGACATTTTGATGATACAGACGCCACATGATCGATATGACACCTCAGCACCCAACCAATTTATCCCTCCCTCTACCTGGTAAAATCGAACTTTTTTTGTATAGTACAATGATAAATCTGACCCTTTTCCTTATTCTCAATTTGTTTCTTTCCTAATGAGACAGATTATACAAACAAACTAATCAAACCAATACCAAAAAATGTTCAACACAATAAATGTTCTTCCAAATTAAATCACAGTTTGTCCCCTATAAGTGTATATATATACACACCACGAAAGTAAAATTTGATTCAAGTTAAAAAGAAAGTTCATCAGAAAACTTGTGTTATAATATCTGAAGAGATGGCGAGAGCTTGCTTCACTGCATTGTTCGTGGTTTATGTCATCCTAATTGCAATTATTGGTGGGTAATCAATCTCTCTTCCCAATTATTTGTGTGTAATTAATTTCTATTGTTCCATTTTTAGTGTAACTTTTTGGTATAGAATAATTAGTAGATGTAACCAAAATACTATGCAAGTTAATTTTTTTCTTTTACCTGTGGTGAAATATTTGTGATCTCCTCATTCTTAATATAACAAGTTTCATGTTCGAGCCGCTTAAATAAAGAATCTTAAAATGGGGAGTTTCGCGGAGCCACATATATAGATCAAAGGGTAGTCAACTGAACACCCTTCAGAAAATTATATTATTTATAATAAAAAAATCATATTTCGTATATAGGTAAAAACTTACTTTTTATATATTCATATATTAAATTTCGGACATCCTTTTATTTAATTTCGGAAATTATTTTTTATTTTTTGCAGGTTTGTTTTGCTTGGAAGTTTCAACACAGCCAGTATGCACCAAGGCTGCAGATTGTTATTATCATTGTTATCCATTTACTTATGCTGCCAAGTGCAAAGATGGGCAGTGTTTCTGCACTTAGGGGTATGAAATTTGTTAAAACCACCAAGTATTTGAAAATTCTAAAGCACTTATATGTCCAAAAAGAAATTAAAGTGAATTTTCAAAGTAGTGGTTATTAACATGTATTATTCCTTTATAAAGATATATTCATGGTCTTGAACGACTTATGGAGTTAATAAAATGCACAATCTTCTTTTTTAGTTTCCTTGCAATAAGAACATACATATTGAATTCCTATCATTCGAATTATACTTTTCGTTCACTTTCAGTTCCTATATTAATATAGGAACGGGACCTATACTTGTTTTCCAACGACAACGGGCACACTCTATCACTGAGCTAATAGCCCGTCGTGGTCGTGCGAGCCTCTCAATGGGCCCCGGTTCTTCATCCCTCGATATAAAGAAGTCTAGAAGACATGAATAATAAATATTCGGGCCTCCAAAGCAAATTAAAGTGTCCTCTTGGATAAGAAGAGAATATTATTCGAGCAAATTAAAGCATATAAAATCAAATCATAATTTCAATAAGAAATGTGGCTCCATTAAGCATGATGCAAAATGTTTCTTTTTAAATTTTCAACATTTTTACCTGTATCAATTTGATATGCATTTTCTTAAAACACCCATAAATATTACAGTATATTTATCGAAACCACATACACTATAGTAGTTATAGAGGATTTAATACACTGCCTTTACAGGGTCAAAATGTACAACTTTAATTACTTACCCCTAAAATGAGCTAAATTTACCTGAAGGCAAGTTAGAGGATTGGTCGGCTACAGGTTGGCCTATTATGTCTTAACTGATTTTTAATTCCCATAATGATAAACCATCATCAATTTATATATTATACATATCTAAGCTTTTTTTTTCTTTTGCACCACTTTTTTCTTTCTATAAAAGGGCCACGTAATGATCTGCTACAGAAAATCATGGTTTAACCCTATATCAAAGAGTACTTATATGTACCTTTCGTTTATATGTCATTACATACTTGCTAAATTCGTCTTATCGCAAAACACACTTCTGAAACACAATGGTTTACTTGTAAGTTGTATTCTGGTTAAAATAAAATTATTTACTGTCACGACCCAATTTAGCGGTCATGATGGCACCCAGAGGCGGGTTTAGAATTAAAACTCTAGGGTTCAACTTTTTAAATTTTTTAGCATTGAACCATTATATTTCTAAAGTTATGAGTTCATATCTACTATTTAATGTAATTTTTATAAATGTTTACACATAAATTTATACACCACATCAAAAGTTTGGGGTTCAATTGAACCCCTAGTTATAATGCTCCATCAGCCTCTGATGGCACCTATATTTATCCCACCGGTAGACGAATCATCCCCATATTTCAAGAAGAGAAGTTTTAATTAACGAAAATAAAAGTTAGATAAAATTCTTATACTTAGATTGTCATACATAATAGAAAATCAACCACTACAATTCCCAAATTCTAGTATGAAGGTACAACAACTCTAAAAATCAAAAGATGAAATACAAGTCTCCTAAGAAGAAATAAATTGTCTGTCAAAAGATCAAAATAAAGAAAGTCATAAGAGGAGAATTCAGAGGCCACGATAGACATGTAGCTTACCCTGAAAGTCTCGAAGACACTCCCTAGCGATCAGCCACGAGATAAAGAGCAAAGACAGGCCGTTTCAGATTCTCTTTCAATTGTGGAAAAAAGCTCCTATTCTTATCGATTGAGGAGCCTAGATTCTTGACATCTCAGAATGGCTGAAAAACAATACTTAAGTTGTGTTGTTAATTTTGGTTTAAGAAAATAAAGATCAAACCGTGTTGTAATATTAAATTAATGAAGAAATTGCACAGTTTTCTCTTTCATTTTTGTCCTTCCAATGGGCTGGTCTTTAATTTATACCTTCGAAATCAAACTTGTGCCTAGCAAGACATAACTCATGAGATATTATGATGCAAAAATATATAAATTTATATCCGACAAAAAAAATTATTTGCTAATGGGTAAAAATTAAAGACCAACACAAATTTTGGGGTGGGGTGGGGTGGGTGGGTGGGGGAGGTGCAAATGACCCAAAGTAATTAATTGGTCAAATCAAATATCTTGTTATGAAATAATAAAACTAAACAAGAATATTGTGGAGAAAGAGAGGAGAGGTCTTTATTTCTCTTAAAAAGGATGTAAATACAATGAAGAGAATCCTCTATTTCTAAGGGGAAAATAGCTTGGTCCCCAAGTCACTAACCCTATCTTTTCTCTTAAAGATAGACATCCACAATAATAAGTTTTATAACACTCTCCCGTGGATGTTTATTTAATAGATAATGTGCCTCGTTAAAATCTTACTAGAGAAAACCCAGTTGAAAAAATTCTAGTGAAGAAAAAAGAGTGCACATTTCTAATAATACTCATTTGGTTGCTTCATTAAAAACCTTACAAGAAAAACGCAGTGGGTCAAAAACCTTGAAAGGAAAAAAGAATACAATGCGTATTAACTCCTCCAGATGAGAACTTCAATCTAAAAACTTGAATCTTCGCATCCCACTCTTGTGCACCATCTTCTCTATAATTGTAGTTGGTAGAGACTTGGTGAATAAATCATCCATATTATCACTCAAACGAATTTGTTGCACGTTGATATCACTATCTTCTGAAGCTCGCGTGTGAAAAAAAACTTTGGCGAAATGCGGTTTGTTCTATCTCCTTTTATTAATCTTTCTTTTAGTTGAACTGTGTATGTTGCATCTCCGCTTTTTGTATGAGTTTACTGTCATGTTGAACAACATCGTATGGCCATAATCCTTAATGAAAATAGATAACATATCTTGATCAAACATTTTTTGTCGATTAGATGAATACTTTGTATATCCAATAAACTTGACAATATTTGTCAGGATAAAACATTCATATCAGGCTTACAATTGATCTTATTTCAATATCTCCATATAGGAGTAAAACTATATCAAGCTCATAGTTATAGCAAGATATATAAATGCATCAATTTTATAAAGATATGATACTTCAGGATCAAAGAATTCTGCAAGGTTTATCATTTCAATAGATAATATACTGCTTTTGAGAACTCTTCAAGAGTTTCAATAATATTTCAGTCATCAACTTGCACAAAAAATATGACAGATTTTGATTTCCGAAAATATGTAAGGATAACTTGACCCTTAGTCAATGAATATTCATTAAGGTGATTAAATTACATTAATCTTGTTTGATTTGATTCATATAAGAATTATGAATAAATTTCTAGAACTTGTATATGCTTTAGACATTTATAATTATTCAACAATTTTCTTATGAATTATGTCAAGTAATTCATATAGGCCGTGACAACATCCATTTCTATTTAAATGATATGATTTTTCTGGTGTCTGGACTGCAAGTCTAATAAATTTTACACTTACCAAGATGCATCATTTCACTTGATAATAATTTCTACGTTAGCATGCTTTAATAAACGTAGATTTAAGATTCTCACAATCTTTTACAATATTGCGCTATATTGTACCAAAAATATTGTTGACCATATATCATTTGTATCGGTTCGCACAACAACATAACCTTTTAAGATCTCTTAAATTTAATTATTTTCAGGTATCTGAACCTCTTCGTGAGGTTTTCATGAAATGTTATTTTGTGGACTCTTCAAAAGTACATTGCTTCCTTATTATGACAATTTTGATCATTTGCTCCTTTTTCTTTTAAAGAATTATTGCATTTGGAACCGATTGATCTATCATGCTTCATGCATGTTGTAGACTCTGTCCTTCAGGGACATTAATATTAATAGGAGCATTTTGCAGCTGAAATATGATATTAATTTTGGTTCAGCAAATGCTTCTAGCATTTAACTTGAATTACTTTTTAAACGAGGATCATACTAATGATAATTCACAATATATTTTCTAGATGCTTATTCTCTCTCCCTTATGTTATAAAAACTAACATATATTCCATCTTCTTTGGGGGAATCCATCTTTGTGCATCATGGTAGAATAATTAATCATATGCCACACATAAAAAAGTGTCAGATGGAAATATCCGATTCTTAACCCTGAATCAATTGTGAATGGGGAATCTGTCATAATTTATTGGTCTGAAGCATACAAGCGATGTTGTAGGAAAGATATCATATCTCAGACCAGCACATGAAGCTTTATTCTCATAAGTAATGGTTGAGCTATTTATTGGAGGCATTTAACGCCAAATCAACTTCATCAAGATGGATTGTCTTGATTACATAATCTAAAAATTGCGCTCTTAACTCAATTATTTTGAGCAAGTAGTTTTGTAAAACCTATGTGCTTAGTGAACCTTTATCTGTTTAGGCCGACTTGTTAATTCTTTGATCTACTGTGTAAACAACATGACTTATTTGACTTATTGAATCGTTAGTGATAGGATTATGTGGTGTCAACTTGATATTTATCTCTGATTGTGTAGCTTCCATCGTTGTCGGTCTATGATGTATACGGGGGTACATTGTGTACTCATGCTACACTTGTTACATCTTTTCTGGATGCAGGTATCCGATCTATCAGGTTGTAGTTTGGAGCACGGGAAGCTGAGGCAGACTACTCTATTCAATGGCCTTGGTTTCTATCTTATGTAAATTGTTCATTCATTTCGGGAAGTAGTGTTATTTTCAGCTTTCAATTATTGTTTCGTAGAGTCCTTGTAGAAGTCAGAGCAGGTTCTAGGGAAGGAAAGTTTGTTGTGTAAACTCGTTGTCCTTATGATTAAATGAGTTCCTTTTCGATTGTAATTTTATTCTCTTCTGTATTGTTTAACACCTTTTAAAAGATTGTTTGAGAAATTGATTCGCCTACCGGGGGATTGTGTAGGTGCCACCATGACGCCCGTGATTTGGGTCGTGACACTGCCCCTACCGACTGTGAAAGAAGGTTGCATTCTTGAGGAACGGAAAAAGTGACATGCCGATGAACAGTAGGATTGCGGACTGGCACCGGAAAAGTATCTACAATCCAGGATCTACGGGAGCTTCGAGGGCCCTCACCACACACGCCAGTATGGGGCCCCCGATTTATCCATGGGCACAGGACCCAGTGGCATGAGAACTTTAACACCCCGTACCTTAGCGTTTAGGATGCATCATAGTAGAACCATATGAGTTGGAAGGGATTAAGGTTGGACGTGAGGTTATAGATGTAAGACCCCGTGTGTTTGACGAATTTCGAAACTATTATACATTGCCTTGATATGATATTTTCTTTTACGTGTAACATTTTCTGTAAAAGTTTGACAAATATGATTTTATATGGTTATTAATATTACTACTTTTTTATACGCTTCAAATTTATATATATAACATGAGGTTATTTATTAATGGAATTTTATTTATTATCAAAATAAAAATTATTTTTTTTCATAAGGAATTATTTTTTCCCGTTTTGAGAATTAATAGTACAAAAAATTGTACTTTTGATATTTGATTGAAAAAAATTAGAATATAATAAGATATAATTTTTAATCAATTTCTTGATCTTTATGAAATATTAGTATATGTCTTGATTTTATAAACTAATGATTTATTGATAATATATTAGAGCATTAGAAATTTGTTAAATAAGGAAATGTTATTTTTTATAATATTAAAAATACTAAATAAAAGGATAAGGATAAGACTAGATAACTTTTAGGAGGTTATATATATATCAATTGACACCTCCCCTATCAAATAAGGACAAGTGGAGCCTTGGTATTTAATTGCTTTGTTTACATCATATTTGGCTTAGATATATATTATGTATGTATCTTCATACGTACAGGAGCAAAAAAAAAAAGAGACTCCTTCTTTGTTCATGTATTGAGTAACACACAGTAATATGAATAGAGATGGCAGTAGATCCTGGATTCGGTTCGAATTCGGTAGATTCAGATTCGTTTTATAGAATATGGATCTTCAAAATTTGGATTCAACGGATCTGGATCGGACCCGGATCCGTTTCTGACGGATCGGATCTAGATCTGGATCTGGATCTTGCATTTGAGATCCGTATCCGATCCAAATCCGACCAGTGAATCCGTTTTTTATTCATAACCTAGAATGTAATTTTATAAGTATTTTCTTAAAATTGCTAAGCAAATCCTTGCAAGTTTGATTTATCCCCACGTTAACTCAAAAACCAAAAAATAAAGAGGTAACTTCGATAATAAAATCAATGTTATATTAGTGAATGACTAACATCTCCATAGACAAGTAGTTAAAATTATATTCACTTCATTTGTGAAGATTCCAAGCACATGCAAGTTCTGCATTGTGGAAATACTAATTAGCATTTTCCACAACTATTGTCATTGTCCAACATTTTCAATTAATAGCTCCCAATCAAAACGAGACAATGAACAAAATATCTCATATGAACATTTCAAAATTGAAACACAGTAAATTGTTAGCTAAGTAAAAATCGTTTGTCAGTTTAAAAAACAATTCTTAGCAAGATTACATTTTTAGCAAGACAAACTTTTTACATGTGGATCCAGATCCGATCCGTGGACCCAGTGGATCCGAATTTGGATCTGATTTTTATGGATCCGATGGATCTGGATCCAGATCTGGATCTAGGTATGAAAAACGGATCTGAATTTGGATCTAGTAGAATCCAGTCCATATCCGATCCGTTGTCATCCCTAACTATGAACATCCTCTTTTTCTTTCCTCTATTTCGACGAATTGCAGCAATAAATCAATACTTTCTTTGTATAAAGAACACGGGGTGGATAATTCTAGTAAGCAATAACCATGTCTAACGAGTCACTACGATACATACTGTTTACCCGTAAATTAGTACAGTTAAATTTATAGAGGTGATGCGTTTTATTTAACACATAGCGAGGCGTAAGTCCTATGAATTTTTAAATTTATAATTTTTAATATAGTAAAATAGTATAACACAAAAATTATACATATCCTTTCGCTCAGTTAGGGACCTCATATCAAAAGGCATTTGTTTAGGCCAAATAGCGTACGAACTCCTATATATATAGGAATCAGATTCAAATCTTACCACTTGTTTGGGCAGCTCTATCTTCCTTCTTTTTGTGCATGAGTTCGTACGCTACTTGGCCTATAGGAGTCCGTACGCAGTACGCTATAGGAGTTCACGCTACTTAACCTAAACAAAATGCCTTTTGATTTGAGGTCCCTAACTGAGAGAAAGGAGTAGACACAGCTGCCGCTAAATAAAATCGGAGACCTAAAGCAAAAACTTAAAAAATATGTGAGGAAATAACATTACTAATGTGACAACGTTTGGACAAGTAGACACGATTTATTTAGACAGCCAAGAAAAAATTGTATGGTCTTAACATTCACAATGTGGTAAACATTTTTCTAAGGTTTTAAGTTTTCCTTTAAGTATTCCACAGTATAACTTTGTCTAAACGGAATATTTACCCGCTCCATGCCCCTCCTAAATTAATTTCGCTGCTTATCCGATCGACTGAAAAAATTTATCTGGATAACCCTTGTCCAAAATTCTTTTCAATAATACCATCACAATATATTTATATATCCTGAGGTATCATAAATGCCTAATCGGTCTGTAGAACCTTCAACGTAACTATCTCTGATATCATCGATGGAATCGAGAAATTCTTTGTAATAAAGAGTTATGTCTCGATTTGTGTACAGTGAAATCAAGAATTGCGTCGCTTTGTATTTGTATCCCTCCACAAATTGAAACTTCCGGTTTCCATGATGATAAGGCCCAATAGGATCAACCTTTGAATGTTAATAGTGTTAGAAAAATAAGTAAATATAATCGAAGAAGATAGTGACTTTGAGGCATGAATAAATTGATTTTTCTTAAAGAGATATTGTTCGTATACATTTGATAAAAATACAAATAATTTTCTTCAGGATAAAACAAAGCCCGTGTCATACCTGCAGATTTTGCTTTGTCACTTCACGAAGGAAGACCTTATTTATAGAGTTGATAAAGTGACTATTCTGAATAGTCATTTTGTTTCATGAACATACATGTTCATTTAAAATTAAATTTTAAATAAAATCTGAAAATACCAAAGCTTTTAATGTATAAAGTCTTCAAACTCTTTTCACCTTCTGCTGTGGGACAATCCCACTTCATACATATTACAAACTATCTAACAATCCCCCACTAGTTTGTAATATTTCTTATAATATCATGCATACGGAAAAGTATCTTAAAATAGATTTGAACTTTCCATTAGTGTAAATATTTTAAAGTTCTAACGAAATTATTGATATCTTTAATGATTTGAACCACAACTTCAGGTGTCAAAATCAAAAATATTACACACATAATATTATTTAGTAGCTTAGAAAACTCAGTATTTGCTTTAGCACGTTTATGACCATGTGTTCATCCTGATTTCATGAATACTTACAAGACCAACCCTTTAAGTCTTACCTTGAAGCGTAATCACTTCAATATTCATATAGGTGAAAGTAGCTACTATGTTCCTGTTACTGCAGACATTTACTAAGTTCATTAAGATTAATTCAATATCTTCTCGTAACAATTTGCACTATGGAGTTTGTCAATATGCCCATGTTATTTCAGATATTTAACATCTCCTTAACTCCTCACATAACAATATTCAGTACATTTAAATCAAGGCTCTAAACGAGGGGACTCGTACTTTAACAATATAAGTGACTTGTTATTACCCGTTGAACTTGTATTGTTAGAGTGTATACTAACTCAAAGTTGGGTTCCCATTACTTATGTTATAATTTAAGGATTTTAGCCTTATTCCTTGATAATTTATTTATTCTGCATTTCTTCTTAATAAATCTTGCAAAATCAACATAAATTATTTTCATGACAAATTGTAAAAATATCATTATATAGGCATGTCACAGATATATATGTCTAGACTTTTCATTGCATATTCATTTATTGACTACTCTTTTCATAACTTCATTACATATATAAATAGCTTAGATTGATCGCATCAGTTGTGGCCATAACATTTTAATATCATATTTAGTAACCACTTCACTTCTTTTCAAGCATCTTCATGCTAAATATTTTTATTCCATTATGAAATACAAGTCTTCTTTGATGTGCACAAAATATAGCACCATCATTCGTAATATAAATCCAACCTGCTATGATTTTTTTTAAATCATCAGTTGATTCATCACTTATAGACCAATGTACTATTACACTCGCTTATAACGGTCATGTCTATATAAAAAATTATCGTACAACCGACACATCTTTTCATGAATAATCACAACCTTTCAAGTAACATTATTTCATGAAAGAACACAACATTTATAGAAATGCTTATATCCTAACCATCAAATTGGTAGTTTCATCAACTAATTATCACCAAAATTATCAAGTTGTAAATTCACTACCACGTCAAGGATATATATTATGTGGAATTTGAAGAAATAATTTTATATTTTAAACTTCTTGTAGTATTATTGACTATCAATCATAAGCCAAACACTCCCAGTGACATCTTTACACGAGAGAACACAACATTTCAAGTGACACCCTTTCATAAATAAACACAATATTTCTGAAATGACACGTGACCAATAATCAAGTTAGTAATTCGTTTAACTAGTCATCATCAAGACCGAACCAATTGTGAATTCATTCATTGTCGTGTTAATATCCACCAAGAATTTGTGGGAGTTTAAGAGCTGCACAATTTAAATAAATTTATATCTCAAGTTTCTTCAAAATTATAATAGACACTAAGTCCAATATTGACTTTTATTCATAAGTCAATCATCCCCACATTGTAAATATTTCAATGTCTTTTCATTTCATATATAAATTCACATTTAAATAATCAAATAAAATAGTAATATCTGTTCAATCAAGAATCAGACTCATATTTAAAAGACAGATGGTTCTTCAAATCCCAAGTCAGTACTGGCGACATCCTTTCTCATATTTCTACCGTAGCAACATATATAGTCACTTTGAACATGTCAAAGGTAAGAAGATTAGAACCATGATATATGCGATTTTAGAAACATATGATCACTACTTAATGATGTTATTTACTTACAACATTATTATATTGTATTCTCAATATTGTTAGCTTAGCCTTTTCATAATTCATATGAAACAAATTAAATCGAGTAAATCATTTTGTTGTCAAGTCTATATCGTTCGTATACTAAAACACATGAGCATTTTAATAAGAAGACAAAATCTTCAACATTTAACGAACGCAACATGATCTAGTAATAAAATTATCATTTCACTGAATTTCAAATTATTCTAACAACTTCCAAGTATAGATATTATCCATCAAAATAAAGTAATTTATATATATATATATATATATATATATATATATATATATATATATATATATATATATATATAATCCCACAAATTGAAAGTAAATTCACATGATCTTTATGCAACATAGTTATGCCATGATAATTATCTTTGGCGCAGAATAACAAACTTATAAGAAGCATATCAAATATGTTATTCCTAAACTTATTTAGAATGCATGTCATGATCATCACAAGTGGATCATCTACCCTAATATTTATGAAAATAAATTTTCATAAAAATCACAAGGATATAAATTTATAAATAAATAGTAAGTAGAGTTAAGAAAGTAGAACCCGATTTGTTGCTACTTGTTAAGAGTCCCACATCGGAAATGGAATGGGAACATGGACTCCTTATATGGACTTGGACAATCCTCACCCTACAAGCTAGCTTTTGGGATTGAGTTAGGCCCAAGATCCATTCATGAACTCCTTATATGGACTTGGACAATCCTCACCCTACAAGCTAGCTTTTGGGGTTGAGTTCAGTGATTGTGGTGGATGGAAAAAAGAGATAGCATAAGCACCCGAATACCCGTAGATGAGAATAAGATGGATCCCTTAGGTATAGGATTTTGAGAGGAGCTTGATAGGACATGTATTTGTGGGGAAGTATGTTCAATATATGTTTCCATTTGTAGTGCATGACACCAAAAAGATGGTGGTAGTGCGACATGAGCAAGGGATGTTCTAATAATGTTATTGATGGTTCAGATTTTTCTTTCCGCCTTCTCGTTTTGAGAGGAGATATGGGGACATGAAAGGCGAAAGGTTAAACCATTCGCATTGCAAAAATCCAAAAATGCCCATTAGCAAACTCCCTACCATTATAACATTGAATATATTTAATATCCCATTCAAATTGATTTCGTATGAATGCTCTAAAAGCGAGAAATGTGGAGAAAACTTGTGATTTTTTAGATAAGGGAAACGTCCACAAAAAATAAAGTAATCATCTAGCAAGAGCAAATAATATCTATGGTCCGAAGAGCTCAAAACGGGTGATGTCCAAATATCACAATGGATAATATCAAAAGGCATAAGTGTGCATGAACTAGACGAAACAAATGGCAATTGAACATGTTTTCCAAGTGAACATGAACGACACATATTTGAATTATATGTTTGAGTACATGAAATAAAATTATTTTATTTGTGGGAGGCTAAAACGAGTGCTCCCGGGTGACCCAAACATTCATTCCATAATGAAGGTACGAAAGCGGATGGTAACTTGGCTCGTTGATTAGGTGTGGTAATTGGATAGAGATCCCCTCGACTATCACATCTCATTAGAAGCATCCTCGTCTGAAAATCATTCACGAAAAATCCAAAAGGGTCAAAATCAATAGACATCCAATTATCAGTAGTAAACTTTCTAACCGAAACCAAGTTTTTAATTAATTGTGGAGCATGAAGGACATTCTTTAAAGTTAATGGTGGGTTTGGTAGAGACAATTTGGTAGAACCATAACCACGAATTGGAATAGAATGACCATATCCAACAATTATATCATTATTTTTGCTCAAATTAAAATAGGACTATAGATTACCTTGGGAGGACGTCATATGAGACGTCGCTCCGGTGTCCGTGTACCAATTTGAGTCGGACGGATTAAGTCCAAGAGTGTGCATGGCAGACTCAATATCGGTTGGGCTAGCCACTGCCGAACGGACCTCCTGCCACTGCCGAATGGGCCTCTTGCCACTGGTTCGGCAGTGGCCCAAATGACGTTGAACTGCCACTGTTCCTGGGCCCAAAAACAGGTTGTTGGATGGCAGTGGGCTGGCCAGTTTGCCTGGGACTGGGCCTGGCCCGATTTTTTGAAGGAAATGGGTAGGGTGACATAACCCAAGGCCACTGCCATGCCCACTGTGGTGGTCCGCCGCCCCACTGGGCTCGGGGCTGCCACTGCTGACCATAATGTGTTTGTTGGCCGCCATTTCCACCGCCCCTATAGTCGTTTCCGCCGCCGCCGAAATTCTGGTGGCCTCCACATTTGCCATTACCGCGACTACCACCCCGATTTTTATCACAATTTCATCCTTTTTGGCGAAACCCGCCTCTTCAAGAATAAGCATAGAGCATGCTTAGTAAAAAAATGGTAGAGGATTGCTTTATCGGATGAGCATCCCCACGCCACTATACGCGTTGGTAAGGCCGGCAACCAATTGTAAAACCAACCGATTATTTGTAACCGGCGAACCAACGTTTTTGAGTTGATCCGATAAAACTTTGAGGCGTTGACAATAAGCGGATGCATTCGGAAATTCCGCTATGTCAGTGGTGGAGAATTCTTTCTCCAAAGTGACGGCTCGGAAATTCTTGTTATCTTGGAAGCTATCCCGTAAGCGATTCCAAGCCTCTATCGCCGTGGAATCGGGTTCCATTATTGTTTGCAACAAATCAGTAGAAATTGTTGCATAAATCCATGAAATAATTGTCGCATCAAGTGTCAGCCATAGTTCTTTTTCATCATCTGGTTTTAACACCTTTTTCTTGCCTTTTTCCGGTGGGATTATGTGATGAATAACCCGATGGGAGCGGCAACAAATTTTAATGAGCTCTACCCAAGTTGTGTAATGAACATTTTCCATCTCAAGAGTGATGGAAATATGAGTTTTGATGTTGGAAACGGGAAGAACGGGATGAAATGTGAATTTAGAGTCAGACATTGTTGACCGGAAAAATAAAAGAAGAATGGAAAAAAATACTTTGGTTGGTCGGCCGGTTGGTGGGAGGAGGGGAGGGGGCCGACAGTGGAGTGTATAATTTTTAGGGTAGAATCTTTTTTCCTAATTTCTTGGTATTAGGCCCAAAATTCATTCTTTACACTATCAATACAAATTGTTCCTCAATTTCAATTTCATATATCTTTCTGAATTCTAAAACAACAGAACCAGGTAAGGATTAAGAAAAATTTAAATTTCGCCGTCAACTTCTCTATAACTGTTTGATTT
Source organism: Anisodus acutangulus (assembly GCA_029783415.1). Taxonomy (NCBI): domain Eukaryota; kingdom Viridiplantae; phylum Streptophyta; class Magnoliopsida; order Solanales; family Solanaceae; genus Anisodus; species Anisodus acutangulus. The sequence continues at coordinate 46,121,335 of CM056503.1, forward strand.
TGAAAACTTTTTAGAGCTCCTTTTTCAAAATGTTCAATTGAACTTTTCCCTGGTTATGTATTTTATTAACCAAGGGTTGCTATATGCGAATTTAATCCGTTCACACAATGACGACACTCTCCATTTCTTAACAAAGTTTGTCCTAACCTTTACTTCTAAGAGTCTCAGCGAGTAGTGATACAAGAACAATTATCTCAATCTCACACTTATAGAAATTAGCGATATACTTCTAGTTTATGACATCAAAAATTATAAAACTATTTTTTTCAACATAAAAAATAATTCAATTTAAAGATATATATGACAGGAAATAACTTCGTCAACTCACTTTGAATAATTATATCCATGTTGCATCACTTACAAAAAATTAAAAGAACAATTCTTCATAACTCATAAGCACAAATTTGATATTCTGTATGGTGAAAGCATTAATTATGGACCTTTTGGTATGCCTTAAGGTCTAACTTGACTAAGTTTGGAATATAAAGATAGGCATTAAGGTCTAACTTGACTAACTTTGAAATCTAAAGTTATGTCTTAAGACCTAACTTGACTAATTTTGGAATATAAAGTTAGGCCTTAAGACCTTACTTGACTAACTTTGAAATCTAAAGTTATACTTTAAGGCCTAACCTGACTAACTTTGAAATATAAAGATAGGCCTTAAGACCTAACTTGACTAACTTTGGAATCTAAAGTTATGCCTTAAGGCCTAACTTTATACCTAACTTTGAAATATAAAGTTAGGCTTTAAGGCCTAACTTGACTAACTTTGGAATCTAAAGTTATGTCTTAAGGCCTAACTTGACTAACTTTGAAATATAAAGATAGACCTTATGGCCTAACTTGACTAACTTTGAAATCTAAAGTTATGATGTAAGACCTAACTTGATTAACTTTGGAATCTAAAGTTATGCTTTAAGACCTAACTTGACTAACTTTGGAATATAAAGATAGACCTTAAGATCTAACTTGACTAACTTTGAAATATAAAAATATGTTTTAAGGTCTAACTTGACTAACTTTGAAATATAAAAATATGTTTTAAGGCCTAACTTGACTAACTTTGAAATATAAAGATAAGTCTTAGGACCTAACTTGACTAACTTTGAAATATAAAGATAGACCTTATGACCTAACTTGACTAACTTTGAAATCTAAAGTTATGATGTAAGACCTAACTTGATTAACTTTGAAATATAAAGATAGGTCTTAAGGCTTAACTTGACTAACTTTAAAATCTAAAGTTATGTCTTAAGGTCTAAAATGACTAACTTTGGAATATAAAGATAGATCTTAAAGTTAATCAAGTTAAGTCCTAAGACCAAAGCTCGGGACGGGACTGATGAACTGAAAATGTACAATAATAGTCGTAATAACAAACATTTATCCAGTAAGTTACCAAAAACCGGTACTTGAACTTCAAAATATAGCAATACCATACATTTTAAACCATCACTTTTCCTCCATACTAGTAAAATTTTATCAAAACAAGCTGTTTTCTATTATTACTTCACCTCAAACCCTCATAAACCCCTTTAACAAGATCCAGCATTATCCTATCCACCATAAAATAACAAAACAAATCTAAACAGGAACATAATAGAATCAAAAGAATAATAATTTGAACTAATCAAAAACCTTTTACATTAAGCAATTTCGACTAATTTAAGCATTCTTCAAGTCCTCATTGACATCTCCTTCTATTGGTTTTCCATTCGACGATTTCTTACCGGAATTGATCCTCCGATCACCTCTACCACCACCGGAATTTTAGTGCCACTCTTTTCTGCCCCACCGTCGAATCCATTTGTCGGAAAACTAAACTGACTTGAAGCTATTTCAGATCTTAAATCATTCAAAGCATTTCTTAACAATCCATTTTCAGCTTGTATTGTCTCCAATTGCTTCTTCACATCCAAACAAGCCGGAAACCTAAGTCCCCACCGGAAAACAAGTCCGGGAACTCACCGCCATGCAGGAAACAAGTTTTCTACAGCTCCGGTTTCCGGAAAACCGCCAAATTCCGTTTTCAAAACCAGTTTCTCGAAATTCGAGCCCAAACTCTTCGTTATTGTTGAAGATGAGCGCGATTTCTTGAAACATAAGTCACCCAAATTGGGCTTAAAGTGAATGAAGAAACTAGGGTTTTGATCGCCAACCAAATTGAACCCAACACTCATAGTAAACGGGCTTGAAACAGTGTTACACCTTGATTTCTTCCATATCTGTAAGTTTATGAACTTTTTTACTCTTTCAATTATCTCTATAATATTTGGAAAAAAAAGGAGGATCAAGTTGCAGAGGAACAGAAGAAAAGGAATCACAAGAAGAAAGCTAACAACATGGAATGGGAGGGTAGTTTCGTTATAAAAATTTCATTAAATGAGCGGGCAAAAGTTAGTGATCATGTATATGAAGGAAAAAATTAAAAACCAGTAGTCCGCACACAAATGAGCAGGCAAAAGTTAGTGACCATGTATATGAAGGCAAAAATTAAAGACCAGTACTCCGCACACAAATGAGCGCGCAAAAGTTAGTGACCATGTATATGAAGGCAAAAATTAAAGACCAGTACTCCGCACACAAATAAGCGGGCAAAAGTTAGTGACCATGTATATGAAGGCAAAAATTAAAGACCAGTACTCCGCACACAAATAAGCGGGCAAAAGTTAGTGACCACGTATATGAAGGCAAAAATTAAAGACAAGTACTCCGCACACAAATGAGCGGGCAAAAGTTAGTGACCATGTATATGAAGGCAAAAATTAAAGACCAGTACTCCGCACAAAAAAAAATAGTTCATAAACAATGGGGCATTTTTAGAATTGAACTTGAGTCCTTTGGCACACTAACCGAGAATCATACCACTAGACCAAATGCACTTTGCTCCATAAAGGTGGAATCTCCCACCCCAGGAGCCCCCACACCCCGGTCCGACAGGTCTGTGAAGGAGGTAAATCATGGTGACTCAATTGATTTCAAAGGTTAGACCACTACCACGCTGCGCACAAGGGGCCCTCCTTTATTTCAAGAAGAAACCCCCACACTGCCGCTGACGGGATTCGATCCTTGGTCTTTGCTCCAAATATCCCCCTTGAAACCAATTGAGCTGCCCAAGCGGACTAAAACTGTGGTAGGGTAAACTTTTTTAAAGTGACTGGTCCCACCGCATTACGGCCCCATACCCCAGAAAATCCCACCTCCGGCCTGGCCCTACGGATTAGTATACACCGCTTGGCCCTACGCGTATGAAGGGATTTTTTTGGGGGAACACAGTTCCACTCTCGCTGATCAGAGGACTCGAACACGGAACCTCAGACAGCAATACCCTAATGTATTGGCCACTGGGCCAAACACTTTGGATAGACCAAATGCACTTGCTTTAAATATTTTGCCACTTTGTGTTCTCTTGGACTCTTTAGTTTTGAAAGAAAAGGTTAAATGCTTGAGTAATTAATAAGAGTAGCAAATCATATATTCAATGAATTTATCCCGTAATGTGACACTTCCGTTACAAATTTGAATTTAATTGTAACTCAATGCGGATATCAGACACTAAATAAACTTGAATGTAGCTTCTCCAAATCTCAAATCATAAACAGAGTTCATCAATCATTTTTCTATGTGTTAAAACTTTTATACGATACAATCTAAAACTCAACTTGGGTGATATTACTTATCTTTGATGAAACTTTGTTGAAGAAAATCTCGAGTTGCAATTACGAGCCTTTGAGTTTAAATGAACGGATTAAGATGAGCTAGATAATAAGTCAAAATTCAATTTGCCCAATTTGACCCAACTTCTCCCCTTTTTCTCCAAAAACTAACCAAAATGTTTAATGGCATACTGTATATGAATGTGAGAAACTATTGGTTGAAGTCTATTATTTTTCTCATCACAATATTTAGTATCTGCTTCAGTGTTCTGATTAATTCAAATACGCTCCACATAAGATTTATTAAAAGAAAAAAATGCTCTTTCGTAAAATTATTTATATTTTTAAATATTGAATTCGAGACTTCTGAGTAAGAATAGAGAAAGTTGTTTATTCCCGCTAGAAGTTTGGGAGTTTAATCGAAGAGGCCAAAAGAATACAGATATAGTCTTCTTCAAAGTTAAGAATATAAACAGATCAATGATTGACATGATGCGTCAAGCTAAATCTTTATCCTCTTTAAACAAAAAAATATGGATAATCAAAGTAAATAAAACAAAAACAGAAGGAAAAATTAAACTAAATCTTCATCCATTCACATTTTAGTCAAGAATAGCTCCCATTTCTTAATCTCTTGGCCACATTCTTCTTAATTAATGGTACATTGATCATTAGTAGATAAAATTTCTTCGATCTTAATAAAAATTAAGGTCCGAATCATGTAAATGGATTTTTTTCCATATGGATTGTTTCCTCCTTTAATGGTTATTATACAGTGAAAATTCGAAATAATTGAGGCTCCAATACAAATATCGATTACTGAATTTGAAAGAATGATACATTGACAAGAGGATAGAGTGTCGGTGATTAGTATAACATAATGACAAGATTTGAATAATTTCTAAAGGTGAAGTATAGCTAGGGCTTATCGTGAGGGGGAATTAAACGAATATACCGTCATCACTTATCAAACATAGGCTTTTAATAATATAGCGTATAAAAAAAGCTATTTAGTTTGTCCATTTCCACAACTCCACCTATTTGAAGCCTAATTTATTCTACAAGAGTTGACCAATAATAATAATAATAATAATAATAATAATAATAATAATATATATTATTATTATTATTATTATTATTATTATTATTATTATTATTATTATTATTATTATTATTATTATGAATGATAATAATGAATGACGAAATGATGAAATGATTGACTTCGGTCGAAATATTGTACAGAAAATTATGATGAAAAAGTGAGGAGAACTCTAAACTCTAGATGTTAGAAGGTGCATAATTAAATGGGGTAGAAGTTGTTACAATTATTTCAGGAGGAGCTGTTGTCGGTAATGAAAACATCCATAATTTTTTCGGATAATTTTGTAGTGCGAAATCCATATCGGCTAAATAATTATTTGGTTATGTCATTTTGGCTTTGTTCTAACTGAAGTTATTGCATCGTTTTGCCCCAACAACAATCTTTTTTATTTCATATGTATTCCAAGTCCATATGTAATTGTTTACGATGGCGGGTAAGCAAGACATGATCCATGTAGTTAGATTAACTGAATAACGTTTAAAAACAATTCTTCTTTTGTGTGCATTCTTTTTTTTTTGCGTGGGTCTAACTTCAAGATCGTTTTAATGTTTTGAGAGATCATAGCCGAGATAATAATAGTAGCGACAAAATATAAAACTAAAAGTGATAATGGAAATATAATAATAAAAAATAGTGATACCTATAATAATAGCAAACAAGCAAATTAAAGTATCTTAATTCTAGCCTAATTATAACTCTTAAGAGGAAAATGACTCAAAATAGCTAATTTTTCATGTATTGAGGAACACAATACCACACGCCACATGCAAATGCTAATTTTGTTATTTTGAATCCTTTCCATTATATCTCACGATCATTTTACTGTTCCAGTTGTAAACATTGTAACATGATAATGCAATGCAAATTTCATGCACAAGCTCTAAAAGTCCAAATACAAATTAAAAAATTGCAACTTTGTGAGATTTATCGATTAGTCAATAGAAGAACAATTTTTTTTCTTAAAAAGGATCCCGTGAACTCAGTTGGTCAACTGGTTTAGTAAAATATTAATTGCCTGTTCTTTTTACTTCACTGTGGATCTGAATCAGAATTCTTAAGTCAAATCCATTAATTGTGTTTGTTTTTTTACAATCATGTGATGTAATATTCATCTAAACGTACGTTACGATTTATTCCATCAATATTGAGTTCATGCCCATTCTTTTTCTATCTCTTAGGGTGTGTTAGAGCAGAGACAAGATTTTCACCTTATATATATATATTTTGTAATATTGTATTAACCTCCCTTGGTGAGTCTTTCTCATTAATACAAATATATATAGTGTGTACAATGTGGAGTCCTCGTACAATAGGGATTCTATATCTGCCATAATTATACAACACTAAATATTACAAAATATATGGAGTATATTTATAATATACGTTAATATACCCCCTCAGTCGGAGCGGGAGGAGGCCGGACGCTAAGATTGGATCTAAAGTCGAGGAATAATTGCTTGGAAGACCCTTCGTGAAGATATCCGCATACTGATACGAAGAGGGCACATGCAACACTTTAACATGACCGATATCAACTTTCTCACGGACAAAGTGTATATCCATCTCAATATGCTTGATTCGTTGATGCTGAATCGGATTATGAGATATATATATATGGCAGATATGTTATCACAGTAAACCAAAGACGCCTTACGCAAGGGACACTGAAGCTCCAAAAGAAGGTTTCAGAGCCAACAGATCTCAGCAACAACATTAGCAACGCCTCTATACTCTGCTTCTATACTCGAGCGGGAGAGGGTGGCTTGCCTCTTGGCAGACCACGAAATAAGATTATCCCCTAAGAACACACAGTATCCGGAGGTGAAGCGTCGCGTGTCCGGACAGCCTGCCCAATCAACATCTGTATGTGATAACAACCTGATCGGTGCTGAGGGGTATAGATGAAATCCATAATCAAGTGTGCCCTTTAACGTATTCAATGATACGCTTAAGAACTGTAAAATGAGGCTCCCTGGGGCATACATGAATAAGCATACCTGTTGAACAACATAAGCAATATCATGCCTGGTGAAAGTAAGATTTTGTAGTGCACCTGTAAGACTCCTGTAAAGGGTGGGATCAGACACAAGATCATGAGCTTTGATTTAAAGTCGACCGAAGTGGACATTATCTTGCAATTCGTCATTTTAGCCCTATATAATATCTCTTCTGCATACTTGCGCTGACATAAAAACATACTATCTGCAAATCTAGTCACTGATATGCCCAAAAAGTAACTCAACTTCTCCAAGTCAGTCATAGCAAAATCAGTTTTAAGTAATGCAATGATCTCATTTTTCAATAAATCAGAGGAAGCAGTATGCACAATATCATCCACAAATAAGAAAAAATACGCAATGCTACTACCTATATGGAAAATAAATAGAGAATTATCATACTTGCTGCATACAAATCCAATCCGCATAATGTACTGTGCAAAGTGATCATACCACGCTCTAGGGGCCTGTTTCAAACCATAAAGTGACGTACGAAGACGATATACATATTGAGGGGCTTTTTGATGGACAAACCAGGCGACTGGTACATGTAAACAGTTTCTTTCAAATCCCCACGTAGAAATGCATTTTTCACATCAAGCTGATGAATCGGCCAATGCTTACCCATAGAAATACTCAGAACTGTGCGAATGGTAACAGGTTTAACAACCGGACTGAACGTCTCACCACAATCAATACATTTCTACTGATTCGTGTCATTAGCCACAAGTCTCGCTTTATATCTCTCGAGAACGCCAATGTCTTTGAATTTGTGACGAAAAACCACATGCATCGGATCACATTCACCCCCTCTGATCGAGGGACCAACTCCCAAGTGTGCTATTTTGTTAAAGCATTAAATTCCTCATACATGGCCGCATTTCAATTTGGGTCTAGTTTTGCCAATTTTGGAATTTTGGGAATTGGGGAAATGGTTTGTGTGAATAAGTTAAACTGGACTTTGGGTTTGAAAATCACGTGTTGATCATGGGTTTCCATCCGGTGTGTGGGGGTAGGGTAATGATGGGTATTTGGGTAGGGTGGCTGGACCGAGTTAATTGGGGGCAGTGGCGGTGTCGGATGGTCTCGGGGGTGGATGGATTGATTGTTGGGTGTGGGTGACAGGTACAGTGGACCTCGACAAAATGGGTTGTATTTGGTGAGCTGGTAAGATCGAGGTGTTGGAGATGGGTCGATGTCGGTAGTGGAGTTGATTGGATGTGGTAACTGGGACAGTGACTGGCTATCGATGTGGGGAACTGGGATGGGATGCCGGTATAAGGATGGTTTTCGGGTTCAGGTATTGTTGTAGTGGTGGGTTGGGTGAAGGTTTTGGCTACGATGGTTGGTGGTTGTGTTGACACTGTTGGTGGTGGTGTAGGTTGCCGGAGGGTGTTTGTGATACATATTTATGGTGACACAGAGACAATGGACCGACTACCGGAGGTGAATGTGGCAGTCGACGATTGCAGAGACAGTGGAGATGCATATACTCTATCGAAGGTGGCAGCCATATGTGGCTATGACGGTGGTACAACGGTGGACTAACAGAGAGGATATTGAGCAAATGTATTGGGAACAGTGGCTGCCGCTGGAACAGTGACGGGATTGTGCTGAGGGACAGGGGACCGATTGCCGGCGGTGGCGGTGCAAGCTGCGGTGACTGAGAGTGACCGGTAGTAGTGCCGGTGGTGGCAGTGGTGGTATGCAGAGACATAGATGATTGGTCAGTGGTAGCAGTACGACTAAGTTTCGTGAGTATAATGGATGAATATTGTCTTGTTGAACGTAACATGACAAGAGACGTGAATTTTACGAGTGGATAAGTCATTGCACTGATAACCCCTATGATTAGAAGGAATACCTACGAAGACACACGGGGTGGTACAAGGTGCTAATTTATAAGGAGCAGTGGTGGCAAGATTCGGGTAGCACAGGCAACCGAAAATTCTAAGGTGGTCATATGAGGGGATCCGACAGTAGAGAATTTCGGTGGGGGGTTTTGTTGTGAAGAGTACTGGTAGGTAAAATATTAAGGATATATTCTACCATTTTGACTGCATAGACCCAGAACGATGGGGGAGAGAGGCATGAAAAAGAAAGGTACGAACCATATTGTTGATTGTACATATAATTCGTTCGGCTTTTCCATTTTTGGATGAGGTGTGGGGACAAGAGAAACGGAATACCACGTCATTATTGGTGCAAAAATTATGAACACATGGAATTGTTAAACTCACGACCGTTATCACATTGGAATGATTTGATGGATTTTTCAAATTGTGTTTTGATAAAATTATGAAACTCAAGAAACTTGGTATAGACTTCAGACTTGAACTTTAGAGGGTAAATTCATATAAAGTGCGAAAAGTCATCTAACAACACAAGATAAAATTTATGACCCAGTGAACTAATAACAAGAGATGTCCATAAATCTGCATGAACAATATCAAATGGAGAAAACGTAACACTTAAAGAAGACTGAAAAGGAAGGCGAACGTGTTTTCCTAAAGGGCAAGACAAACATTGTTGGACATGTTTCCCACTAGAACAACAAATTAAATTATTGTGCCGAAGAAAATTAAAAATAGGGGCTCCGGAATGTCCAAGTCTATTGTGCCAACTAGACGGAGAGATTGTTGCTAAGGCTGTGGGAGGAGTGACTTGGGCAGTTAGAGATATGGGAGGGGTGACACTGACAGCAGACGTGGATAGGAAAGGATAGAGGTCCCATTCACTGTTGCATCGTGTAAGGAGTTTCCCAGTACGTAGGTCCTTTACAAAAAATCCAAACGGGTCAAAATTAATTATGATGAAATTATCTATAGCAAATTTTCTAACGGAAATTAGGTTCTTGATAATGTGTGGGGCATAGAGAACGTTATTTAGGGAGAAGTGGGGATGCAGTGGTAGGGTTAAAGTTGTCCAAAACCTTGAATTGGAATGCGGTGATCATTTCCAACCAGAATGGATTGTGGAGTATTTAAATTACGCAATTGAGAAAGATTACCAGAATTGTTGGTGAGGTGAGACGTGACTCCCGTATCCATATACCACGCATTATCGGGCTTCCGAGGAGTCAACGTGCCAAAAGCCTGGCCTAAACTGGATTAGGAAAGGCCTGGAGCGGACTGCTGGGCTCCAGGATAGTGGGCCGGAAGGCTGTGGCCTGTTGTTGGTGCGCCTAGACTTTTGGGCCGCTGATAGGCTGCGGGCATTAGGGCCTGATGGCTGAGGCCCAGTGGTGTTTTGCCCAGGCTGCTGGGCCTATGAAGCAGCCAATTTGACATGCGGGATGCAGGCTCTGAGGAGCTGTTGGAGGCTCACGCCCCCTGTATGTGCCCATTGCTGCCAGAAAATCCACCAAGGGTGATGTCCGCCATAGGTTCTGCCGGAAAAAAATTTTAGAGGGGGGAGGGGCGTTCGTGGCGTGGCCGACGTGGATGGGAGGCAGAATTGGGCGTATACGAGGTGTATATCGGCTTTAGGGAGGCTGTATATGGGCAGTTTCAGCCTTATATGAGGTATATATCAACGTATATCAGCGGTAGCTGGCCGGTTTGGCGCCGGAAAAAAAAGGGAAAGGGCGGCCGATTTAGGGGTTTAGGGTAGGAATAGAATTTTGACTCTTGATACTATGTAAGATTGTATTAATCTCCCTTGAGGAGTCTTTCTCATTAATACAAATATATATGTACAATGTGAAATCCTCATACAATAGAGATCCTATATCTACCATAATTTTTACAATACAAAATATATAGAGTATATTTATAATATACGTTAATATATAAACCTTGTACAATGGAGTTTGAGTTCTCGGCGAAAGGATTGCGGATGGATCCCTTCTGCTTATCTAGCTCTGTCCTTAGATCGTGGTTAATCTCTCCTGCAATTAAAAGTGCTTTTAATTTTAGTGTGAAAAAAATAATTGCAAAAAAGCTTATGTAATTAAGAATTTCTCTTAGTGTTTTCTCAATATATAATTTAACTATTACTATTTTATATATAATAATTTTTAAATAAAGATGAGGTATAGAAATTTATATAATTGAGAAAACAAAACAGGCTTAATATTGAGTTAGAGAAAGTATCTTAGTAATGAAATATCTATATATCAGAGATTCTACTTCTTACCATCAAAGGATGTGGTGCAGCGCGGATGAGGCTGCTCCTTTTTAACCAGAGGTCTCGGGTTCAAGTCCTGAAATGGGCCATATGCTGCACGAATCTGGAATATAGTCGGACTTCAATGTGGATACCGGACACCGGGTGAAAAACCAAAGAAGGAAAAGAGATTCTTCTACCTCTTAATTTTAAAAAAAAGTCAACCATAAATAGTGATTTCATAAAATTAAAAATAAACAAATAATCAAGTATCATTAACTAGTCGTCCTATATCAACAAAAATAAAACAATTGTGTGAAATTTTTTATAAAATCAATAAAAATCACAATCAATTTTAGACAAACCCAAACTAATTAAGTCAATCTTCTATAAATGGACGGAGCACAAGACACCTTTGTATAATAAGCTTCAAAGGCACCTTTCTTGTAAAGAAGAATGCAATTTCTTTTTCCTTTCTCTTACAACATTTTTCATTCATGAAGGTTTGCTTTTTATTTCTTTTTTACTCTAATTGGTTTTTGTCTATTATATTTTTTTTTCTCGAGTAATGCACCTATATAATTCATTGTCATTTGTTTATATGTTCTTCAACCCTAATTCCATTGAATTTGTTTTCGCTTGATTTGATGCATTATATAGGTTAGTATTTTTTCTTTTTAAGAATTGTTTCTGATCGGAGCGAATTCAATATATATAAGAGAAAGGAAAGGAAAAAGAACGATAAAAGTGTTAGTGAAATTTGAGTCATGTAAGTTAACTTGTAACCACGAGACTGCAATTCTAATCTCTGTTAGTGCTAATTAAGATTATATGATTATTTTCTCTTGATTAAGTAATCTTGTGATTTGAATGCACTTATTTGGATGTAAGAATATTATTAGGTAAAAGAAAACAACTAATCCATTTGTGTGTTTCCCCGCCTATCCTCCCCTAATTAGGCCAAAGGCCAAATAAAAAAGAACAAAAAATGAAAAGATTGTCATCACAATAATAATTGGCTTGGATCTTGAAACTATAAAGTGGACAAGCTGCAGTCCGATGATTTAATTGCTTCCCAAATGATATGGTCACATAATATCCTAAATGGATTTTATATAAAGAATTTTTATGTTATCAAGAATTACCTATAGTTGATAATTAGTTTTTTATTTTTTGATTTACTATATCAAGCTTGCTATATAAACTTATTATTTAAAGAAAATTTACTTGATGGCGTAAAAAATCTATACACTGACAGTGCACAGAACTTAAACTCGACTTTTACTTAATTATTAGAACCCACAAGCTTCTTTCAACAACCTAAAACACATATTTCTCCTTTTTTGATGTCATGCATGATAGTTTAATACTTTGATCCTCTTTTCGTCTTCCTTAAATTTAAAACTACAAAATTCTATTACATGAACTAATACTTAAATCATAGCTAATACTTAATTGGACAACAAATAGTACGATCTCTTGTTGATTGGTTGTCGCAATGCTAATAATTAGAGGATTATATATAAGAAAATTTAGAAATATCAGTGCATTGAAATAGCCAGCCAATCACTCTACTTAATAATAACTTGCCCACTAATCTTAGTGTGTGCACCACAAGTGAGAATATATTAATTTGCAAGAAGCTAGCACTTTTTTTGTGGTTGAAAGGCTAAATGAGTGGATGAGAACTAATGCTTTTCTCTCAATTTTTATGAACTTAATAACCAACTAAGGTGAGACAAAGGTATACCAAATTTTCAAATTCCTTGTATTATAAACACCAAGTTCTCAGTATTGCACATGAACCGCCCCACCCAAAAATTAAATATCGAAAAGAACCAATTTTTGTCCCTATAAGGCCACAGAGGACGGGATAGATCAGTGACGTACAAAGAATTTTACACAAGATTATATAGATTTTACGACTTTATTTTGTATCTCAAAGTGATATTTACCTAGTATTAAGCGGCGTCAGCCTATATAATATTATTTATATCACACATAATGTATTTTTTAATAGAATACATTTTCACACTTAGATTAAGATTTTCCTTTTGTGCGAAATAATGTCGGATGACACCTTGCTTCACTAGGTTAGGTTATGTTGAGTGTTCCACATCGGTTAGGGATGAGAGATTTGATATCTTTATATGGACTTGAACAATCCTCACACTATAAGCTAACTTTTGAGGTTAAGTTAGATTCAAGATCTATTCTTTACGGGTTATAGGTGTCAATCGAGTCGATTTGACCCGATTCCGGCTCAGACCACTGGCCCGATAAAAATAAAGGGGCCGGGTCGTGCTTAATGGAGACCCAGACTCGTTTCGAAAATATACTAGACTGATTAGGCTCGATTATGAAATAAATAGGCTAAGACTGATTACCCCACCTGGTTACACCGAGAGGTGGGGTGGGGTAGGGTAGGGAGAGATATAGCCCACAATGTTCACAACTTGTAATGCCAAAGTTAAGATAACACCCTCTATCGAAGTGGTCCTTATGTCCATTTATTTGTTTCGCGTGCTCAATAACTCATCAACTTTGTTCAATGATTTTGTTCATAAATGGTTAATTGCCATTGATATTGAAAAGAATAATTGGTCACTTATGCCTATAGTTGAGGTTGACTAGGAGTCTAATTAAAAGAGTAGGCATTTTTAGTGAAGTTGATCATATCTTTAAGTTAAGAACATTATATTTTTCTTCTAGATTATTACTAATTGGACTTTCAAATTAGAGAAGGGTGACACTTTGTTATATCATAATAGAGAAATCGACAAAAAGAATACTCTCAAATCTCGAGTTATATAGAAACCAAGTTGTTTCATTAGATCCAATTAACGTAAGCTTTTGCTTTCATTTTTTTTTTTAAAAAATAAGTAATTGCACATCACATATCTAAAACAAATTTCAACTGCTTCGCTCATGAAAAGAAATTATGACCACGTATGAAAGAAGATGTAGAAGATATAATTAAATGAATAAAGTGTATATTATGTAACAATTTAAACTGTTACATAAGATAATCATACAAACTTCAACGATAGATTGACTTATCATAATGCTTAATCCTTTTCTTTCCTCCTTAGTCTCCCCCTCCAAAGGAAGGGTCCATGTAGCTACTGTGTCCGGCTTCTGCCCCCTTCTTAGTCAATAGGGCATAATACGTTCAACATCTATGATTAAAAAAAAGAGAGAATCTACCTCAGATAATCACGTCTCTATTAAATAGCGTGTAAAAATAACCCAGATCTAACCTCTTGTTAGATGTGTAATTCATAATCACACACTTCAATCATATGTTGGGTAATTATAATGCTTAGTCCTTTTCTTTCCACCTTAATTAGTCGCTTCCTCTAAAAGAAAGGGTCCATGTTGTTGTTGTGTGCATTCACCTTCTTAGTCAATGGAGTACAATAACTTCGCCATTTACTATAAATGAGAGAATCTACTTCAAATAACTACAGGCTTTCTGCTAGGTAGCATGTCAAATGATCAATACATCTTTTTGGATATATAATCCATCTCAAAAGTAGAGATGTTTACCGGTATTTACATCAAATAATTTAGCTAGCAGTTCAAATTAAAGTGAGTATGCATTTACTTAATCATGATAAAGTGATAAATATATGCTTTAAAAATACTTATCTTGCATTCATTAACTTGCTGTAAATATCGAATGTGAATAAGTATTCACCTTTATCTGCACTGCATTAGTGCATTTCAAAAGGCATATTTTTATTAGTAGAAGTGGTAAGTTAAAATCAGCTGCATAATCATATTGTGTGCTAAACTAATCTTTCTTCTGTCTTTTAATTTTTTTTTGTTTAATAAATTGTGATGAAGTACAGTTTCTTTCAGTGGGACTACAACTACTGGCCTAAAGGTCCAACAAAGTGTGGCTGCTAATTAGTTAGTGGAACAAATTTTGAAATCCAATATTCCTTCTTCCACTTCAAGTAGTACACAGTTGGAAAACCATTTGCTATATAAATTGGGCAAAATAAGTACTACAAGACTTCACTACATAGAGATATGGCCAACAAGTACAATCATTTCAGCTTGTCCTCAAGATTTCTCTTTCTGTTATTGCCGTTACTTCTTCAAATTCATTATGGTAATTCTCCCTTTACATTAAAGTTCTATTAGTTCTTTTATTTTTATTTTTATTTTCAATTTTAGACTAACTTCTAGACCTCTTAAGTACATTTGTGTTTTGAGTTTAAAGATACTCAATCATACTTTAAAAAAATCAAATCTATATATTTGTAAGGATTTTGTAAAATGTTTATATCACATTATATTTTAACTTACTTCTTCCATTTTAGGTTATGCGATACATTTTTCTTTTTATTCCATAAAGAATGACATATTTCTAAATCTGAAAACAATTTACTTTATACTTATGATTTTACATTTACTGAGAAGTTTTTCTAACAATATAAATGCTATGACATATTTAAAGCCACGAATTTCAAAAGATTTACATTCACACAAATGTTATAGCTTATTTTATACCGCAAATTTCAAAAGTCTTCATTTTGTTTTAAACTTTGAACCGGTTCAATTTATGTTACATAAATTGGAATTAGGGAGTTTTTGTTATTGTAGGCGACTTAACTTCATGGTGTAAAAATATTATATACTCAATGCACAAAATTTAAGTTTTTTCATATACATAAAAGAAACTAATTAACTCTTTTTTCACTTCTTTCCCCGGTAATAAAGAACAATGTTTTTTTTATATAATCATAATCTAGAAGAAGTTTGCACGCGCATAACTAATACTTCTTCTACTGACACCTACCACCTTTCACCGATATATCAAGTAACTCTATGCATATATACTAATTACTGAGTCTGAATTAATTGCAGTAAGAAGTGAGCTCCAATTGAACTACTACTCAGAGAGTTGCCCAAGAGCTGAAGAGATCATCAAAGAACAAGTGGCAACCTTGTACCACAAGCATGGCAATACAGCAGTTTCTTGGATCAGAAATCTCTTCCATGATTGCATGGTTAAGGTATAATTGTGTAATTGGTCGTCCATCCAACAACTTAAACTAAAAATAACCAGTAATGTATAATATATATGGAATGATTCATTCATAATATGTTTATAAATGTGTATAATCTATGTTTATCGGCCAAAAAATGTAAAAAGTGAATACGGCCGGATATTGATTCCTTTGCTTTTGTCTTTGGACTCAAAGCATCGTTCCATCTCAATTGAAAAATCAGTAACATTTCAAGACCAAAATGTGTATGTATAAATAATCAATGTATACCGGCTAAGAAAATCAAACACAGGATCGACTAGTTATTTGTGTAAAGATCCCTTAATTCAAACCAACATCATATCCCATGAAAAATCAAATAACATTTCAAGACCAAATTTAATTTTGCTTTTGTATTATTTTTTAATAATTAATATGATTTGTATTTGCAGTCATGTGATGCATCGGTATATTTGGACACAGCAAATGGGCAGGAATCAGAGAAGACATCTCCAAGGAACTTTGGGATGAGGAATTTTAAGTATATAGAGACTATCAAACAGGCACTTGAAAATGAATGTCCAAAAACTGTTTCTTGTGCTGATATTGTTGCTCTTTCTGCTAGGGATGGTCTTCTCTGGGTAAGTTCATCAAAATTCACCCTGCTTTCCATCTCCCCCGCATTGGATTTAACTTATATATACTGACATTCAGAGTATCGCGATGCGGCACCGAGTTCATCTAAACCTAATGCCTTCGTTGCGGAGTAGTGTAAAAATTCAATAAAATTGCAATGGGTTCAATCAACTACGTACACAATATTTTTGAAGTGATGTAAATATTCAAAGAAGTGAAAAAAATAAGCAAACCACTATAACAACATCCTATTGAAAAGCACACTTCAAACACAATTATTACAATTCTCCTTCACAAGTTTTTTCAGTTTTTGAAATATACTCATAATTGTCTTAAAGTATTACTACTGAAGTTGAAATGAATTACTACTATTTTATTAACAAATAACTAATTAGACCTCTAAAAAATTGTAAATCACGTTTCCAGGAAGATCAGAACTAATGACCTTAACCAAAAAGCAATGTGCCTGACCGGTGAGCTATAACCTTAAAAGGTTGACTCCATAGAGTATAAATCTTTACTGGCAGTACAAGAAATTTTTAGACTATCAATATATTTTAATCTGTTGTAGCACGTCATCATAAAAGGAATTACTGATAAATTATTACTTTCCATTTTTCATTTCCTTATAGAAGTGAGTTTAATTTATGTGATACAGTTGGGAGGACCACGCGTTGAAATGAGATCAGGGAGGAAGGACAGCAAAGAGAGTTACTTGGCAGAAGTTGAGAATTACCTTCCTAACCACAATGACTCCATGTCATCTGTGCTTTCTCGATTCCAATCCATTGGTGTTGATACTGAAGGAACTGTGGCACTTCTAGGTACTGTAATTGTTAACATCCGTCTAAGTTGTTTAACGTTTCAAACTTCTAAGTTTACTCAGTAACAAATTATTAAGTTACTTAAAAGTTAATTAGTGCAAGTATAGAGTATTTGGATAAGTTTATAAGTTGATTTAGCTAGTATATAAACATTTTTTTTGGCTTATCCATCATATTTGGTACCTAAAGTGTAATATTTAATTGATCACGCACAAACTTATTAATTTTCAATATGACTAGTTTGACCATACCTTTTACTATTATATCTCTAAGTTTTTTTTATAATCCCCAAAACACCTTTTTCCCAAAATATAATAATTAAATCTTTCTCTGCTTCATTTCTGTCATTTGTCATTTTGCATGTAAAAATAATTTTAGATTTATATTTCTCGTATATAGTTTTAAGAGCATTTCTGTCATTTTAATAAAAAGTGTCTTCCCCAGCATACCAATTACTTCTTATAGTATCAGTTCAACGCTCTTATTCAAAAATACTTAATTACTTACAATATAATATCATCTTTAGCCCTTGATGTTAAGGAGCGGAACTACAGTATTAGGCACATACTATCGCCTCTCAGGTCCCTCGACTGATTCTACCATAGAGGTCAACGATAGATAATAACTTCCCCCGAACACAGCTACAACTTTCATTGTACTGTGCTCTCCAAAGAGCAACTCTTCTCAAAATCTCACTCAAAAGGTAATGAGTCATTGTCCTTCTCCGAGCCTGACTGCCCAACCTGAGAGCGGACAGCTAATGCTTTCCACTTATTGAACAGGGTTTGGAAGAATGTAAATAATTTATTACAAATTTAATAACTAAAACAAGCTACTATTATTTACTAACAACTTAAGAATACATAAACCTCTAAACCTGACTCCGCCTCTATTGATATTTATCAGCTAACCTAAACGGGCACCTAATTGTTTTATTTGTGAACAGGGGCTCACTCTGTAGGACGAGTTCATTGTGTAAACTTAGTCCACAGACTTTACCCAACAGTCGATCCAACCATCGACCCCGACTACGCAGAGTACCTTAAAGGCCGATGCCCCTCACCGGATCCTAACTCTGAGGAAGTTTTATACTCGAGAAATGATCGTGAAACTCCCATGATTTTAGACAATATGTACTACAAGAACATCTTGAGCAACAAAGGGCTATTAATTGTGGATCAAGAATTGGTTACTGATCCAAATACTTCTCCTTTTGTGGAGAAAATGGCTGCCGATAATGGATATTTTCATGATCAATTTGCGCGGGCACTGCACATTTTATCTGAAAATAATCCGCTTACTGGAGATCAAGGCGAAATTAGAAAGGTGTGTCGCTATGTAAATAGTGTTTAAAAATTATTTGCTAGCGTACGTTTAAATGCCAAAGAAAATAATATGGTTGCATTTGTAAACTTTTTTCTCGCTTTTATCTGTGTTGTGTTGTGTTGTGTTGCATCTTCATATGAAATAATAATATCTCTAAAATCAAGTGTACTATAAGTGTGTTGCATTGTTCTATCCCCTTTTTTTTTATGAAATGTGGAGGTGTTTGGATTAGCTTTCGGATTTCTTAAATATTTTATCGGGTATTTACGGCCTCTTACTAGTTCAGTTATTGTCTAACTTTTTCCTGCTAAAGCCATGGAAGATGGGAAAGATGTTGGACTCTGATTTTCATGTTTTCACCTATTTTATTAACCATTAAACCATATCCTCAAGTGCAAGGGAACTTGTTTCCCCCCCCTAAACTTATAGGTAAAGAGAAATATTCAAATAAAAAGAAAAAAAAATATCTTGTGATTCGCTTTTCCGATATCTCTTTATCCATAAGAGTAAGTACATCAACGAAGAAATAGCACCCGCATACCACTTCTTGGCTATGTCTTTGAAAAATAACTATTATTATGGAGTTTTAAATTCTAGAAGTGAAACTCCATTATATTATTTTGGAGTTTCAAATTTCGCAAGTGAAACTTTAGGATATTTTTTAGAGTTTCACTTGTAAAATTTGAAACTACGCGAGGGTAGTTATTCCTCAATGACGAGGGCTAAAAAAGTTACTATTAATTGTGGATCAGGAATTGGTTTCTGATCCAGCAACCATGATCGTGAAACTCCAATGTTAATAGACAATATATATAACAAAAACATTTTGAGCAACGAAGGGCTACTTATTAATTATGGATCAAGAATTGGTCACTTATCCAACTACTTCTTCTTTTGTGGAGAAAATGGCTATTTAACAGTGCTTAAAAATTACTTATTTACTAGCGGACATTAATGTAAAATGGTTGCATTGTTTTGTTCTATCGCTTTTATTTCTGTCATGTTGCATCTTCATGTGAAATAACAATGTCGGTAAAATCAAGTGTATTATAAGTGTGTTGTTTTGTTGTTTTTTATATCGAGTCAGCTTATAAGTGTCTTGATTATTCTATTAAATATTTGTCATCTCACATTAGTTCACATACTATGTCATACTTTTTTTATTTCATTTTATGTTTCTTATTTCGTTGAGCATTTAAATCATACCCTTAATAGCAAAGGAACTTTTTTTTTCTTCTAAACTTATAGGTAAGCGTAACCCAATGAATAAAAAGAAAGAAAGGAAAAGGATATTGTGATTCTCTTTTCTTTTTTCTCTTTATCCGTGAGAGTAGTAAGTAGACCAATGAGGAAAACAATGCAAGGACTTGAGTTGGGCCTCCACTTCAACCAACCCACTATAACGGTAAGATTGGACATTAGAAGGAGACCACACATGACCATAATAAACCCAATAGGAACTCAATCACCTAACTGTGGGCCTTTTTAACAGTGTGAGCCTATACTAATCATGATCCCTTCCATACAGCAAAAGTATACTGCTTATGTTGTCCATTTGACAATTCTCTTCTACCTCGTGGGTAGGGTTGTACAAAATAAATCCACAAACCCCATCAAACTAACAAATCGAATCAAATAAAAAAAAGAATGCTTTTTATTCATGATTAACAAAGCAAAAACTACAGTGAGAAAAAGGGCCAAAGAAGCTTATTTTTTATCAAACAAATGTAATTGTAAGATTCTTTGCATTGTACCACAAAAAACTCGAAAAATCCAAAAACCCAAGAGAAATCGAGATAGGAAAACATGACTTCTATTGGTTTGGTTCAACATTTTAAAAACCCAATACAAATGATTTTGTTTGGTATTTAAAAAATCGAACCGGCTTTTTAGCCAAACCGTCATCTTCAAACGTGAGCATGAAACGACCCTGATAAAATGGTGACAGAGGATTACTTTGATGAATTAGTGTTCCAACACCATTATAGGCCTCAGAAAGGCCTGCAACCATTTGAAGAACAAGACGATTATTGGTAACGGACGCACCAATATTGCGGAGTTGGTCTGCCAATTCTTTCAGCTTTTTACAATAGGCCGAGACCAGGGTCGTTCCTATACTTTTAAGGGCCCGGTGCGAGAAACAAAAAGAGGCCCTTTTTTATTCTAATGAAAAATTAAAATTAACTAATTAATCAATATTTAAAAAATTATTGATCAAAACATCAAATAAATATATAGTAAACCCTATATTGGGGGGGGGGGGACTTGGAACTTGGGCCCAAATATGTTTTTTTGGTGTTAAAAAAAAAAGCATTTCGCTGCTCATTGGATTCGAATACAATACCTCTCAGTAAAGAATGACTTTTCAAATGAGCCCTCAACCGCTAGGCTACAACTCTCACTGATAAGACTGGAGACATTTTTAATACATATCTTAATATTTGAATAAAATAAAAGAACAATGAAAATTCTGGGGCGGAGGCCCCGCCGGCCGGGGGCCCTGTGCGGCGGCGGCGCCTCGACCGCCCCAGGGATGGCTCTGGCCGAGACGTTAGGAAAGTCTTCCATGTTGACATGGGAAAATTCCTGCTCAAGAGTGACTACACGAGAATTTTTGTTATCTTGGAATATATCACGCACCCTATTTCAAGTAGTCATCGCCATAGCGTCGGGTTCAATAATCGTCTCCAAGAGGTCTATAGAGATTGTGGAATAAATCCACTGGAGAACGGTAGCATCAAAGGTTGTCCATGACGTAGGATTATCCTCAGGGTTAGGCACCTTCTCCTCGCCAGTTACCGAGGGGATTATGTGATGGAGGACTTGATGCGAACGTGCGTGAACTTTGAATAATTCTGTCCACGTCTCGTATTGGACGTTTTTCATCTCAAGAACAATAGAGATGTAGTTCTTGATGTTGGAAACTGTAAGAGTAGGATGAAATATGTTCTTTGACATAGACATAACGAAAGAACAATAGGTGAATTAGGGACTAAGAAGAAAATTTGGGAAAAGATGAGGAAAAGTGCACGGATACCGAGGAAGGGTTCACGGAAACCTAGCAAAAATCGAGAAGAGCGGAAGTGTTTTTGGGAGAAGGTATTTTAGACCTAGACTTTTGATATCACGAAAGAAATAATTCCTTGATTATTTTCATTAATGAATGGGGTATATATACAAGTTACAATCTTCAAATATGAAAAATCATATTCATTCTATACTTCTAAATCCTAATCATACTTGTACAAGAATTCTACAATAATGGTAAGTTTGTACACTAATTTAATGACAATCCTAATCCTATTTGACCACGGTATCGAGCTATATTCTATGAAGAAATCGAGATAGGAAAACATGACTTCTATTGGTTTGGTTCAAAAATTTAAAAACCCAATACAAATGATTTTATTTGGTATTTGAAAAACCGAATCAATCGGATTCATGTACACTCCTGCTCGTGGGTATCCCTCGTTTGCAACTTAGAATATTTCCACTTGACCAAACTCAAGAGAAACCTTAATTTTAATGTATAAAAGTTGACTGAATCTCAATCATATATGTAGTAATAATTAAAGTTCAGTAAAAAATAATTGAATTCAGCATATATAACTAACGTTCAGCTAAAATGGTTGAATTTAAGTTATATGTGGATGAAGTTCGAGTGAAAATAATTGTATTTTAGTTATATGTGCATAAAGTTTAGACAAAAATAATTGAATTTTGGCCATGTGTCTGAACTTCAGCCTTGTGGACTTGACACCACATGTCTGAAGTTATTTCAAATTGGATAAATTTATAAATTTTTATGAATATATATAGCTTAAATGGTGAACCAAAATCCGGTAATTGTCAATTATTTTTGCATGAAGTCCAAGCAAAAAATAATTAAATTTCAGTCACATGTGTTTGGACTTCAGTCTTATGGACTTGACATTGTATGTTTGAAGTTATTTCAAATTAGTAAATTTATAAACTTGTACGAATATAGCTTAAATGGTGACCCAAAATAGGGTTCGTAGGTAAGACTTGGTTAGTAAGATGTGTATAAGTTTGAGGGTAAAGTGGAAATCTTGTTATACTAGAGAGAAATTGATTTGTATTTTGTGAATTTGTATTTTACTTAATTCATTACATTATATAAAGTCACCTAATTTCATCCATTTAGTTGGTCGAGCAATTTTGATTGCTTAGATAGTTGCTTCAGGGGGATAGAGTAACATTATTGAAGACTTAAAAGGTACTTTTGCATTTGTTTTTACATTATTTGAAAAAAATAATCCCCTTGATTATTTTCATTAATTGAATAGTTATATATACAAGATACAAAATAGGAGAATCCTATTCCTATTCTATTTCTAAAACCTTATTCTACCACAATTCTAACTCTACAATTATGGTAGTGTATATTCCTAATTATGGTAACAAATACATTACAATATACTACACATATATTTTCCAAATATACAATATTCTTGACTACCAAAACAGCCACAAAACCGAGAGAATAATGGCCATAAATCGTGGCACTTAATATGGAAATATACACTTGTATATTGTGTGTATATTGCCATATTTAACACACCCCCGCAGTCATAGCGGGCGGTCTTCGAACGCTGAGACTGTCCCTAAAATCTTCAAAGAGTACCGAGGGAAGACCCTTTGTAAAGATGTCTGCAACTTGATATCTTGATGGGACATGACATACGCGTACCTGCCCCCGAGCAACCTTTTCACGGACAAAGTGAATGTCCATTTCGATATGTTTTGTGCGTTGGTGCTGAACCGAGTTACCTGAGAGGTAGATGGCACTAACATTATCACAATATACTAAGGTCGCCTTCTGAATGAGGCAATGTAGTTCTAACAGCAAATTACGTAACCAACACGATTCTGAGACCACATTAGCTACCCCTCGATATTCTGCCTCTGCACTTGAGCGGGATAGAGTCGCCTGACGCTTTGCAGACCAGGAGACCAAGTTGTTGCCAAGGAACATACAATATCCTGACGTAGACCGTCTGGTGTCCGGACAACCACCCCAATCTGCATCTGTGTATGAGACCAGTATGGATGTAGAAGAAGGATACAGGTGCAACCCATAGTCCAGTGTCCCCTGAATATACCGAATGATGCATTTGATTGCATTCATGTGCTCAACTCTAGGATCATGCATGAATAAACACACCTGCTGAACATCATACGTAATATCCGATCTGGTAAATGTAAGATACTGGAGTGCCCCTGCAAGACTGAGATAGCGGGTCGGGTCCTCGTATGGTGCACCTGCCGTGACACTAAGCTTGGGTTTTGCATCAACTGGAGTAGAAGTGGACTTACAGGATGACATCCAGCCCTCTCGATGATCTCAGCAGCATACTTCCGTTGAGATAAAAATAGACCACCTGAGTGACGTTTGACAGCAATCCCCAAAAAATAACTCAAGGGTCCTAAGTCCTTCATAGCGAACTCAGAACTGAGCATGGCCATGATAGACTGGCGCAAGGCATCTGAGGATGCAGTCAAGATGATACCATCCACATACAATAAAATGTAGGCCAATGATGAACCACAGTGGTAGATGAACAAGGAATTATCGGACCTGCTGTGAGTGAACCCAATAGTTGAAACAAAGTCAGCAAACCTCGTGTACCAGGCCCTTGGAGACTGCTTAAGCCCATATAAGGACTTTTTTAACAAACATACATGATGAGGACGGTGTGGATCCCTGAAACCCAACGGCTGATGCATATAGACTGTTTCCTTGAGATCACCATGTAGGAAAGCATTCTTGACATCCAACTGATGAATTGGCCAAGTCTTTGAAAGAGTCAAGCTAAGCACAGTGCGAATGGTAGCCGGTTTGACCACCGGACTAAACGTCTCACCACAATCTATCCCAACCTGCTGAGTCTTACCATCACCAACAAGTCTCGTCTTATGTCGAGCAAATGACCCATCTGAATTCTCCTTATGAGCGAAAATCCACATAGACTTGATAACATTAATACCATATGGACGAGGCACCAACTCCCACGTCTTATTATCAATAAGAGCATTATATTCATCAGTCATAGCAATTTTTCAATTAGGGTCATTTAATGCGGACACAGGATTGCGGGGCAAGGGGGATTTAGAGACATCAGAATGTAAATTAAAATACCTTTTAGGTGTAAAAATACCCCGCTGACTACGAGTGACCGGTCTATGACTCGAGGAAGAATTGAGAGAATTTTGGGAATTTTCTGGGCTCGGGACGGGTGGCGGCGACGGTGGGCTCTTGGCCCAAATCGGTCTGAGGACTCGTCGTCTGCGGACCAGTTCTAGAATCATTTGGGTGGCCCAATTGCTGGAACTGCTCGATGGTCAAGATGTTGCTATCTTGCGCGGTTACGTGGGTCCAGGCGATGGGCCTGGAGGATTTTGGGTGAGGGAGAAGTTCGAAAAATTCCGAATAATATACGGGGATATTTGGTCATCCAAAAAATTATACGACTTAGGCTCGGGAGTATGAACTTTCGTAAAAGGGAATTGAGTTTCATCAAAAATGACATGGCGATTTATTATGATTTTCTTGGAGGATAAATCAAAACACTTATAACCACGATGATTTGACGGATAACTCAAAAATACACACGTGGTAGACCGAGCCTGAAGTTTGTTAATTGTGGTGGATGGGAATAACGGATAACATAAGCACCCAAAAATCCGAAGATGAGAATAAGAAGGGTTCTTATTATATAGGATTTTGAGGGGAGAAGAATATGTCAGACCTTTAGACGGAATTATGTTAAGAAGATATGTGGCCATTTGTAGAGCATGATGCCAAAAATATGGAGGTACGGAGGCATGAATTAAGAGAGTTCGGACAATGTTATTTATGGAACGAATTTTGCGTTCGACTTTCCCATTTTGTGAAGATGTATGAGGACACGAAAAACGAAAATTTATCCCATTATTAGCACAAAACTCCCGAAACTCCCTATTGTCATACTCTTTCCCATTATCACATTGAATATTTTTTATTTCTCTTTCGAATTGAGTACGAATGAACGCTCTAAATTTGATGAAGACGGAAAACACTTGTGATTTATTCGCAATTCAAAACGTCCACAAAAATCTAGAATAATCATCTAAAAAGAGAACATAATATCGATGACCCAAGGAACTAAGAACCGGAGATGTCCATAAGTCGCTATGAATAATGTCAAATGGCATACAAGTATGAGAATTGGAGTCTACAAATGGCAATTTAACAATTTTTCCTAATGAACAAGACTGACAAATTGGAGTACGACTCGTACCCTTACAAGAAATAAAGCTATTTTTATCTAAAACTGATAAAATAGAAAATCCCGGATGACCCAGGCGAGCATACCACATGGAAGGAGAGATGGCTGCAAAAGCTGACGGCAAGGCTGTACTCGATGGACTGAAACCAGGCATGATAGGATACAGATCCCCCCTACTATCACGCCTCATGAGATGACTCCCCGTCTTGAAATCTTTCACAGAGAAACCGAAAGGACCAAATTCAACAGAAACAGAATTATCATTTGTGAACTTGCGGACAGACACTAAATTGTTAATCAATTTAGAAGCATGCAAAGTATTTTTCAAGAGGAGTGGTGGATTGGGGGGAGACAACGTTTTCTGACCATACCCTAGAATTGGAATAGAACTGCCATTACCAACAATTATCCCCCGAGGGGTGCTCAAATTGGAATAAGATGAGAGAGTACCTGATTCGGAAGTCATGTGAGTAGTGGCACCGGTGTCCATATACCAATTTGGGTCCGATTGAGATAACCCCAGTGTGTGCATTGCGGCCTCGATGTCGGTTTGAGTGGGGCCTGCTGCATGATGGGCTTGCGGAGGTCGGGGTCCAAGAACTCCTGGCCGTGGTGGAGTTGGCGTCAGAATCGATGTTCTTTGCCGCCGTTGGGCCATCGCGATGGGCCGCCATCGCTGGGTGTTAGGCCTGGGTCGTTGGCCAGCCCAGCGCCGGAACCTCTTCTTTGGCTGGTACGGGTTCCACTGCCATGGGCCCCACTGCTGGGCCCAGGGGGGTGGTGGGCCATTGTACCCTGGATGGGACCCACCGCATGTTTGTTGACCATCGGAACCGCCACCAGAACCACCGCGTTTGCCCCCGCGGTTTTTATTATTTTTGCGATTATTCTTGCCGCCACTATTATTCACAAAACCCGAAGAACTAGGAGAGGAGGCCACCATGACGACTGGGCTTTCTCCGATAGCCGCCTTTTTAGCCAAACCGGTTTCTTCCAACGTAAGCATGAAGCGGGCTTGATAGAAGTCGGGAAGAGGGTTGCTTTGGCGAAGGAGAGTTCCCAGACCATTATAGGCCTCCGAAAGACCGGCAACCAACTGTAGAACTAGACGATTATTTGTTATCGGTGCGCCGACATTACGGAGTTGATCTGCCAACTCCTTTAGTTTCTTGCAATATGCAGAAACGTTTGGAAATTCGTCCATTCGAACGAGAGATAATTCCTGCTCGAGTGTGACGACACGTGAATGTTGGTTGTCTTGGAATATGTCACGCAATCTATTCCATGCAGCCATAGCCGTGGTATCCGGCTCAATAATCGTCTGTAGAAGGTCCACCGAAATAGTGGCGTATATCCACCGGAGAACGGTAGCATCAAGTGTGATCCATAACTCAGGATCCTCCGCAGGAAGGGGTCTAGCGGGAGGAATGATGTGATGAAGAACTTGATAAGAGATAGCGTGAATTTTAAACAACTCTGCCCACGTCGCATATTGGACGTTTTCCATCTCAAGGACAATAGGGATACTGCTCTTGATATTGGACACCGTGAGGGCAGGGTGATAATTGTTCTTAGACATATTGGAAGAACAAAGAAGAAAGGGAAATTTAAGAGAGGTGTTTTTGAGAGCGGAAGATGAATTTTGGAAGAGAAACCCGAGAGGGGGGTGTCTCGGCCGAGAGAGGCAAAAGTTGGGAGAGAAAAAACTTTTGTTTAGACCTAGTCTCTTGATACCATGAAAGAAATAATCCCCTTGATTATTTTCATTAATTGAATAGGTATATATACAAGATACAAAATAGGAGAATCATATTCCTATTCTATTTCTAAAACTTTATTCTACCATAATTCTAACTCTACAATTATGGTAGTGTATATTCCTAATTATGGTAACAAATACATTACAATATACTACACATATATTTTCCAAATATACAATATTCTTGACTACCAAAACAACCACAAAACCGAGAGAATAATGGCCATAAATCGTGGCACTTAATATGGCAATATACACTTGTATATTGTGTGTATATTGCCATATTTAACATTATTAAATTATAGATGATTTCCATGTCGTGTGTTGCAACTCGAGCTCTTTTATATTATAAAAAAAGTCTACATTCAGTTGCTTTTTTCGCAAGTCCTAGATGATACAAGGAATGAATCTCAGCAGGGGCCCAAACACGAAGTATTTGGCCTCTTTTTTATTTTTAATTTTTTTAATTTTTATAATCCAGGTCTCCAGGCTTGCGCCTGACTACGTCCTGGAGGTAATAGCACCGGTCCTTCAACACTATTACCAGGTAAATCGCGGGATGTGCTCCGGTGGCCAGTTTTCTGGTCTTTTTTTGCTTCTCTGTGAGGTGGTGTTGTGTTGCCCGGTTATTTCTATGTGCACTGTAGGAATAAATGTTTAAAACTTACAAATTTAGACTTAAATAAATAACTTTATAAAGTCCTTGAAAAGCTGATGTTTAAAAAGGTGGATATTCAACATTAGAATCGGATTGTTTAAAGGTCTTTGGAGGACTTAAATCATAAAGATTCTCGTGAAAGCAGCTATTTTCAAAGAATTAATATGACTGTAAAGAGAAGCTTCTAAGTACCAAAATGGACCATTTGTAATAGCTTGGGAACAATGAACCCTCATCTTTCTGATCAAGTGTGTTTTTATTTCCGATAAGGTTGTAGTTAGCAAAAATGATATGTATGTTGGAAAGGGTTACCTTACAGAGGACCATTTCAAACTCAATGTAATTTCAGTTGATAAAATTTCTGCTTCATTTTATTTACTTGAGTCAAATAGTTTATGGCATGCACGCTTGAGACATGTTAATTATAAAATATTGTGGAAAATGATAAAGTTGGAGGTATTACCTAAATTTGAATGCAATAATTCAAATTGTCAAGTATGTG
This sequence comes from Anisodus acutangulus, assembly GCA_029783415.1. Classification (NCBI taxonomy): domain Eukaryota; kingdom Viridiplantae; phylum Streptophyta; class Magnoliopsida; order Solanales; family Solanaceae; genus Anisodus; species Anisodus acutangulus. Next base: position 46,150,194 of record CM056503.1, read on the forward strand.
TTCAATGTAAGTATGCTAAGCATCCTTATAAGTCTGTTGAAAGGAATTCTGATCCTTTGGACTTAATTTATACAGATATTTGTGACATGAAGTCAATACCATCTCGCGGTGGAAAAAAATATTTCATAACTTTTATTGACGATAGCACTCGATATTGTTATGTTTATTTAATTAATAGTAAAGATGAAGCTATTAACGCATTCAAGCAATAGCAAAATGAAGTTGAAACACAACTTAACAAGAAAATAAAAATGATTAGAAGTGATAGGGGTGGCGAATATGAATCTCCTTTTGAGGAAATATGTTTGAATTATTGAATTATTCATCAAACAACTGTCCCATACACTCCACAATCTAATGAAATTGAGGAAAGAAATAATCGAACCTTAAAGGAGATGATGAATGACTTATTGATAAGTTCTGATTTACCCCAGAACTTGAGGGGGGAGGTTATCCTTACAGCTAGCCGAATACTCAATCGAGTATCCCATAGCAAAACAAAATTCATTCCATATGAAAAATGGAAAGGAAGAAAACTCAACTTGAAATATTTCAAAGTGTGAGGGTGTTTGGCTAAAGTGCAGGTTCCTAAACCCAAAAGGGTAAAAATAGGACAAAAACCCATTGATTGTATTTTCATAGGATATGCTACTAATAGTAAAGCATTCCATTTTCTAGTTCATAAATCAAAAAATTCTGACATTCATTTTAATACGGTAATTGAATCAGATAATGCTGAATTTTTTAAAATATTTATCTGTATAAAAAGAAATGTGAGTCGTCCAGAGAAATATCTAAACGACCTCGGGAAGAGACAAAGAAAGTTGTGCCTAACGAGGAGAATCCAAGACATAGCAAACGTCAAAGAACATTTAATACCTTTGGTCCTGATTTCTTGACATTCTTAGTAGAGAATTAGCCTCAAACTTTTAAGGAAGTGATGTCTCCTCAGAAGCACAATATTGGAAAGAGGAAATTAATAGTGAAATACAATCCATTTTAGACAACCACACTTGAGAATTTGGTGATCTTCCTCCGGGAAACAAACCTTTAGCTTCCAAATGGATTTTCAAAAGAAAAATGAAAGATGATGGCACTATTGACAAATATAAGGAAAGACTTGTTGTTAAGGGATTCGGACAACGAAAAGGTCTTGATTATTTTGATATTTACTCAGTGGTAATGAGAATTACATTCATTCGGGTGTTAATAGCATTAGCCGCCGTCTACGGTCTTCAAATCCATCAAATGGATGTGAAAACAGTCTTCTTAAATGGAGATTTGGAGAAAGAAATCTACATGAATCAACCTGAAGGTTTTGTAGTTTCTACGAAAGAAAAAAAGTTGTCGACTTGTTAAGTCACTTTATGGACTTAAACAAACTCCCAAACAATGATATGCAATTTTTGACCAAACAATGTTGGAAAATGGATTTAAGATTAATGAATGTGATAAATGTGTTTACATTAAGAACGTGCCAAAGTCATTGTTTGTTTATATGTTGATGATATGTTGATAATGAACAAAGACATTGCTGACATAAATGCTACTAGGCGTATGCTTGCTAGCAAGTTTGATATGAAAGACTTAGGAGTTGCTGATTTGATTTTAGGAATTAAAATCTACATGACTCCTCAAGGTCTAGCATTGTCTCAATCTCATTATATTAAAATGGTACTTGAAAAGTTCAAGTATTTGGAGTTCAAAGTTACAAAGACTCCGATTGACGTAAACCTTGCTCTTACAAAGAACCAAGGTCAAAGCAAGTCTCAATTGGACTATGCTAGAGTGTTGAGAAGTTTGATGTGCATCATGAACTATACACGACCGGATATAGCTTGCGTTATAAGTAAATTGAGTCGTTACACAAGTAATCCCAACCAAACTTATTGGATGACAATGAAAAGAGTTTTGGGATATTTACAATACACTCAAGACTATGCTTTGCACTATAATAAATATTCCACGGTAATTGAAGGATATAGTGATGCAAATTGGATCATCAGATCATCTGAAGTTAAACCCACAAACGGATTCGTTTTCACCGTTTGAGAAGGAGCAGTGTCGTGGAAATCATCCAAACAGACATGCATCACTCGCTCTACAACGGAGTCTGAATTTATAGCTTTAGATAAAGCTGGCGAGGAAGCAGAATAGCTTCGGAATTTCTTGGAAGATATTCTGTTTTGGCCTAAACCAGTGACACCTATATGCATACATTGTGATAGTCAAGCTGCAATATGAAGGGCTTTGAGCGTTATGTATAACGAAAAATCTCGTCATATAAAACGAAGACATAATACCGTTAGACAGTTACTCTCTAGTGAAATTATCATGATTGACTATGTAAGGTTAAAGGATAATGTGTCGGATCCACTTACAAAAGGCCTAACTAGAGAGGCAGTTGATAAATCATCAAAGGTAATGGGATTATGGCCAAGAACAAGTCATAATAATGGTAACTCCACCTAGCTGACTGGAGATCCCAAGATCTAGGTTCCAGGAGATCAAACAAAGTTATGAATGGCGGTTTAAAATTGTCATCAAACTCAATCCATTCTCATGATAAGACGTTGTTCATGAACAAGGATGAAGCGTTAAGACTTTTTAATGATTTCTAAGTTTGACATGATATGAGCAAATGAGTGTATCTACAAGTCACACATTTAGAAATCACCTATGTGAGTGTGAAGTGTAAGCCGCTTTAAGGAGAATTAGAGTAAGGTCAGTTCTCTACGCACTCATGAAACCAGGCGGTGTTCATCGCTAAAACGAATACAACAATGAGAACCAAGAACGCTTAAGGGTTAATTGTGTGACATATGTTGTCTAGATATACATCAAATCTCAATCGTTCTAGGATATCAAATCTATCGATTGATCAAGTATATCCGATGTATGTTCACTACGAAAAGCTCAAAGGGAAATCTACTTACCCAGATGCGATTAATCCTTACTTATAAATCACACAGTTTTTTTCTTGCATGCATATTTTCATAATATAGTCATTCCCCATTCATGTGGGGATTGTTTGGATTTAAAGTCACAAAGTAGTGAGCTTTAAAGGTGAAGTGTGAATTGAAAAATGAAATTTTGGAAAGGTAATTTTTCCAAGTGAGCATTCTCCCACATTGGTGGTGGACAGTGTTATGTTTGTGTTTATATGTAGAAACACATCCTCTAGCTCATAAACAGTTGAGAAGAGGACCTCCCCTCGCGTCGTCGTCGTCGCTCGGTTCAACTTCGGATTTGAATTTGGATTTGAATTTAGTCAAATGATCTGATTGATTGATAATCTTTTTGGACTAAATTTATTTTATTTCCATTTTTGTTATTTAGTTTCCTTATCCTAATATTAATTAATTTCGTTGAGTTCGCTGAAATTCTACAATTTCGATTGCTAGTATTGTAGAATAGGGTTTCGTTCTATCCTGGGAAGAATTAATCTAATTCTTGGACAATTGTGAGGGGATTAAATTCTTTAAGGAAACACAGTTTTCTGTGGGCTCAAAACTGTCATTTTTATTTTTAAACGATTTCTGTTTTATAGTATATATTCTGAATACAGAGATAACATGTAGCAACCTTACTTGCAAATCCTAGGACAAATTGTTGAAATCCAACAAGGGATTTTCAAACTCTCACAAGAGATGCAATTTTTATATGTCCAAAAACTAACTATGAAATCCTAATACTATACTATTTATACTAAAGGCTAAAAGTAGTAAAGAAAAACCCAATTGCCCTTCATTAAAATTACAAGCTAATTAAAATGGGAAGACACTTAATATATTAAATATCTTCAAGTCTTCCATGTTGGAGCCTTTCAAAGATTCAATCTTCATCTATAAAGCTTGCAATGCTTGAAGGTCTTTAGCTTGGCTCCTTGTGAAAGGTCTCCTTGAAGTAGTGCCACTTTGATCTACATCAAAGGTGGAACAGAAGAGCTTGATGAAAAAGTACTGGTAGCAGATTGAGCAGAGACTGCAAGTGCAATTACAGTTGTAAAAAAAGGCAATCAGACATCTGAAGAAGATGAACTTGCAAGCGGCTGGGAAGCCATATCAACTTGAAAAGGTATTCAAAAGAACAATGAGATAGAAAGAGATTTGGATGAGTTATATGTATTACTAGACGTCGGATACTATGTAACAAATAACTCACGGCTCAAAGAGTCAATATACATCATCAACTATATATGTTTTACATGTACACACAGAGACATGATATAAGACAAAGCAAACTCTAAAGAGTACTACAAATTTTACTCAACTAGGAGTCCTAACTCCTACATGTATTGGACTAGGAGTCCTAATAGTTGGTACATACAGTTCATAACCAAAAGACGATAATTCACTTCCAAGTGTTCATCTATTGTCCTAGTATTCGTATGTTATTAATTATTATATACATTGAAAAAAATATTAATGAATCTTGAGAGCAACAAGATTTAAAGTGGAACGAATTATTTTAAACAAGTACGATTAAGATAAACCATTAATTAAAGTACTTAACATGGAGGACCCCATATCTGCCATACTATTGGAATCAACACATGACTTACACTTGAAGGGATTATCCACGAGTCTCATTAAGTAATACAAACTTCTCAGTGTAACTCGTCTAGCTTTTACATAAACTAGCAACTTACGAAATAATATCAATAAATAAATTCTTTCATAAATTTATCCAAGATATAAGTGATATTTTTTCACATATATATGCATCCAAAATTACAAACATAAATATTTTCATTTACAATAGTAAATGTAACCGCATTTTGCACGGTAGTGTAAAGCATCAGTTGAATTTACGAAGCAATATCAACAGAATAAATTATTTCATAAATTTATTTGAGATATAAGTGATAAATTTTCACATATATGCATCCAAAATTACAAATATAAATATTTTCATTTACAATTCTTTGTTATATAATAATACATAGTACAACAGTTTTGCGAAGATAATTTCTAGGAATTTCAGTCTATACTAATAATTTTCTATGCATTCCGTTATATTTTCTTTTCTATGAGTTTTTGTATATATATATATATATATATATATACTCCTAAACACAAATTAGAATGAACTAAAAATAGAAAAATAGAAATCCAAAAAAGGAAATGATACTTTTCTCATTTTTTTTCTTTATACATCTCTTTTCCATTTCAATCAATACCGTTGGCATCTTCCTGTCTTACCCAAAATTTCCTCTTAAATCCGAAGACAACTCCCGCCTTATTCTTCTCATAACATTTTAAGAATATCCCTATTTTTTTGTTTTTTTTTTCCTTAAAAATTATTCCCTACCATTAGAACAATACATCAATATTCTCTATAGATTTAAGGAGACTATATATAGAATGGCTGACACTATATATGGAACGAACTAAATGAATCATTATTTGCTAATTAAACTCTATTTTCATATTATATGGGATCTTTTCTTTCCTTTTTATTTTCTTGGCGTTTCTTTTTCTTTTTCTTTTTCCCTTATTCATCTTTGTTTGTTTTCATTTTCTTTTTCCTTTCGTTTCCCCATAACTATGTTTTCATTATCTCCTAATTTTATGCAAATTCTCGAAAAATCAGTTTTTCCCTAAAACAGTGGAGTATTATTTTTGTTGGAAATTTGTCTTTGATGGGGTTGCGTCCACCCATCTTTAATGACTTAAACACTCAGATTCTACATGTTCGAGTCTTTGGTTATTCACACGTGCATAATCTACTAAGTGAGTAGATGACCGTAGGGCCAAGGATCGTCAAATTTCATTAAGAAATGAAAGAGATATTGGTCCACTAAGTAAGGTGTGTTGAGGCATGAAAATATTGTGTGGGACGAATCTACCACATCGGTGGAAAAATGAAGAATTGTTCTTTTTATAAGCCTAAAAAATGGATAAGGGTTTGGGACCCCAAGGGGTAACTCATGTGTTTGAAGGAGGGAGGACCTAGGTGTGCTTGGGTTCGAGACTAGCCGTCGTCCGCCCATCCCGTCCTGGATCGGGTCTCGGGATACTGGGCTACTTCTAATATTATCTTTTGGACCCCAAACTGTTTAGTATTTACAGTTTGATCCCTGGAGTTTCAGGAATGTTGTCAACAACCAGAAAGCCAACAATTTATGACATTAACCATCTGAAATGTTTTGCACTTACTACAAAATGTTTATGGCCATGACTACACCTCTTAAAGGACCTCTTAACACCTCTCCTCCTCCTAAACGCTATATATTTAGACCTGAAACAGATTTGAGGGAGAAGATTAAAAGAACACAGAAAAAGAGAACAAGAGCAGAAAGATAAGAGAGAAAAGAAACTCTTCCTTTTCCTCTAAATTTTCCATTCTTCAGCAAGTCATTTCATGTTTGTTTTCTTCATCAGAATCAATCTATTTGCTTTGTAGTGTTGATTAGTTATTGTTTTATCTTGGGAGACTATTGCCCGCTAACGTAAAAACATATATACGGGGCAATCTTGTCTTAAAGACAGAGAGTCATCTCTTGACTCAGCCATAGTTGTAACAATTCAGATTTAGTGTTTCTTGATTTCAGGTTATCAAGACTCAACAAGCTTGCGGCAATTATAATCTTGGCTGTTAATTTATCCTTTTGAACACTTGTAATATTTATTTACTTCCCGTACTGCTTTGATTCTAATAATTATATCCAACAATTTTAAGACAATATCGTATTAGTGCTCGAAAGATGTTTGTCAACAGATATGGTCCCAAATCTAGCTGTGGTTTTCTTCTTGAAAACAGTTCTCTTGACAATTCTGTTAACAGTTCAAACATTGTCTCTGTCAACAACCGTGCTTTCAAATCTGGTCCTAGTTTTGGTTCTCTCTTTGACGACAGTTATAAATTTATTTCCGTCAAAGGTGGGATCTCTGGATCTGATGCTGATCTTCAAGATATTGTTGATAGTCATGCTAGTATGGCTAAAGATCAAGGATGAATTGGTGTCACCGCTCCCGAAGGTGGTGGAAACAAGCGCCCACGAGAGGCTGAGGATGTCAACTGGGACAAGAGGAGAAGGCTGAAGATGATGTTCTATCATGTAGCAAAAGGCATATATCTGTCCTAGACAAATGATCCAAATTATAGTAAGGAGGAAGTGGACACTCAGTCCGACGAAGTGACTGAAGTGGGACAGAATTCGAAATTGGGATGGGATCACTCTAAAAGGAAGTGATACATGTCTCAAACTTAGTTTTAGGGACGTTGTTGGTCAAGCTGGTTTGAGACTAGTCCAATAGGTCTGTAATAACTAAGAATAGTACAGTATGTCTGTATCCAAATGAATGATATATTTGTAATCCGTTCATCTATGTCATCATAGATTAAAACACGTTAAATAGAAAGTCATTCAAAAGCTAACGAAGTTGAGATTGTTGCCTTCTGTCGACATAAACCCTCAAAATGAATGTGAGGTGGGCAAAGAGGCAAAATAACCTTTTCATTCCATCAAAAGAATAGCGAAAGAAACATCGCTCCTCTAGAACTTAGTCACACCTATATGAGCAATTTGAAGAGGGGGAGACAAGTACTTTGTGACCTTTATTGAGATGGTACAACGTATTACATCATTTGTTTGTTGAAAAGCAAAGATGAAGCTATTGAAGCGGATAAGCGCTACAAAGCAGAAGTTGAAAATTAACTAAGCATACAGATTGAGGAATTCGTAGTGATAGAGGGGGAGAATGTGAAGCATCGTTTATCAAACGACTGCTCATTACTCACCTCAATCTAACGGTGTTAGCTAAGCGCAAAGCTGTACGCCTAAAATATGTGGGGCAAGGCAATCCTTACCGCTAATGCGATTCTCAGAAGAACTCCGCATAAGGATAAGGATAACCCTCCATGTGAAACATGAAAAGGATCCCACCTACAAAGGTTGTGATGTGGGGTGGCTTGGTAGAGATTAGAATACCGAAACAGGTTAAGTTGGGCCTAAGACTGTAGATTGCATATCCACTGGATCTGTAAATAACAGTAGTGCTTATCGCCTCTTGAAGCAAAGAATGTTGAATTCCTTCCTTGAGAAGGAAAAAGAAGTAATTGCTCGAGGTTAATAAGAACCCGCGAGTGCCTGATTGTCCAGAACTAGATGTCGCTGACTATCCGAAACTTAATGTTCCAGATCTACAGAACTCAAAGATTCTAGATGTTGAACCGAGACGGAGCAAAGAGGGGGAAAAGACTTGTTCCATCCATTCATCTTGCATGGTTGAGAATAAACCATGGACAATTAACAAAGAATTGTTATCTCCAGAAGCACTGCTTTGGAAAGAAGCTGCAGAGAGAGAAATAAATTCCATCAGATAGAACCATACTTGTGTAATGGTTGACCTTCCTCCGGGAAAAGAACCTTTGGGTTGTAAAAGTGGATACTCAAATTGAGTACAAAGTAGATGGATCTACTGTCGAGTATAAGGCCTCGGCTACTTGGACATGTGCTCCTCTGTGAATAGCTTAACATCCAGGGCCATTGCAGTCTTGCGTGACATGGATGTTGAGATAACCTTTCTAACCGGAGAGTTGGAATGGGAGGATCAGAGTTGGTTTGTTGGACTATTGGGCTTCTTCCTGAACTTTCTTTTTGGTCCATGAAATATTTATATTTTGGTCCTGGATATTTCAGGTGGAACAGAAACAATGAATCTGACAATAGAAATACTGACTCCGAAATTAGAAAGTCAACAGTTAGAAAACCAACAGTCTGAAAGTGGAAGTCATATTGAAACAAAAGTCTCGATATGAAATATATGGGTATCATATATGCCATCTTAGGAATTCGAATTTCTAAGAAATCTAACGGACTGATCTAATTCCAAACTCATTTGTGAGATAGTTGATAGTCTCGTTGAAGCCACCAATGGATAAGAATATAGAAATGATTGGAATCATATTGCATCCATATACGAGGAGCGATATGCGCAGGTCATATGTAGTTCAATGTATTTTACAACTACAACCGATCTGGTATCGGCTTACAAAGTAGATTAGTTGAACTAAGGTTCACTCGTGATTCTAAAAATGATCGGTAGAAGGCATTAAGTCGGATATGACGATATTTGAAATATTTGCTTATTTACGAATTATGGTATCCTGGATGTCCAGTGGTTCTGGGAGAACACAGTGATGCAAATTGGACATGGGGCTTGAAGAACACCAAAGCCACAAGTGGATGTGTATGGTGTGTCTTTGAAAATCCTCTAAGCAAACTTGAATCGGTCGATTCATGATGAAATCAGAGTTTATCGCTTTAAACAAAGCATGAGAAGAAGTTGAGTAACTTCACGACTCCTTAGAAGACGTCCATTATTGGGAGAAACCCGTGCCTTCGACAGTTATACATTTTGGCTAGCCGGTCGGCTTCAGGAAGGTCACGAATGACGACTTCTGGACATATCTGTCGGAGACATAAGATCGTATGGCAGTTGATCATCACGGGTGTCACTTCTTTTACTACTAATCAAAGGATATAGCAGACCCTTTAACTAAGGGACTTGAAGATCAAAAATTCTACATGCCTAGGGGAATGAGCTTAAAACCCAAACATACTAACCTTTGCGATGGTAACCCAACCATGCTGACTGGAGATCCCAAGAATTTGGTTCAATGGAAAAACTAAGCTGTAAAAGGTTCAGTTGAGCGCTTTGGTGGAAGCAGGAACACTTCGGATGATGATTTCTGTAAAGAAACATGAATCCAAAGTCGTTCCCGCGATAGACATTAAAGTGCTATCTGCATGGTCGGTAAAGGTTAAGATTTCAAACCTTTAACGATTCTCAAACGGTTGAGGTTAAGGTTGGGGAAACTTTTAATGATTCCTAACACTTGTGAAGTGGGGTATAACAGGATACCTTGTAGGAGATCACCTATTTAAGTGCGAAGACATGCCGTCTCAAATGAACGTACTTAAGAATTCAAGTGTGTCCACGGCCACAACGGACAGAACAATAAGAATGAAAATGAATAAAGGGAGTTATTGTGTTGGTATCATTGTCTTTGCTTACACTAAACACTGACGGTTCAAGACATCACGTTCACCGTGCAGTAAGTAACTCTGGTGGTATCCAACTAGGGAAGGTTCAAAGCGAAAGCTACCTCTCCTGATGCAATATCTTTCCGCTGAAAGATTGCTGAAGTTTGGCACCCTGTGTGCGCCAATTCTCTTTCAAGAGGGGATTGTTGAAAATTTTCCTTTGATGGGGGTTGCGTCCACCCATATTTAATGACTTAAACATTCAGGTTTCGCATGTTGGAGTCTTTGGTTCTTCACGCGTGCATAATCTATAAAGTGAGTAGATGATCGTAGGGCCAAGGATCTTCAAATTTCGTTAAGAAATGAAAGAGATATTGGTTCACTAAGTAAGGTGTTTGAGGCATGAAAATATGGTGTGGGACAAATCTACCACATCGGTGTGAAAAGGAAGAATTTTTCTTTTTATAAGCCTAAAAATGGATAAGGGGTTGGGACCCCAAGGGGTAACCCGTGTGATTGAAGAAGGGAGGAACAAGGTGTGCTTGGGTTCGAGGATAGCCCCACACGCGCGTCGCCGCCGCCCGCCCATCCCGTCCGGGGTCGGGTCTCGGGTCGTTGGCTGCGGACTGTTGGGCTTCTAGGCTACTTCTGATATTATCTTTTGGACCTGCACTTACTACAAAACGTTTCTTGCCATGACTACACCTCTTAAAGGACCTCTTAACACCTCTCCTCCTCCTAAAGACTATATATTGAGACCTGAAACAAATTTGAGGGAGAAGATTAAAATAACACAGAAAAAGAGAACAAGAGCAGAAAGATAAAAGAGAACAGAAACTCTTCATTTTCCTCTAAATTTTCCATTCTTGAGCAAGTCGTTTCATGTTTGTTTTCTTCGTCATAATCAACCTATTTGCTTTGTAGTGTTGATTAGTTGTTGTTTTTATCTTGGGAGACTATTTCCCGCTAACGTAAAAGCATATATACGGGGCAATCTTATCTTAAAGACAGAGAGTCATCTCTAGACTCAGCCACAGTTATAACAATCCAGATTTAGTGTTTCTTGATTTCAGGTTATCAAGTTTCAAAACTCAACAAGCTTGCGGTGTCGTACCCGTTTTTAACCCGCGGCTCGCGATGTGATAGCGTTGATTCCCTCTGGATTTGATAAAAATGGTGTTTTGTTAAGGAGTCGCCACCTAATTATTCTAAGGTGAATTAGGGCACTCAACAAGCTTGAGGCAGTTCTGAATATTGGCTATTTGTTTATCCTTTCGAACACTTGTAATATTTATTTACTTCCCGTACTGCTTTACATAGCCAACAATTTTAAGACAAGATTGTAGTAGTGTTCGAAAGATGTCGGTCAACAGTTGTGTGGCCAAATCTGGTTATGGCTGTGGTTTTCTGGTGGAAGACAGTTCTAATTATGTTGTTGAAGGTCAAGGTGTTCATGGTGTCACCGCTCCCGATAGTGGTGGGAACAAATGCCCACGAGAGGCTGAGGATGTCAACTGGACAAGAGGAGAAGGCTGAAGATGTTGTTCTATCATGTAGAAGAGGGCCTATATTTATCCCAGACAAAGGATCCGAATTATGGTAAGGAGGAAATGGACACTCAGTCCGACGAAGTGACTGAAATGGGCCAGAAACCAAAATTAGGATAAGTAATTTTTCTTTCTTGTCAAGAATAAGATTAAATTATGTCTGATTAAAAAAGGCTTAAAGTAAGGAGGAATATGAAAATGTTTTTTCAAAATAATTTATATTCCTTACGCTTTAAAATCAGAAGTTTAATCTCACCTTCCTTCTCGGTTAAACATTGGACTATTGTAAACAAAACTTAAAAGATCCGTTTTTAGTGTAATTATTAAAAGTGTGTAAAGTATGTTCGCACACACGAAGGATAGAGATTCACTGACTGTGCGAAAACTGTTATCAATCTTAAGTAAGTGCCAAGTATTATTTGGGCACCAATCTCAAGGGAAGAAGACTAAAAGATAATGACTTATCTTAAGACGTTGAACCTGTCACACTATTTGACAGAAGATCATTCATTTGATAGGATGATATTGGATACTCAGTCGTACAAAGCCTATGGGCGACTGGAGTGGGCCAGAATTTCCAGAGTCTTAAATGATCTGAAGGCCAAAAGAAAGGCAGAATAGTATTGGACAACTAGTGAGGTGGGACAGAGTTTCCAGGTCTTAAATGATCTGAAGGCCAAAGGAAAGGCAGAAAAGAAATCGGACACTCAGTCTGCCAAAGCAATTGGAGTGGGCTAGAGTATCCAGATCACATATGATCCAGTTACGTCCTAACCACGGGCAAGAGGGTGCTTATGTGAAGCAAAACCACCTCTAAAGTAGAAGGGGTTGGAGAGGTTGTCATCAAAAGGACTTCAAGGAATGAGATCACTCTAAAAGGAGGTGATACATGTCCCAAACTTGATTTAAGGGACGATGTTGGTCAAACTGGTTTGAGACTAGTCCAACAGGTCTGTAATAACTAAGAATGGTACAGTATATCTGTAGCTAGATGAATAATATATTTGTAATCCGTGCATCTATGCCATCATATGTTAAGACACGTTAAATAGAAAGTCATTTAAAAGCTAACGAAGTTGAAATTGTTGCCTTCCGTCGACATAAACCCTCAAATGAATGTGAGGTAGCAGAAGAGGCAAAATCACCTTTCCAAGTTCCATCAAAGGAATAGCGAAAAAAGCACCGCTCCTCTAGAACTTAGTCACACATATATGGGTGATTTGAAGTTTATACAAAATAGAAGGGAGAGATAAGTACTTTGTGACCTTCATTGATGATGGTACAACGTATTGCATCCTTTGGTTGTTGAAAAGCAAAGATGAAGTTGTTGAAGTAGATAAGCGCTACAAAGCAGAAGTTGAAAATCAACTAAGCCTGCGAATTGAGGAATTCGTAGTGATAGAGGGGGAGAATGTGAAACATCATTTATCAAACTATTGCTCCGTACTCACCTCAGTCTAACGGTGTTAGCCAAACGCAAAGCCGTACACCCAAAATTTGTGGGGCAAGGCGATCCTTACCGCTAATGCGATTCTCAATAGAACTACACATAAGGATAAGGATAACTCTCTGTGTGAAATATAGAAAGGATCTCACATACAAATGTTGTGTTGTGGGGTGACTTGGTAGAGGTTGAAATACTGAAACAGGTCAAGTTGGACCTAAGACTGTAAATTGCATATCCATTGGATTTGCAAATAACAGTAGTGATTATCGCCTCTTGGTGTCAAAGAATGCTGAATTCTTTGAAGATAACTTTCCTTGAAAAGGAAAAAGAAGTAATTGCTCAAGGTTAACAAGAACCCGCGAGTGCCTGACTGTCTGGAACTAGACGTTCCGTACCTACAGGACTCGAAAGTTACTGACTATCCGAAACTTAATATTCCAGATCTACAAAACTCAGAGATTCTAGATGTTGAACCGAGACGGAGCAAAGAGGGGATAAAGACTTGTTCCATGCCTTCTAGTTTGTATGGTTAAGAATGAACCATGGACAATTAACAAAGAATTGTCATCTTCAGAAGCGCTGCTTTGGAAAGAAGCTACAGAGAGAGAAATAGATTCCATCATATAGAACCATACTTGTGTAATGGTTGACCTTCCTCCGGGAAAAGAACCTTTGGGTTATTAAAATAGATACTCAAAAGTGAGTACAATGTAGATGGATCTACTGACGAGTATAAGGCCTCAACAACATGGACACGTGCTCCCATGTGAATAGCTTAACATCCAGGGTCATTGCAGTCTTGCGTGACATGGATGTTGATGCCGCCTTCCTAACCGGAGAGTTGGAAGGGGAGGATCAGAGTTGGTTTGTTGGACTGTTGGATTTCTTCCTCAACTTTCATTTTGGTTTCTGAAATATTTACATTTTGATCCTGGAAGTTTCAGTTAAAACAAAATAATGAATCTGACAACAGAAATATTGACTCTGAAGTTAGAAAGCCAACAGTTGGAAAATCACAATTTGAATGTGGAAGTCATATTGGAACAAAAGTCTTGATATGAAAGATATGGGTATCACAGATGACATCTTAGAAATTGGGATTTCTAAGACATCTAACGGACTGGTCTAATTCCAAACTCATTTGTGAGGTAGTTGACAATTTCGTTGAAGCCACCAATGGATATGAATCATATAACTGATTGGAATCATGGTGCACCCATATACAAGGAGCTATATGCGTAAGTCACAAGTAGTTCAATGTATGTTACACACTACAACCGACCTGGTATCGGCTTACAAAGCAGATCAGTTAAACTAAGGTTGACTCGTAATTCTAAAAATGATCGGTAGAAGGAATTAAGTCGGATATGACGATATCTGAAATATTCGCTTATCTACGGATTATGGTATTCTGGATGTCCAGCGGTTCTGGGAGAACACAGTGATGCAAACTGGACATCAGATATGAAGAACACCAAAGCCACAAGTAAATGTGTAAGGTGGGTCTTGGAAAATCCTCTAAGCAATCTTGCATCGGCCGATTCATGATGGAATCAGAGTTTATCACTTTAAACAAAGCATGAAAGAAGTTGAGTAACTTCATGACTCCTTAGAGGACGTCCCTTATTAAGAGAAACACGTGCCTTCGGCAGTTAGACACTGTGGCTAGTCGGTCGGCTCCAGGAAGGTCACAGATGATGGCATCTGGACATATCTGTCAGGCTCTATCGGATACATAAGACCGTATGGCAGTTGATCATCACGGGTGTCACTTCCTTGATTTCCAATCAAAGGATATAGCGGACACTTTAACTAAGGGACTATCCGAAGATCAAGAGTTCTGCCTGTCTAGGAGAATGGGCTTAAAACCCAAACAAAATGAACCTTTGTGGTGGTAACCCAACCATACTGACTGGAGATCCTAAGAATTTGGTCCAATGGGAAAACTAAGCTGTAAAAAGGTTCAGTTGAGCGCTTTGGTGGAAGCAAGAGCACTTTAGATGATGATTTCTGTAAGAAAACATGAATCCAAAGTTGTTCCCGCAATAGACATTAAAGTGCTACCTGCATGGTGGGTAAATGTTAAGCTTCCAAACCTTTAACGATCCTCAAATGGTTGAGGTTAAGGTTGGGAAAACTTTTAATGATTTGTAACACTTGTGAAGTGGGGTATAACAGGATACCTTGTAGGAGATCACCTATTTAAGTGCGAGGACATGCCGCCTCAAATGAACGCACTTAAGAATCCAAGTGTGTCCATGTCCACAACGGACAAAACAATAAGAAGGAAATGATTAAGGGCTGTTATTGTGTTGGTATCATTGTCTTGGCTTACACTAAACACTGACGGTTCAAGACATCACGTTCACCGTGCAGTAAGTAAGTCTGGTGGTATTCAACTAGGGAAGGTTCAAAGCAGAAGTTACCTCTCCTGATGCAATATCTTTTCGCTGAAAGATTGCTGAAAGTAGGCACCTTGTGTGTGCGCCAAAATCTATTTCAAAAGGAGATTGTTGGAAATTTGCCTTTGGTGGGGAGGTGTGTCCACCCATATTTAATGACTTAAAAACTAGGGTTCTGCATATTAGAGGCTTTGTCTCTTCACACATGCATAATCTACTAAGTTAGTAGATGACCGTAGGGCCAAGGATCGTCAAATTTCGTTAAGAAATGAAAGAGTTATTGGTTCACGAAGTAAGGTATTTGAGGCTTGAAAATATGGTGTGCGACAAATCTACCACATCGGTGGGAAAATGAAGAATTGTTCTCTTTATAAGTCTTAAAATTGCCCAATGGTTTGGGACCCCAAGAGGTAACCCATGTGTTTGAAGGAGGGAGGACCTAGATGTGCTTGGGTTCAAGGCTAAGTGCCATCGCCACCCGCCTATCCGGTCTGAGCTCGGGTCGTGGGCCTTGTGCTTCTTCTGATATTATCTTTTTGGACCCCCAAATTGCTTAATATTTACAGTTTGGTTTGGTCCCTGGAGTTTCTGAAAAGATGAAATTGGGAACGACGGAAGGCAGAAAGTTTATGCCTGCCGTTTGGGTTGGTTTTTGGAGTGTTAAAACTTCATTAATCTGCACATAACTCCTCCCTAAAAGTTCATTTATGTTGCACATTAAATAAGTCACTTACTTGACTATTAATAACCATTAGTTGGCAGTAGAGTCTCTCTCCTTATACTATATTGAAGCCTTTGGCTCAACTGTTGAGACTACACAAAAAGACACAAAACGGAAGAGACAGAACGAGAACAACAGAAAATCAGTCCAAAACGTGAGCAGAAACAGTGGACAAAAACAGAGAACTCTTCCTTCCTTTTCCATTCTTCAGCAACTCGTTTCGTGTTTGTTTTCTTTGTCAGAATCAACCTATTTGCTTTGTAGTGTTGATTAGTTGTTGTTTTATCTTGGAAGACTATTGCCTGCTAACGTAAAAGCATATATACGGGGCAATCTTGTCTTAAAGACAGAGAGTCATCTCTCGACTCAATCACAGTTGTAACAATTCAGATTTAGTGTTTCTTGATTTCCGGTTATCAAGATTCAACACTCAACAAGCTTGAGGCAGTTCTGAATATTGACTATTTATTTATCCTTTCGAACACTTGTAATATTTATTTACTTCCCATACTGTTTTACATATCCAACATAAAATAACAACAATAATGAGTAATCAAACTGATAAGTTTGTGGATATATTGAGGAAAAAGACAGAAAATTGGACTTTAGTAATTATATCTCTGCATGATGCTTTCCACTCTGCTAGTAGCTTTAGAAAATCGAAAATGAAAAGAAATACAAAGCAATAGGCAAACTTAAAGAAAATGAAAAGAAATACAAAGCAATAGGCAAACTTAAAGAATTTGATTGTGTGCGTAAATTTAAAGAAAAGATAGAGTAAATTTTTTAATGAGAATTAAAGGTATTATAAATGCATAGATCTTTCATATTTTACGGTTTCCAATCTTATCCTATGCAAAACTTTACATAAATAAGTAATTATGGAGAAGAGGAAAAGTTAAGTAACTGAATTTCAGAAATGCCTAATACAGCAATTAAATGGAGATAAACGGCTTTAGGACTTTAGTGCAAACAAATTTAATGTATCAATTAGTATTACTATATCGTGGGGTGAATCAGATGACTAATTGTGCTTCATTGCTACGTGGGCTAACTTTTAACTTATGAGGCTTTTGCTCATCTAATTAGTTATATATTATGTAGAGTGAAGGGAAAATATCAAAAAAATGAGAAAAAAGATAAATAGAAATAGTAGTCATAGAGAGATGTCACATCATCTTATCTATGTCTAGCTTTATATTATATATAGATTTCAATTTTTTTAACATATTACATTTATTATAGAACATTTAACATAATTAAAGGAGTTACTTTTGAGTTTTTTAACATAATACATTAAAAGAAAAAAGGCCAATAAAAAGAAGAAGAAAGATATTATATTTCTTAGCCAAAATTATATATCTAGTGATTCTAAAAGATATATCCACTATCTTTAAGAGGAACATGTCGACAGGGACGAAGCTAGCCAATTTTTTCCGAGGGGCTAGTACTATATTATGTAAATTTTAAAAAGTAGGTAATAATTTAAATTTTAAATAACATAAATACAAATCGTTCAAGAATAATGAAAATATAATCACAATTTTTCTCGACGAGATTTCGTAGTCTGAAACCGTTGCATAACGGCTTCGTTATTGATCTCATACAAAATTTCATTCTCAATATAAGGTACTAATAAATCATTAAGTCAATCGTCCCATATTCGATTTCGCAGTCGATCTTTGATGATGCTCGTAGCATAAAAGGTTCTCTCTACACTTGTAGTAGCAACTGGCAAAGTTAATGCTAGGGTAACAAGCGTGTAAACCAAAGGATAGATTTCGTGTCTTTTTGTTTCCACCGTCTTCTTTGCAAGATCTCCAATGCCAACAATTTCTGAAAACTCAAAGCTACTACGCATATCAATAATATAAGTCTCAAGTTGATTATCAAGTAACTCTAGATCATGTGAAGAAAACTCCCGAGGATACAATCCAGCAAACTTGACGAGACTTTCCTTGTTGAAAGCAAAGAATGAATTGCTAGGATTAAGACACCCAACAAAAAGAAGCAATTCAGCATTTGTCATAGAAAATTGGCTATTTAACTCCATAAGTTGTTTGTCCAAAACACCATAAAAGCACTCGATCGAAAATAATTATCGTTAGTCTTTTCTTCAGTTCTCCGCTTGGACCGCCGAGGAGATACATACTTTTCATTCATGTTTGGGACAACAATCTCATTATTAGAACAAAACAAAGAAACTTCATTAACTAGAGAATTCCATCCATTGTCTCTCAAATATTACAATCTTTGCTTTGAAATCTCCACTAATCTCATAGCATTCTCTATCTCTTGCTCTTTTTTTGCAATGCTAATGACAACTCATTGGTAATCGTCAATACCTTTTTCATCAAATGCATAGCGAATGCAAACTCAAATGATTGTAATACATTTAAAAACATGTTTGCATCAACTATTTGCTCCGGATCATCCATTATAAGATCAAGTACTTCAATAACAAATAAAAACATGCCAATGAGTGTAACTAAAGTATTATAATGCGAGCTCCAACGAGTATCACCTGGACGTTGCAAGTTAGTTTCTTAGTTTATCCCACGCCCACTAACAAGTTCTCCATTAATTAGTGCTTCCATTACTTTTTGACTTTGTATGTCTTTGAGAATATCCTTCCTCTTACTCGAACCTCCAACCATATTTACAACCCTTGATGTAATTTCAAAAAGATATTGAGGAAGAAAGTGAAACTTTGCAACCACTACTAAACTCAACTGAAGCTGATGAGCAAAACAATTAACATAAAAGGCACATGTATTTTCATTCAAAATAAGAGTTTTCAAACCTTTAAGCTTACCTTGCATGTTGGCTGCTCCATCATAGCATCGACCTCTCAACCTTGATATGCTTAAACTATGATCAGAGAGTAATCCTTCGACAGTCTACTTGAGTAAAGTTGCAGTTGTATTTGGAGCATGTTTTATACCAAGAAAACGTTCAATTATCTATCCCTCATTGTTCATATATCTTAAACAAATTGTCATTTGCTCCTTCATTGATGCATCATATGACTCATCAACCAATATTGTAAAAAATTTATCACCGATATCTTTGATGATCACAGAAGTAGTTTCAGCAGCAAAAGCTTTACAAATATCTTTCTGAATATCATATGAAACTAATTATGAAGTTAGAGGAGCATTTTCAAATGAGGCATTCTTTATTTGCTCATTATTATCAGCAAGCAAGTGAAAAACTTCAAGATAGTTGCCCTTATTTCTCGACAGCTCAGATTCATCTCTACCTCGAAATGATAGTCCTTGATTCAAACATAAACGCACAGATGTAACAGCTGCATTCAACCGAATACGGTAGTTGGTTCTCTCTATATTTTTTTATGAGTAAATAGAGTAGAAACACTTCCTGTAAGGTTTTGATTCATTAGATCTTGGCATTTCTTTTTTGATTGGTTATGAAAACTGCTATGTCCTCCAACATGAACATCAAATCTCTCCTTCTTTTTCCAATTATTGAATCCAACTCCAAAAAATGAATCTGCCGCACCTTGATTATTTTGAATTCTAAAAAGATAGTAGTAAAGACAATATGCTATATCTTCCGTTATGCTATACTCCAATCAATCTGGATATTTGTCAAACCAAGTTTCAACAAACCTCCTTTTTTGAATTTTATCATCTGGTTGGCTCAATGGAAAGTTGTGGTTTCTAGGTTGAAACGACCCCTTTAATAGATAATCTCGTCTTACTCTATCTCTATGATTAGCATCGTAACTCCATATTTTTGATCGCTTTACAGGGTCTGCCGGGAGATTGTCGAAGTCAATTTCAACATTTGAAGGTCTCTTTTGAGCATTTGATTTAGAAGAATCAACCATTGCAGACTTTCTTCTAAGAAATTTCTCCATCAATAGAATCTTTAAATCCACAACAATAATGTTCTACAAAAATCCAAAACTATATGATCATTTATCAAACACTAATTAATTCAAATAATAATAAATTTGCACTAATTAGGGTTCACAAAAATAACTATTATAATGAAATTGAATAGATGATGGAAAAATCTTACATGTACTAAATAAAGATGAGTAGCACAAAAACCAAAGTCTTGAAGAAGATCACAAGAAAAGAACCGGAAGAACTGAAGAAGAATCGCCAATTTCTAAGTTGGTCTCGAGCGTGAAACCCTGAAGAAGACAAAATGTTTTTTTATTTTAATAGAGAAAGGCAACGCTATTTTTTAATCAGCATATACGCTGACTTTGTTGTGTATTTATAGACTAGTACTTTTTTCTTTTGTTGGGCTTATGGATTTTCTTTTGCAAATTTATTGGGCTTGGATAATTTAAGAGTAGCAAAAGGTTGGGGCTAATGTTTTTTGTGGGTGGGAGATTTTTGGCAATTGTTAATCTTGTAATAGTAATTTTTTTTGTTGGGGTCTATAGCCCCTAGTGGGGTATGTAAGGCTTCGTCCATGCATGTCGAGTTAGAGCCCATATTAAAATTATTCTGCTACATAGCAAATTTATAAAATAATTACAAGGATAATAATGAATTTTGATATTATTCCTCTTTTCTATGAGAAAACACACACTTATAAACATCATATGTTTGAATTATTTAGCACATCCTTCCTCACAATAAAAAAGAAAATGTCTTAAAATATTTCTATCCTTATTGACAGTGTGATTAAAGTATGTTAGAATTTCATTTTTTAATTTCTTTAACCAAAACCTTACTCCAAGATCGCTTTCAATAATTTTTTTATTAAAATGAGAGATCAAACAAATTTCAAATTAATTTGCACATAAAATATAATTAAAAGGGGAGAGTTAAAAACTCATTTTAGTGACAAAGGATCAACAAAAAAAGGTCATTTATATCAAATGATCTCTTTCTCAATGCCGATAAATTTTCGCTTTGAAATTTAAATACTAACAGATAAATTTAAAGAAGTTTCAAAACAAAAATCTAATTCATTTTTTATGAATTCACTTTTGCTCTATAAAAATTAAATATAAAACAAAGGAGATAATATAAAGAAAGAAGATTTTATTTTTAAAAAAAAACATTGGTATTGTACACATGATTCATTTTCATGTTAGTATCACATAATTAGTCTTAGAAATTAGTTATTTTTCTATATCTTAATTAATTACTATAAATTGACAGCAAATGACACATGCATCTCAATAAATTTTACACATAATTATGCCATACAAATTTACTGAAGCGCCCTTATTTTTCTACAATAAATTGGTCTTATTCGAACATTATACTTCACGAAAAGGTACAGAAAGCTATATAAAACATACAACGCCAACAGATAAAATCAAAATAAAAAGATCAAACTAATCTTCCTAATTTGATTTTTTCTCATTGTTTGTTAGATAAAAATATTATTCGGATCTATTCCATAGCTTGGACAGAAATCCACCAGAAATTATTCACATAACCATCAGTTTAAACAAACCGGAAGCTTCTAAAGAGCATATATAGAATGGGACATACTTTTATCATATTGAGAAATATGAAAGTGATTACAACAACATGCATAACATATTAGTATAGATATTTTGTAGCTATCATCAAAATGTTCTTAAAATTAATTAATAATCTTTAATTTTTGTCAAAATCACAAAAGATTAAAATTCAAACAAATATAAAGTTATAACAGATCGTGTATATAAAATAACATATGTCAAAATACAGAATAAGCCAAAACTAGTAAGCCTTTAAGAGATTTAACAACCAAAAAAATAAAAAAAATTGAGAAACTTGCATCCTACTTTTCTGTAATTGCTGATCATCTTGTATCAATCATCTATTTCTTCATTTCAGCCATATAGCAGCCTCTTCAGCCTAATCTTCTTCCTTGGATCTTCTAAGCCATATAATTTAAATTTTCCTTCATTTGTTTCATTGATTCTCAGAAAAAGCAACACCCAAATAGTAAATGTTGAATACCTTAATGGTTGAGGAGTTACAAAACTCATTAATAATAATGACTTTTGGGCTTTCTAAACTGAAAAAGAGTAATTAAGAGAATGTACTTAAGAAATAATTTTTAGGTTTTAAAATATATCATATAAATAGAAAAAATTAAGAAAAATATCAAAAATTTGAGGAAAAAAAAGATAAATATCATTCTTGGCTTTAGAGGCCTGCCGCATCACCTCTCTCATTCCTAGCTTTAATATATATATTGATTATTTAAATTTGAGAAAGGAGGAGATGCTTAAACTCATGGCAGGCCGCTTCTCTTTTAATAAATCTTAACGTGATTCTGGATTAATCGAGTAAATAAAAATACCATATGGTTATACAAAAAGAAATTGAGAAAAGAAAATAGTTCAAAAAAATACAACTAAAATCCTAATTCATGTGCACCTATATAAAAGGGTCACGTCTCTAATTTGATAGCACCCGAAATCAAGAGATCATAGTTCATAACAAAAGGCAAGGACACAAATTTCATTTCAAGCTAGAAGTGTTCAAACACTCAAGCATTTCTACTTAAGTTTCAAGTATTCAAAGATTAAGAACGAAGTCAAATTAAATAGGCGTTCAAGATCAAAACACCTTATCCATGAATAATTAGATAAATAATATTCAATTTGAATTCAAAATCAAGCTTGAACCCCTCGAACTAAAAATCAAGTTACAAACTCTTTAATTCATACACAAACTAATCAACTCAAGAATAATCAAGTTCTTGAGTTAACATTAAAGGGAACACCATATATGTTACACAATTGTTTGTCTTGATTAATATTTTTAAGTGTGAAATTTATTGTTGAACAAGTGTATGACAATTTATTTTCCCTAAAACGTCCAAGTATTTAAGGATGATAATAAATTGTGACACTATGAAATCTGAGACATTAGCACAAAAAGCCACAGTAAAGTGGAAATTTATCACGATTATTAACTCCTATTGTAACAGTAATTCTCTTCCACAAGCTACTTTGAAGTATGCATTTCGTTTCAACTTATATGGTGTGATTTTATGAAACATAAAATTTAAGAACGAAAAAACCACAAATTTGTGCATGCAGTTATAAGAGTTTTGAATCATGCAATTTTAAACATGATACTCCTTTTCTCGTATTTTATATAACATACTTTTCTTTTATTAAATTATAAAAAGAATATATTATATTTTTAAAATGACTTAATTTTAATTATTTTTTCAATTAAATATTGTTTATTCAAATATATATTTATAATTTATTTTATATTATAAAATTTTAAAGTAATTTTTTAAAATCTATGCTCAATCAAAACCTCACATAAGATGAGATAAGGAAGAATAAATAATGACATAATCAGGTGTCGTCTTATAGCTGGTCAGAGTTATGTAATAGAAATATATAGGGATAAATATGGAGTAAGTTATTTAGGGTTTAGTTATACTTGATGAGTTAATCTTACAAAATAATTAAAAAGTTACAAACTATATAACCATCATGAACAAATGTCTTCCCAACAAGCCACCAAACTACCCCTAATTGCTCATTTTTTAATAATTTAAGGTCATACTTAATCTAGTTAGCTAATGATAAATGCGATGTTTTCCCAAAAAGAAAATGAAGAGCATAATTACTTTATTACCAAAGTATGCACATTGCTATCTCATATTTCCTCAGTCAAAAAAGTTGTTATGTTTCACTTTTGGAGAATTAATTAAATTTATTTTTGAAGTTAAATTAAATCAAATTAATATAATATTTAAAAATAAATTTAAATATGGAAATTAATATAACTTGCATTTTTTCATATCAATATATTCACATTTAAAATATTTGAAGGAAATCAATTTCATAGTTTATTTCATTCCCATCTTGAAATATATATACAAGTATATAATGCTAATGTTAAGGAAGACATATCTAATTATCCTAAAATACATGATATTAATTTACAATCACATCCTAAATTATGTGATTACAATTTATATGATTTGATTATGATTTGAGATAATTATGAAATTGCCCCATAATTATCCTAACAGTCCCCTGCAGTCTTAGTGGGAGGTTCTCGTATGTTGAGAATTATCAAATAGTACGCGCGGAAGACCTTTGGTGAAAATGTCAGCAATCTGATAACGGGACGGTACATGGAGAACTCGGACTTGTCCACATGCAACATTTTCTCAGAC
Organism: Anisodus acutangulus; assembly: GCA_029783415.1. NCBI lineage: Eukaryota > Viridiplantae > Streptophyta > Magnoliopsida > Solanales > Solanaceae > Anisodus > Anisodus acutangulus. Next base: position 46,174,444 of record CM056503.1, read on the forward strand.
AAATAATTTATCTATTTCTATGTGTTTTGTGCGTTGATGTTGGACATGATTACCGGATAAGTATATCGCACTCACATTATCATAATAAACCACGGTTGCTTTTTCAATTAGACAATTTAGCTCTAAAAGAAGGTTATGGAGCCAACATGATTCAGCAACCACATTGGCTACCCCTCGGTATTCTGCTTCAGCGCTCGATCAAGACATCGTCGATTGTCATTTTGACGACAATGAAATGAGATTATCTCCCAAAAATACGCAATAACCAGAGGTGGAACGCCGTGTGTCCGGACAGCCACCCGAATCCGCATCTGTATAGGATGAGAGACTCGAAATGGAGGACTTATACAGATGCAAACCGAAATGAAGAGTCCCCTTAACATACCGCATAATTTTCTTGAGAGACCCCATATGTTCTTCCTTCGGATCATGCATATGTAAACATACTTGCTGGACCGCATAAGAGATATCGAGTCTCGTGAAAGTCAGATACTGCAAGGCTCCTGATAGGCTACGGTAATATGTTGGATCGATGTATGGGGTACCTGTAGAGTTACTCAATTTGGCCTTTGTATCAACCGGTGTGTGTGCTAGTTTGCAGGGGGCATTCCGACTTTGTCAATTATTTCCTTGGCATATTTCTTTTGATTGAGGAACATACCACCTGTATATTGAGTTACACCAATGCCTAAAAAATAATTTAAAGGGCCCACGTCCTTCATTGCAAAATCTGCTGCAAGAAGAGATATAATAGACTAGCGAAGTGATGTAGATGATGTTGTGAGAATAATGTCATCTACATATAGAAGGATATATTCCATGTCACTATCCTTCCTAAAAATGAACAAGGATTGATCTGACTTGCTGTGTGAGAAACCCAGTTTGGATACAAACCCTGCAAACATGTTATACCATATCCAGGGAGCCTGTTTCATTCCTATATAAAGATTGTTTCAATAGACAAACATAATCCGGATGATTAGAATCTCGGAAACCCAAGGGCTAGTGCATGTACACCGTCTCCTATAAGTGGACATGTAAGAATGCAATTTTGACATCCAACTGATGAATGGACCAGGATTTTGAAAGTGCCAGGCTAAGAACAATCCTTATGGTTACTGGCTTAATCACCGGACTGAATATTTTACCATAATCCACGCCAATATGCTGAAACCTGCCATCACCAACAAGACGAGTTTTGTATCTCACAAAAGAGCCATCAAAATTCTTTTTATGATAGAAAACCCACATAGACCTGATTATGTTAACATTAGGTGGACGGGACACCAATTCCCACGTCTTATTTTTAATAAGAGCAACAATTTTGTTTAACATGGCAACTTTCCAATTCGGATCCGATAGGGCTGCTTTGAATTTTTTAGGAATAGGTGATGGTTGGACCGAAGATGTCAGGTTAAAATGACGTTTCAGCCAAAATATCCCGTGCATGGCACAAGTTTCAATGGTCCGTGGGTGGGATAAAACCGAAGACTGAGGATTATGTCTCTCGGGTATGGTAGTGGGTCGAGGTGTGGTTGGATTTTGTGCCAAGGCCAGATGTAGGTTATTTGGATTTTCTGTCGGGTTATTAGGCCGAGAGGAGACTGGATTATGGGCCTGAATCACTGGGTCTAGAAGTCGGGTTAGGGACACGGGCCAGCCACCAGAAATGGACTGGGTTGAGGCCGACGGTAAAGAGGCAGTGACCTCCACACTGCGGACTGCCCCAGTCCCATTTTATGGTTGGGCCGATAAGGTGGGATTTTTGGTATGGGGATGATGTTGTAAAATTGGATGCATTCCGATGTCCAAAAAATCATATGAAGGTGAGGATGCCATATGAGAATTAGCAAACAGGAATGTAGACTCATCAAAAACTACGTGATGAGATATAATTATTTTTCCGTTCGTCATATCATAACATTTATATCCCCTATGATTTTGTGGGTATCCCAAAAATACACAAGGAGTTGAACGGGCCTGAAGTTTGTTAATGGTTGTGGACAGAAATAAGGGATAACACAAACACCCAAACACCCTCAAATATGTAATAAGATAGGAGACGATGGTACAACATTTGTGTAGGTGATATGTTGGAGAGTATTTTTCCAAGGAGAATGTTTAAAATATATGTGTCCATTTGAAGTGCATGATGCCAAAAAATCGGTGGTGTGGACGAATGCACAAGAAGAGACCTAATGATATTGTTAATTGTTCGAATTTTTCTTTCGGCTTCCCCATTTTGAGGTGATGTATGTGGACATGAAAGATGCAAAGATATCCCATTTTGGTGACAAAGAGCATTAAATTGGGTATTTATGAATTTCCCCCAATGTCATATTGAAAACATTTAATGGATATGCCAAATTGGGTTTTGATAAAAATACTAAATTGTTTAAAAATAGTGAAGACTTGCGATTTCTGTCCTAAGAGAAATGTCCACAGAAAATTTGAATAATCATCTAGAATAAGCATATAATATTTACGACTTGCAGAACTCAAAACCGGTGATGTCCACAAATCACAATGCACAAGATCAAAAGGCATAAGCGTATTCGAAGTAGATAATGAAAAATGAAGTTTAACATGCTTCCCAAATACACAAGTTTGGCAAACAGAAGAGTCCAAAAGTTTGTTACAAGTAACAAAATTATTCTTCCTAAGAGTGTTGAATAATGGTGCTCCCGAGTGTCCCAACCGATTATGCCATACGGTAGGAGAAATAGTTGCAAAGGTCATTGGTTTGGTCACGTGGTTGTTGGAAATGGTAGTGATGGGATACAAGTCCCCCGTGATATTACATCTCATTAGTGGCATCACCGTCTGAAAATCCCTCACATAAAACCCAAAAGGAATTCATAGAAACATTGATGTCAATTGTAAAACGTCGTACATATATCAAATTTTAATCAGATTTGGTGCATGTAAGATGTTTTTCAAATATAACGTTGGGTGAGGGGAGGGAAGTTTTACTTGACCAATACCATAAATTGGAATTTTCTGCCCACTACCGACAATAATATTTTTATTATTGTTCATATTAAAATAAGATGAGATTACCTTGAGATGTCGTCATGTGAGACATAGCCCCTGTGTCCATGTACGACGATTCATATGGAACATTCAGATTCATGTTGTTCATGGCTTGTTGGATATCGGAGGGAGCATATCCCACATAAGATAGTGTCTGGGCTGCAAAGGCATGTTGCAGATGGAAACCTAGAATTTTGGACTGTCGGTTTGTAGATGATAGCCTGGTCGACGACGAGGTGGGGTATGTGCATGGTGGGGCAGCCCATTGCGGTGCCCAAGCCCACGGCGGGTACTACCCCCATTGTCCCCCACCGGACTGGGCTTGCGGCTACCACTGGCTGGGCCGTCACTGCCCTGGCTGCTGGTTGTTGCCGCTGCCTCCGGTGGGTTGGCCGCCACCCCTTTCACGACTCTTTTCGCCATTATTTTTACCTTTGTTGTTGTTGCGATTTGACCCCCGTTTTGACCATTATTGTTGTGATTTCCGATTCCTCCCGAATCGGAATTAGGTGTCACCAAATTCGCGGAATATGAGTTGGTGGAGACAAGAGTTGTTCCGGCGGTGGCTGCCTCGGAGGTTGTCTGCTTCGTCTTGTGGGTTTCTTTGAGAATCAACCTCGAACGAGCCTCGTAAAATGGAGGCAACGAATTACTCTGCTGAATGAATGTAGCAACCCCATCATATTGCTCATTTAACCCTACAATCAATTGAAGAACCAACATTTGATTTGTTACCGGCAAGCCAACGTTAGATAGTTGGTCTGCAAGTACCTTCAACTCTTGACAATAGGCGGAAATGTTGGAGAAGTCATCCAATTTAACGTTGGTAAATTGGTGTTCAAGATATACTGCCCTAGAAAGTTTATTATCTTGAAAAATATTTTGTAAACGTTCTCACGCCTGTTTAGCCGTAGAGTTCAGTTCTAGTATAGTATGCAAAGGATCATTTGAGATAGTGTCATAAATCCATTGAAGGACTATAGCATTTAAACGAGACCATAACTTTTTGTTTACCTCAGTGGTGTCCAATAATGATTCAGAAAGGATGATATGGTATATTACCTCATATGCGCGGCAATGAATTTTGAATAATTCGCCCAAGAGGTGTATTGCCCCTTTTCCATCTCAAATGTTATGGAAATAAAGTTTTTGACGTTGTTTCCGGCAAGAGCTGGATGAAATTTTTGTTTTCCGGCCATAGTTTTTCACGAAAAGACAAAACAAGAATGAAAGAAAGAGAGAAAGGTGTTTTGTGATTGGTGGAATTTGAGGAGAAACCCCTAATGGTGTCGGCTAGGATTTAGAAAATGAGAAGAGAGAATTTTTTTAGGGATTATGTAAATAATTGATCTTGGGCCTAACACAACTCCAAAAGCTAGCTTGTAGGGTGAGGATTGTCCAAGTCCATATAAGGAGTCCATGTTCCCATTCCATATCCGATGTAGGACTCTTAACACTCTTCTGCACGCTCAGACCTGATTAACTGGAGCGTGAATAATATAATTTGGGGGCCCAATATCATTGAACAAAAAATTGGAATGAACATGACTCTGATACCATGAAGGAGATCAATTTCATGGTTTATTTCATTCACATCTTGAAATATATATACAAGTATATAATGCTAATGTTAAGGAAGACCTATCTAATTATCTTAAAATACATGATACTAATTTATAATCACATCATAATCATCCTTAATTATGTGATTACAATTTATATAATTTGATTATGATTTGAAATAATTATGGGATGACCCCATAATTATCCTAACAATATTAATTAAAGTACAATAGTTTAACTATATCGGAAATTCTCTCTATCTCTCCAAGTAAAATTTGCATACATTTTGTCCCCCCAAACTCTATTTTAGAGGATTTATATTATTTTCACGCTTTACATTTAAAGTAAATTGAACTTTGGACTTATCAATAGTGGGTGAAAATATTTTATCAACTAATCAACCCCATTTGTCTACCCTCTATTTTCTCTAAACCTTACTTTGTTAAATTTCAGTGAATATATTACTGTCATAATTTCTCTCAAACAACAAAACACCACAATTATTTTTAGAACGGAAAAACTAGTACACAACACTACCCACTAGGCCACTACTAATACATGGGACCCCAAATGTCTTCTAACAAGAACATAAATATAAACAAAAAAAAAAGGTGTCTACAAGAAAAATATTACCGTTATAATAAACACGTGTCTCCCAACCGCTACCCCTCTGTCTTCTTCACTCCTCTTCTTTGGATTCTCTTCTTCTTTCACACCTCCTTCCCTTTCTCTGCTCAGTTTCCCACTTTCCATGCACCTTTTCACTAAATTTTATACCCAAAAAAATACCCCTTTCCAATCTTTTGTGCTAAAAATCTTCAATTTTCAGACAATTGATCTGTTATCTCTAATGGGTTCTCTCTAAAATCCATCAATTATGTAATTTTCTCTTGAATTTGTGTTATTCTAGTGAAAATCTATAAAGGGTCACATTTTTTTTTACATTTTATGCCAAAATAACACCCTTTTTCTCTCTTTAAGCAATAAAAAATCAATCTTTCAAGAAAATTGACCTGTTATCTCAAATGGGGTGTCTCTAAAATCTAGCAATGTTGTAATTTTGTCTTGAATTTATGTTATTCCAGTGAAAATATAAAAAGGGTTGCATTATTTATGGAGATTTATTCATTACTCATAGTATTTTGCTATTTTAGTGTACTGTCAATAGCTACAACTGAATTCGACTTTGGATCTTTAACTCTTAGTAGTTTAAAGCTATTAGGTGATGCTCATTTAGGTAACAATACAATTAAGTTGACACGTGACCTCTCCGTGCCAAATTCTGATGCCGGAAAAGTATTATATTCTAAACCAGTAAGATTCCGGCGACCGGATCTTGATTTTCCGGGGAGTTTCTCGACGTTTTTCTCGTTTGCAGTTACTAATTTGAACCCTTCATCGATTGGTGGTGGTTTGGCTTTTGTCATCACGCCTGATGATGAGTCTGTTGGGAATTCTGGTGGATATTTAGGAATTATGGATGCGAAAGGAGGGAAAAATGGTAATTTTAATTTTGCGGTTGAGTTTGATACCCTTATGGATGTTGAGTTTAAGGATATTAATGGAAATCATGTGGGGTTGGATTTAAATTCAATGGTTTCAACTCAGGTTGGTGATCTTGATTCTATTGGTGTAGATTTAAAGAGTGGTGATTTAGTAAATTCTTGGATTGAATATTACGGTTTAACAAAAAAGTTGGATATTTATGTTTCTTATTCTAATTTAAAGCCAAAAGAACCATTTTTATCTGTTGTTATTGATCTTAGTGAGTATGTAAATGATTTTATGTTTGTGGGGTTTTCTGGTTCAACACAAGGGAGCACAGAGATTCATAGTATTGAATGGTGGAGTTTCACTTCATCATTTGATACAAACCCTAGTTCTCCTGGCGGCCCGCCGCCAACGGCTAGTTTGATGAACCCCACGGCGGACGTAAATCCCATTACGTCCCCGCCGCCGGAGCTGCCTTCAGTAGCTCCTCCGGAGTCTAATGGTACTGCAAATGCAAATGCAGTACAAAAAAGCAGCAGTAAGAAAGTATTGAATGGTGCTGTTGTTGGAGTTGTAACTGCTAGTGCATTTTTTCTAGCTTTTGCTGCATTAGTACTTGTTTGGTTGTATTCCAAAAAGTTCAAGAATGTGAAGAGTTCTGAGATTAATTTGGGATCTGATATTATCAAAATGCCTAAGGAATTCAGCTATAAGGAGCTTAAAATCGCGACGAAAGGATTTGATTCGACGAAGATTATAGGGCATGGTGCATTTGGGACAGTTTATAAAGGGATTCTATCTGAGACTGGTGAAATTGTTGCAGTAAAGAGGTGTAGTCATAGTGGACAAGGGAAAGCTGAGTTTTTATCTGAATTATCAATAATTGGAACACTTAGGCACAGAAATCTTGTTAGGCTACAAGGATGGTGTCATGAGAAAGGTGAGATCTTGTTAGTTTATGATTTGATGCCAAATGGTAGTCTTGATAAGGCATTATTTGAGTCAAGAATGGTACTTCCTTGGCCACATAGGAGGAAAATTTTGTTAGGTGTTGCTTCTGCATTAGCATATTTACATCAAGAATGTGAAAATCAAGTGATTCATAGGGATGTAAAGAGTAGTAACATTATGTTGGATGAAGGGTTCAATGCAAGATTAGGTGATTTTGGACTAGCAAGGCAAATTGAACATGACAAGTCCCCTGATGCAACAGTAGCAGCAGGAACAATGGGGTACTTGGCACCAGAATACTTGTTGACAGGTAAGAGTCCTTTTTAATTGGTTAGGCGAATCGGCCTTCTTTAGTCAAAGCTTTTTCTATTTTTTTGTTAACTGATTTACGTATCGGATTAATGATTGGCTCTATCTATAAGGGGTCGCTATTTTATCCCGCGTTTGGTTATGGATATTATTTAGTTCCGGGATTATTTTATCTCACAATTTGTACTGAAATGGTAGGAGTAGCTATCCCATATAGAAGGTAGGATAGCTAATCCCATGGGATATCCTTATCTATCCCATCCGGCATGCCAAACGACCCCTTTAAAGATTTTGGATTTGTTCTGGTCTTGTTTCCACCTTTCCAGTCATTCTTGATACAATTTTCACATTTTTTATTTTCCGTTATTTAAATCGTCGGTCACTTATAGTTACTTATCACTTGACTGATAAAAGGGATACTTGTTGACAGGTAGAGCGACTGAGAAAACTGATGTTTTTAGCTATGGGGCAGTGGTTCTTGAAGTGGCAAGTGGGAGTAGGCCAATTGAGAAAGAAAAAAAGGAGGTTGGGAAATTTGGACTCCACAGCAATTTGGTTGAATGGGTGTGGGGATTACACAAAGATGGGAATTTACTATCAGCAGCTGATTCAAGATTGAATCTTGAATTTGATGAACAAGAAATGACAAGGGTACTGTTAGTTGGTTTGGCTTGTTCACATCCTGACCCTATGGCTAGACCAACAATGAGGGGGGTGGTACAAATGTTAGTAGGTGAGGCTGAAGTACCAATTATACCAAGGGCTAAGCCATCAATGAGTTTTAGCACATCTCATTTGCTAATGACTTTGCAAGACAGTGTTTCTGACTTGAATGGTATGATCACACTTTCAACTTCTTCATCTGAAAATAGCTTCAATGGCGGTGCCATGGACCTAGTCTAGTTCGAAAATCAAGAAAGGAGCTTGGATGGGTTCTTTTTGTCATCTTTTTGTTTTGCCTTTCGTTCATATATTCATTAATTATTTATTATTCCATGTATGTAACAAAATAAGCCTAATTTATAATTGTATGCCCATAATCAAAAGGGGCTTTTGAACTTGTTCCGAATTTTCTCCTTTTTTTGTTCAAATTGAAAAAAGGATGTGTACATTAAATGTACTCCTCCTACGCCATTTTATGTGATATTCTTTCTTATTAAGTTGATGTATTGACATAATTTTATAGAAGGGAGAACTTGGGTAACAGTAAAATTATTTCCGTGTGACCTATAGGTTTACGGGGCTCGAGTTGTGGAGTCAGTCACTGATGTTTGATAAATTAATTGCGTATAATACACTCTTTGGTTGCGGTCCTTCCCCGATTATTGTGTGCGATGAATAATCTTAGTTCACATCGCATGATGCTTTGTGAACCCGGATGTCCCCCGGATGTCCTTTTTAATGACGTGATAAGGTCACAATAATACCATAACATATTTAAGATAAAAAAAAATCAAGAAATTATCTTTCTTAGACTATGTATATAGTCAAACATGTTAGCATAAAATGAAAGGATTAATGGAGTAACAAGAAATCATTTGTGGTCCTTTTTGTTGTTGTGCCTGTGTTAAAAAATCAGGAAAAACAGAAACCAAACGGAAAGACAAAAACCAGGAAAAACAGAAACTGGAAAAATAATACAGAAGTAAGAAAATATCCGAGACCACAGAATTCACTGTGTGTCCTTAAGGAATTTAATCCCCTCACTGCAGAGGTTATGGATTACTTCCTCCCAGGATAAAAGCGGATATACCTGTCGCAGAGTAGCGGTGCGTCAAACGCCGACTTCGACGAACTCAAAGTTGGCAACGAAACACAGTAAGACTCGATAGTTTGATTTGTGAAAAGAATCACAGAATTTGAGATCTGAAATTTTTGGTTTTTTGGTATCTTTAAAATGAGGCATTGCCTTAGTTTATATAGCCTTGAAGGTGCCTCTTCTAATAGGTTGGTATTTGTTCGGAAGGTTGCCTTCCATTTCTCATTCACACCAACTTGGCTAGTTTTATTCATTAACTAGCTTTAACAATCCCCACATGAATGGGGAATGGCTATATGATGAAAAACATGCATGACAAAAAGCGTGTGATTCGTAGCAAGGATTAATCGCATCTGGATAAGTAGATTTCTCTTTGAACTTTCCGTAGTGAACATATGTCGGATATACTCGGTCAATCGGTAGATGTGATATCCTTGAACCGTCGAGCTTTGGTGTATACCTAGACAACCACATATCACACAATTAACCCTTTAACCGTCTTTGGTTCTCATTGTTTTGTTCGTTTGACCATGAACACCGCTGGTTCATAAGTGCGTAGAGAATTGGCCTTACATAATTCTCCTTGAAGCGGCTTACACTTCACACTTACATAGGTGATTCCTAAATGTGTCATCCCGTAGATACACTATTTGATATACCCGTACCAAACTTAGGAACCATTAAAAAGCCGCAATGCTTTATCCTGCATCAACATTGTCTCATCACGAGAATGGACCAAAGAGTTATTGTGACAATGTTGAACCGTCATTAATGACTTTGTTTGATCTCTTTGAACCTAGATCTTGGGATCTCCAGTCTTCTAGGTAGAGTTACCGTCACGATGACTTGTCCTCGGTCATAGTCCCATTCCCTTGATGATCTTTCAACTACCTCTCTAGTTAGGCCTTTAGTTAGTGGATCCGACACATTATCTCTTGACTTAACATAGTCAATTGTGATAATTCCACTAGAGAGTAGTTGTCTAACGGTATTATGTCTTCGTCGTATGTGACGAGACTTTCCGATTGTACATAAGGCTCCCGGCTCTTCCTATTGCCGCTTAGCTGCTATCGCAATGTATGCATATAGGAGCCAACGGTTTGGGCCAAAATGGAATATCTTTTAAGAAATTCCTGAGCCATTCAAACTTCTTCACCGCTTTGTCTAAAGCTATGAACTCAGATTCCATTGTAGAGCGGGCGATACATGTCTGTTTGGATGACTTCCAAGACACTGCTCCTCCACCTATGGTAAAAACATATCCACTTGTGGATTTAGTTTCAGTTGAACCGGTGATCCAATTTGCATCATTGTATCCTTCAATAACTGCAGGATACCTGTTATAATGCAAAGCAAAGTTTTGAGTATGTTTTAAATACCCCAAAACTCGTTTCATTGCCAGCCAATGTTTTTGGTCGGGATTACTAGTGTAGCGACTTAGTTTACTTATAGCACACGCAATATCGGTCGTCACAGTTCATGATATACATCAAACTTCCCAACACTGGCATAATCCAATTGAGAATGACTTTCACCTTTATTCTTTGCAAGAGCAAGGTTCATATCAATTGGTGTCTTTGCAACTTTAAAGTCCAAATACTTGAACTTTTCAAGTACCGTTTCAATATAATGAGATTGAGACAATGCTAGACCTTGAGGAGTCTTATGGATTTTAATTCCCAGAATTAAATCGGCAACTCCTAAGTCTTTCATATCAAACTTACTAGCAAGCATGCGCTTAGTAGCATTTATGTTAGCAATGTCGTTACTCATTATCAACATATCATCCACGTACAAACAAACAATGACTACGTGGTTTGGAGTGTTCTTAATGTAGACACATTTATCACACTCATTTATCTTGAATCCATTTGACAGCATTGTATGGTCAAATTTTGCATGCCACTGTTTGGGTGCTTGTTTTAGTCCGTAAAGAGACTTAACAAGTCGACACACCTTCTTCTCTTTTCCTGGAACTACAAACCCCTCAGGTTGTTCCATGTAAATTTCTTCCTCTAACTCTCCATTTAAGAAGGCTGTTTTCACATCCATTTGATGGATTTCAAGACCGTACACGGCGGCTAACGCTACTAACACCCGAATAGATGTAATCCTCGTTACCGGCGAGTATGTATCAAAGTAATCAAGACCTTCTCGTTGTCTAAACCCTTTAACAACTAGTCTTGCCTTATATTTATCAATAGTACCATCAGCTTTCATTTTCTGCTTGAAAATCCATTTGGAACCTAAAGGTTTATTCCCTGGAGGAAGGTCAACCAATTCCCAAGTATGGTTGTTTAAGATGGATTCTATCTCACTATTGATTGCCTCTTTCCAAAATTGAGCTTCCGATGAAGACATAGCTTCGTTGAAGGTTCGAGGCTCATTCTCCAACAAAAATGTTAGAAATTCTGGTCCAAATGAAGTAGACGTCCTTTGACGTTTGTTGCGTCTCGGTTTTTCCTCATCAGGAATATTTTCCTTTGTTTCTTCCCGAGGTCGTTTAGATTCTTTGCTAGACGACTCACATTCCTTTTTATACGGATATATGGTTTCAAAGAAGTCAGCATTATCTGATTCAATTACCGTATTTACCTGAATGTCGGGATTTTCTGATTTGTGAACCAGAAATCGATATGCCTTACTATTTGTGGCATATCCTATGAAAACACAATCAATGGTTTTAGGTCCTATTTTTACCCTTTTGGGTTTAGGAATTTGCACCTTGGCCAAACACCCCCACACTTTGAAGTATCCCAAATTGGGCTTCCTTCCTTTCCACTTTTCGTATGGAATAGATTTTGTTTTGCTATGAGGCACTCGATTGAGTATTCGGCTATTTGTTAGAATGGCTTCCCCACAAGTTAGGGGTAAACCGTAACTTATTAACAGGCATTCATCATTTCTTTCAGGGTTCTATTTTTCCTTTCCGCAATTCCGTTTGATTGTGGCGAGTAAAGGCGATTGTTTGATGAATAATGCCATATTCCAAACATATTTGTTCAAAAGGAGGTTCATATTCACCGCCCTATCACTCCTTATCATTTTAATCTTTTTGTTAAGTTGAGTCTCAACTTGATTTTGTATTACTGAATGCTTCAATTGCTTCATCTTTACTATTAAGTAAATAAACGTAGCAATACCGCTGTACTATCGTCGATAAAAGTTATGAAATACTTCTTTCCACCTGAGATGGGATTGACTTCATGTCACAAATATCTGTATGGATTAAGTCTAAAGGACTTGAATTCCTTTCAACCGACTTATAAGGATGTTTAACATACTTAGACTCAACAGATTTGACATTTTGATTGATTGCATTCAAACTTAGGCAATACTTCCAAACTAATCATTTTTCGCAAGGTTCTGTAATTGACATGTCCTAAACGTGAATGCCATAAATTATTTGACTCAAGTAAGTAAGACGAAGCAAAAACTTTATTATTATAGGCAACGACCATTACATTCAGTTTGAAAAGGCCCTCTGTGAGGTAACCTTTTCCTATGTACATCTCGTTCTTACTTATTACAACCTTGTCAGAAACAAAAACACACTTAAAACCGTTCTTTACTAGAAGTCCGGTAGATACTAGATTTTTCCTAATTTCAGGAACATGACAGACGTTGTTAAGAGTCACCACCTTGCCAGATGTCATCTTCAGAAGATCTTTCCATAACCTTCAATTTTGTCCGCTGCGAAATTTCCCATATATATGGTATCGTCGGGCCGTGAGCATATGAAGCAAAACTTCTCTAAGACACAAATGTGGCGAGTGGCGCCGGTCAATCCACCACTCTTTCGGATTTCCCACTAAGTTGCACTCAGACAACATAGCGCACAAGTCATCAACTTCCTCGTTTGTTTCAACCATATTAGCCTGACCCTTCTTCTTTACCTTTTTCGAGCACTGACGATACCGCAACTTTGTGTCCGATTTTTCCACAATTGTGGCGCTTTCCCTTGAATTTCTTCTTGTTGGGATAGCTCCTTGGTCCCGATGCATTTTTCCTCTTTTTCAGATTAGTTGGGGCGGTTTCAACAATATGTGCTCCCCTATGGTTGATCTCACATTTGCCTTCTTCTCCACGCCTTGTTATCTTCCTCGATTCTCAAGCGGACGATGAGATCCTCCTGTCATCTCCTTTCGCTTGTGTTTCAAGTAATTTTTGAAGTCCTTCCATGAAGGAGGCAAACTTCTCTATTATCACAAGAACTTGAAACGCCCCACTAATCACCAAACCTTCAATGAGTAGATCGTGGATGATAACCTGCAACTCTTGAACTTGAGTAACAACAGACTTGCCATCTACCATTTTGTAGTCCGAAACTTGGCGTGATAAATTTCTTTAATCCAAAGATCTTGTTTTATATTTCTTTTCCAACGCATCCCATAGATCTTTTGATGTTTCCACATTACTATAGACGTTGTAAAGATCATCCTCCATCCGCTAAGAATATAATTCTTGCACAAAAAATCTGAGTGCTTCCATGCCTCGATTACAACAAAACGTTCATTCTCGTGTGTTGATTAGGCAAAATCGGAACGACCTCCTTAATAAACTTTTGGAGGTTTAAAGTAGTTAAATAGAAGAACATCTTTTGTTGCCATCGTTTGAAATCAATTACGGTGAATTTTCCAGGCTTCTCTGCCGGAGTCTTTGGTGCGATCTGTTGGAGGGCCTTGACATTGCTCGTAGAACCAACCATGGGGGCTAGTGTGGCGATGCAATAGCATTCAAATTTGGAGTCATGTCTCCCATTTCGCCATAAGCGAAACAGCGAGAAAAAGTTTAATAAGCGGTGAAGACTTCAAACCGAATCAGTTTTGACAAAGCGGATGTAATACACAATGGTGAAGATTTTATTTCTTCAAACCGAATCAAGGTTACACAAGCAGATTTAAAATTCTTGAAGCGAAATGCGATTAAATTGTATGTTGTATACTTGATGAAGTTTTTATATCTTCAAATCAAGTACCCAAATGAGTAGAAAATTATAAAAACTTTAATCTCAACCGGAGTAAAAATTCAAGATTTTAGTCTCCAAACAACATGTTAGTTCGTTACAATCAAACAACAAACACCTTTTTTTTTTTCCAAGAATTGTATGTTGTATACTTGATGAAGTTTTTATATCTTCAAATCAAGTACCCAACGGAGTAGAAAGTTATGGAAACTTTAATCTCAACCGGAGTAGAAAATCCGAAGATTTTAGTCTCCAAACAACATACAAGTTCGTTACATCGAAACAACAAACATACACCTTTTTTTTTTTTTTTCCAGTAAATTGTATGTTGTATACTTGATGAAGTTTTTATATCTTCAAATCAAGTACCCAAAGGAGTAGAAAGTTATGGAAACTTTAATCTCAACCGGAGTAGAAAATCCGAAGATTTTAGTCTCCAAACAACATACAAGTTCGTTACATCGAAACAATAAACATACACTTTTTTTTTCCAGTAACGCTCAGAATTGTTAAACAAGAACAAATGAACACGAAATAATGATTAAATTCCTTAAGCTTGTTGTTGTGCCTGTGTTAAAAATCGGGAAAAGCGAAACCAAACGGAAAGACAAAAACCAGGAAAAAGCGAACGGAAAAATAATACGAAGTAAGAAAATATCCGAGACCACGAATTCACTGTGTGTCCTTAAGGAATTTAATCCCCTCACTTTGTGCGAGGTTATGGATTACTTCCTCCCAGGATAAAGCGGATATACTGCCGCGGGGAGTAGCGGTACGTCAAACGCCTTCGACTTCGACGAACTCAAAGTTGGCAACGAAACACAGTAAGACTCGATAGTTTGATTTGTGAAAAAAGAATGCAGAATTTTAGATGCAGAAATTTTTGGTTTTTTTTGGTATCTTTAAAATGAGGCATTGCCTTAGTTTATATAGCCTTGAAGGTGCCTCTTCGGAATAGGTTGGTGACTGTTCGGAAAGGTTGCCTTCCATTTCTCATTCACACCAACTTGGCTAGTTTTATTCATTAACTAGCTTTAACACTTTTCTTGGTCTTGATCGAGTGAGTTGTCTTTGTGGAGGTGCTTTCAGCAGCTACCACTTTTGACAAGAGCAGAAAGAAGGGTTTTGAGTAGAAGTTTGGTAAGGTATGAATATATTGACTATGGCTTTAATGACGATGGACATACAAAACTAAAAAAAAAAGTTATTTATTGGTAGATGTTATAATTCCTAAAAGTTACTGTTCAAAGTGATAGGATTTTGACTTTTTTTTCGTTTCTTCTCGTGTTCCTAATTTCAATGGGTAAGTTTTCTGCTATCAGTGGTAATTTCAGTGCTCCCCCAGCCTAGCTTATAGAAAATGTCTTGAGCTAAATGATTATCTTTGGTTTTCAATTTTTTCCTCCAAAAAAAGGATGACAAGAAAATGTTCAATATTTTTGTTTTCAATTCGGTGTTAATTATTCATATTGGGTTCTCAATTAATTCAGATTTGTGCCGCATAAAACTCATTAAAGGGAATGCGCTTCTTAGCAAAAGAATTTCACATTTTAGAGATAAAACTTAAAATTGTACAAAGATTTCATTTCCATTCTGAGTGTAAGCTTCGTATCAAATTCGACTTTATTCCTAGAACTCGAATTCTAGATTATTAATTAAAAATAAATGAGTATTTACCATTTGATCTTAACTCTTTCATGGTCATTAAAATGGCTTTAAAATAGTTTACGCAAAAATTTATATAATTGATTAAGAATAAGACTAAGGATATATAATTATTTAATGCAAGAAAGGGACCATGAGCTAAAGGTGTCTTTTAGGTTCACATATGGATAAGAAAGAGCAATGATTACAACTTTGGTGGAAGAGTGCTTTTCAAGACTGATTTGGAAGTTTTTACTTTAGAAATCACCAATACTTTCATATTCAATATATATATTGGTAGGTGTTAAGAGTTTAGAATTTACTTTGCTGAAAAGTAAAAAACAAAATTATTCAGTAACTTTCTGCCATAGGCTCTTTAGCTCTTTAATCCCCAACGCATCTTCACGGATAAGAACAATTAACATTTTAGGTACGGATATGAAATCATTTTTATTGGGAAGCATTTTATTATTTAATGTGAAACTTTTTGGTGCAAAGCTAAATTTAATTAGATCTTAATATAAATATCGAACATCAAATAAAGAATTAAAAAAAATATTTTAGGCTAAAGAGTAAACCGATACAGTGCGGTGAAAAAAACTTTCATTCTACCAAGTTGCATGTAGTAGGATGAATAGAATTTTTTACCAGTGTGTAAGACTCGCACCAATACCATTGAGACTATATAAGCATTGACCATCATAAGCAGATTCAGAATTAAATTTTATGAGTTTAAATTTTTTTAAATTTTTAGTATTGAAAACATTTTTTAAAATTAGGGTTGTGACTTGTTATTTATTACAAAAGTTGAATTTGATTAAGTTGTTACAATAAAAATGCATCTTTTAGATGAGTAAAATAACTCATAACTAACAATTAATTAAGGAGTTACATCAACATAAATTCACAAGTAAGAATGAGACTATGGTTTGAATTATATACTCATAACTAGGGGATAATGGGATTGTGTTAATGCATTTTGACTACCCTGTTTGGATGGTTGTTTCCCGTGGTTCATTATAGTATTATTTTTTTTTTAAAAATGAGTGTTTTCTGTTACGAAATTATGTTTGTATTCATTGTTCTTAAAATTATTTATATTATATTGTAAATCTATTGTAATTCTGTAGTTATTTACCATGAAAAAATCTAAGTTTTTAAATCACAGATTTAATCATTTTTTTGTGATTACGTATTTCATTTACCCATTATATCCTCACCTCACCCTCCCTCCATCACATCCAAACCTAGCCCACCTCACCCACCCTACCACCCCACAACCACCCACCCTCCACCACCATTAACTACCCTCACCACCACCCACCTCCACCCCACAACCACCCATCCCTCCACCACCATCAAATACCCCTCACCACCACCCACATCCACCCCACCCTACCACCCCACCACCACCTACTACGCCTCACCAAAGACCCCCACCCAATCACCCACCTACCACCCACTACGCTCACCACCACCCCACCCTACCACCATCCATGACCCTCATCACCACCCACCCAACAACCACCCTACCACTCACTACCCCTCACCAAGCACCATCATCCCCACCCTACCACCACCCCCACCACCCATCCTACCACCCCACCACCACCTATTATCCCTCACCACCACCCATCACCTCCACCACCCCACCCCACCATACCCTCACACTACCACCCACTACCCCTCATCACCACCCACCACCACCACTTCCCCCCACCACTGCACCCCACCATCTACTTATCTTTTAAAGTTTCTATTTTATTTTTTACTTTAGTTTTACTAACATATATAAAGTAGTTTGTTATTAATGGATAAAGATATTTTAGTAAACTTACATGTTATTATACAATACCATATAGTCAAGTCAAACAATAAAAAATTACTAAACCATAACAAACGATACAATCTATCTAAATATTGTATTCATTAATACAATACAATACAATACAATACAATACAATACAATACAATACAATACAATACAATACAATACAATACAATACAATACAATACAATACAATACAATACAATACAATACAATACAATACAATACAATACAATACAATACAATACAATGCAATACAATACAATACAATACAATACAATACAATACAATACAATACAATATAATACAATACAATACAATACAATACAATACAATACAATATAATACAATACAATACAATACAATACAATACAATACCATACCATACTATACAATACGATACTATACATTATGAAGTCATGAGTAACGACCATCCAAACAGAGTATTCAACACTTAAAAAAGGCAGCCCGGTGCACTAAGCTCTCGCTATGCATGGGGTTCAGGAAAGGTCCGGACCACAAGGGTAAATTAAAAGCATGGAAATTAATATCAATTAGTGATAAGGTTGAGTTTGTTAACATGTCAAATTATAGTTAATTTTTCAGACGGTCGAGTAACTAACAATTTTTATCTTAAAAGTCAGTCAACTTTATTTTGTAACACAAAAGTCACTCAATTAATGATAATTATCTCAGAAAGTCACTCAACTCAACTATTGTCACCTACAAAGTCTCTCAACTTTTGTAATTTCACTTATAAAGTCACCACTCCTCCGAGCACGATAAAGTTAAAGGAGACAAGACTCACCTCCCCCTACTTTGTCAAAACTTTCTTGATAAATTGAGTAAATTTAATGTAAAAGCTTATACAGATAATATTTACCATAAAACTCAAACGTATCATCAATTTTGGTATGTTTGTACCAGTCTGTAGGATTTCCAATATAACTTTTCGGTGGAAATCATCAGATGATGCATGTCTAACATCACAGTGTATCCTTTGTTTCCCCTTGTACGGTAGGTAGACACTTGGTTGGATTTTGGGTCTTCAAGTCTCTCATAGACAACCTCAAATGCAGACAAATTTTTCCAGCTTTTTCCTAATATTCCTTTGTACATGTCCTAATCTTCATCCCCAAATTTTATTTTTTTTTGGGTAGAAATCCCCAAATGTCAAAACAACAGGAAGTATCATCTTTTGTTTTCTTATGCTGCCTTAATTATCCAATTTTTTAATTTTTCGTTCAGTATTCGGTATTTGCATTGAAATTTATAGTTTGCTTGGTCAAACTTTTAAAATTAACTTATTTTGAAAAACAACTTTTTAAGAAGTGTTTTTCAAAAAAATACTTTTGGTGAAAAATAATTATTTTTAGCTAATCAATTTGAAAAATATTTTTAAGCAGTAACTAGTATTTGACCAAACTTTTAAAAAGTGCTTTTATATAGTAAATTTTTTCATAAGTGCTTTTCAAAAAAGCATTTTTGGAAAACAAAACTATTTATTTTAGCTTCTGAACATTTCTGTTACTCATCAAAAACACTTATTTTCTTCAAAAGTTTGGTCAAACACCTCACTTTTTTAGAGGGGGGGGGGGAGGAAATAAGCACTCTAGCCTCCCAAAAGCTTGACCAAAAGGCTATTAATTAAATTTTAATTCACGCTAGAAAGTCCCCTATTGAGGTAAAACGCTAGATTCCTGACAAAAATAACTTAATATCTAGAGTTTGAATATAAAACATCTCATTAAGAATAAATAAATATTTACAACTGAACTACAACCTTTATTGATGCATCAATTATTATTCCATCTCACCTAAAGTATAAAACAAAAAAAAGGCACTTCATGAGTGAATGGATGACATTTGATACTTCCAATTGTCTACGTGCCTGCCAATGGACTTCTCAGGATTATCAACTATTACTTGGTCTTACTCCAAAGTGTATGAAACACAAATGAAATTAGTAAAAATGAAGCCAGTTAAATCATAAATTACTACTGAATAATCCATACTTTAAAAAAATGAAGAAGAAAACAAATGGCAGAAGATCTAAACGCTGTTACAATAATAACAAACTAAAAAATAATTCAAATCGTTGTAAAAATGAGCCATTTGTCTCCAATCCAACATCATTTAAAAATTATAATGTCAGAATAAATATTGTCATGAACTTCTGTATTCATCGTACAACAAATAACTTTTTTTTCGGTGCCACAAGTATTTTGGTACTTATATTCTCAGCAAAAATTCCTCTTTATCTGACAAAAAAACCGACCAAGTTAGGTGAAAATTCTCACATGCACACAAGTACCGGAGAGAACCTTGTTGGTGAACCTTTGAAAGTGACAAATAGAAAAGCACAAAATATGAATAATTAGTACCCGGGGCATAGCTGAATGATAAAGGAGGTGAACTTAAAATCCAGTTGGAGACCTGCAGCGTGTGTTCGAATCCTGGTGGAAGCACTTTACTCTCTTTTGGGATAGGACCTTGTAGGTGATATCAGTTGCTCTGTTCTCAAACCCTGGTCATTCAGGCACATCCCGCGATTTACTGATAGTAGTATGATTTACTGATAGTAGTGTTGAGGGACCGGTACTACTATCTCCAAAAATAGTCTAGCGTAAGCCAGAAAGCTGGATATAAAAAAAAGCACAAAATATGTGACGCACTTACAATATGATACTTTTAAACAATTTTATGGAAGGATTTCTTTTACTTTTCTCTTTTTTTTTCTTTCTTTTTTCTCTTTTTTTTCTTTCTTTTTCTCTTTTTTTCTTTTTCTAAAAGCGTGTTAGGGTCAATTTATGCACACCTCGTATATTCATCAGATTCATGTTATCTCTTACCAGCACAAATATGAATAATTATGTCTTCTCGCATTCAATCCTACATTTATGGCCTACATTCAATCCCACACCTCGTGAAAATTATATTTTCTTTTTATAATAGCGTGTTAGGGTCAATTTATGCACACCTCGTATATTCATCAAATTCATGCTATCTCTTACCAGCAACGGATAAATATTGTCATGAACTTCTTTTGAAACAAAAAAGATTCTAGACAATGGACATCTTGACTTGCCATGAGAGCAACCGTGTCCCATCAATAGCGAATAAATTGCCATGAGCAATGCCACCATCTACACATACCTTTTTTGATAATTATGTTTTGTTTTCGTCGGTCACTATTTAAGGAAAAAATTATGTTTTCCCATAATTTCTTGGGAAAATGAAGAATTCTAGTGCACATGGGCTCTTGAGTGAATTTCCAAGATCCAATTAGGTTTTTTATAAGTTCAATCATTCAAGAAATTGCACGGTTTTCCCTTCAAATAGACTGGTCTTTAATTTTTGCCGCTCAAATGAAATTTATGCCTTTTCGGGCATAAGTGACCCATGATATTAGACGAAGTTCAACTGGACTGGACTTGAATTGGGCTTTGCCTCTGGAAACTATGGATCTTATGATTGGGGTCCAATTGGGCCTATATTCTAACAGAAGTACCCATTAGTTAACCCAATAAATTCATCTGAAAGAAAAAGCTGAAATAAACTGCACTAGGCAAGTTTAGAAGTTTTTGAAGGAAATTATTTCTTGAAACAACTAGGTGTGTCAAATGGGAGGGTTGAACGGAACAGATGACCTGAGCTTGATTTACCCAAAATGTATTTGGGCTAAAATGTGCTAAACAATTCATAGCCCAACCTGCCAACTCTTAATAAGTATTAGTAATTTTTTTGTTTGTTTTCTTATAATGTATTTAAATATCTAATAAATTTTAGTTCTTCATTATGATTATATATAATAATTTGACAAAGCTTCTCATAGGTCTATTTGGACTACGTACCATCCCAACTTTCAAATGGGCACTGAGAGACTCAAAGGGATGAGTTTAACAAATGGACGGATCAATAATCTGTTAAAACTTGAGTAGGTTGAGCAAGTAATATTTTCATTAACTAGTTTTTCTATTCCTACTCAGTACTCACAGGTAAGGTCCAATAAAGTAACTAAATGTTAAAAAATAGGTGTAATCGCCTAGATTAGCAAAAAAGAATTGGCGTAAATAGCAGTGACTGACCCAATAAAGAAACTACACGTTCAATAAAAATCGTTTCTTATCATTTAAAACTATATATACATATAAAATTACAAATATATATAACTCACACTTTCAACTTAGAATCAATGTATGATATTTAAATCACGAATCCATCACCGATAAATAATTATATTGGCATCTCGCACAATCGATCTGTACTTTTTATCTTCACTTATTTTTAAGTATAAAGATTATCCTTATATTCAATTTCATAACAATAACTATATTTTTTTTAAATGACGGAAAAATGATATTGTACACTATTTTTAGTATGGAATGAAGTGGACCGGGTGATGTGTTTTAATTATGGGCTTTATCTTTAACGTTGTTATTGTAATGCCTTTAAAAAAAAAAGAGAGAGAACCATTATTTTCCCATAGTTAATGTCAACTTTAAGTTTGATTGTTTTGAAGAAAAAAAAAGTCTTGAGTTTGTACCTATGAGAATTATATCGAATCATTGTATCACAAATTTGTTGTTACGTGATCATGGGGTCATGGATTCTAGCCGTGAAAATCTCTTGCAGAAATGCAGAGTAAAACTGCATACAATAGATCCTTGTGGTTTGGCCTTCTTCGAATCCGTACATAGCGGAAGCTTAATGCACCGAGTTGTCCTTTATTGTATCACAAATTTGAATCCTATGGGGGCTTTTGGTCACTGCCGTTCACATTAGTTGGATTATAATTAAATGTTAGAATGAGGTAGAGAATTTATGTTTGATTTTAGGGGGGTGGGGGGGTGTAGCTGAGTACCTTGAATAATTTGGAATAATGTTGCAATTTTGGGATAACCTAAAGACAAAGATGCCATAAATATGAAAGAGATATCTTAACATACATAGGATACATAATTATTCGTAATATTGTTTACACTAAACTATATTAATTTATCATGATTAAGTGACTAATTGAATTGAGAATGTATATTAATTACCCAAAGTTAATTACAAAAAAATTATTACAAATACATATTATGCATTTAGTGATTTAATATAAAATTCACCGCAAATTCCATACATATACACCTTTCAAAAGCGAGTGTTGGATAAATTGTATTTACACAATTGAACATAATAAAATGGTTAACTGAAGGGACTTGCCACCGTAATATTTAAAAATTATTGTTCAAATGCCTTCCCACTGTTATGAAATAAAGGCTATAAAGTAAATACACCAGAAACAAGTATATATAGAGAGACTAATATATTTTTCAACTTCAAATATATGTACAAATGAACTGAATTGACTTCCTATTTATAGAAGAAAAGAAGTTGCTGACTAGCTGCATGCTTGATTTCAAGCTTATCCAGTTGCAAGCTTATCCAATTGTGGGAGCAATGTATTTATAACACTCCCCCTTAGATGTTCATCAATAGATAATGTGCCTCGTTAAAACCTTATTAGAAGAAATCCAGTAGAAAAAATTCAAGTGAAAGAAAAAGAGTACACATTTAGTAATACCCGCCTCGTTAAAAACCTTACCAGAAAAATCCAGTGGGACAAAACCTTGGTTAAGGAAAAGAATACAACACATATTTTACTCCCCTTGATGAAGACCACAATTCATATGTCTGAGTCTTCGCATTCCTATCTTATTTATCATCTTCTCAAAAGTTGAAGTTGGCAAAGATTTAGTGAACAAATCTGTAGGATTGTCACTTGAACGAATTTGACACACATCAATAACACAATTCTTCTGGAGATCATGCCTGAAGAATAACTTTGGTGAAACATGTTTCATTCTGTCTTTTTTATGAATCCTACCTTTAATTGGGTTATGTATACAACATTGTCCTCATATAAGATTGTGGGTATTTTTGTGTCACACTTCAGGCCACATCTTCCTCTGATAAGATGTATCACTGATCTCAACCACACACATTCTCTACTTGATTCATGAATAACTATTATTTCAAAATGATTTGAGGAAATAATAATAATATACTGCTTTGTAGATCGCCATGATATAGTAGTACCTCCGCATGTAAACAAATATCCCGTTTGAGACTAAATTTTGTGTGGGTCAGATAAATAACATGTATCTGCATAACCAACAAGATCTACACAAACTTTGTTAGCATAAAACAGACCCATATCAATAGTTCTCTTTAGATATCGCAGTATATGCTTAATTCTGTTCCAATGCCTCAGTGTAGGAGAATAGCTATATCTTTCTAGTAAATTAACAGAAAATGCTATGTCAGGTCTTGTAGCATTGTAGCATTAGCAAGATACATAAGTGTACCAATGGTACTAAGATATGGTACTTCAGGACCAAGAATCTCTTCATTTTCTTCTTGAGGTCGGAACGAGTCTTTATTCACTTCAAGTGAGCGAACAACCATTGGAGTACTTAAAGTGCATTGTCCATGTAAAATCGTTTTAAAACTTTCTCAGTATAGGCAGATTGATGGATAAAGATCTCATTTTCTAAATGTTTAATTTACAGACCAAGACAAAGTTTTATCTTTTCAAGATCATTCATTTGGAATTCTTTCTTTAGATATTTAATTGCCCTTTAGAGCTCTTCTGGAGTACACTGAAATTTCGAAAAGGATATTAGTACATATCACCATGGGTTCTGAAGTATTCTAACAATTATGCTCTTGTCGTACGGAGTGCCCTTTCAGCCGTCGCCGTGGTTAGGCATAAGGCATTTTCATGGGCCATTTTTTGTATTGATCTATGTATAACTGTTGGAATATGCTCGGATTAAAATCCCTATTTATGAATAGTACTATGATCCATCTTGGTTGTAGATTTCTTTTGTTTTGTTCTATTCTTTATTATTATTCAAATAATGATCCTTTTCAGACGTTATTTGAATAATAATAAAGAATAGAACAAAACAAAAGAAATCTACAACCAGGATGGATCATAGTACTATTCATAAATAGGAATTTTAATCCGAGCATATTCCAACAGTTATACATAGATCAATACGGAAAATAGCCCATGAAAATGCCTTATGTCTAACCACGGCGACGGCTGAAAGGGCACTCCGTACGACAAGAGCATAATTGTTAGAATACTTCAGAACCCATGGTGATATGTACTAATATCCTTTCCGGAATTTCAGTGTAGAATTCTATTTCATTCTATCCTTTTTTTAATTAAACCATATCATCGCAGAGTATAGGCTTATTAGCCTATCATATGAAATAATAAGAATAAAAAAGAGAAGGGGAGAGAATAGTACCTAAGTTGTGTTCAAGAGAGAGAAATTATACAACGAAAACTGAAATATTATTATGAAGAGAATTTTTACAGTGCTTGGTGATTTTCTTCCAAGGCTTATCTTACAAATGAAAGAGAGTCCCTTTTATAGGTGAAGGCGGACTTCAAAACAGAATACAATTTACAAAATAAAAATAGTAAACGAATCTAATAATTACATATGGACAAACAATTTTGCGGAAAGGAAAACTTTACATAAAGTAAGATAAGATTCCCAACATACGTCGCTTTCTTATCTTGAAAAAAGAAAACTTTTATAAAAAGTTAAAAACTTTATTAAAGTTCTGAAAGCACATTTGTCCTATAAGGCCATTATTGAATCCGCGTGGCCACCAATGTCACTTCACTATGACATTTTTGCTTTTCCCTTTGAATTGGTGTCCTCCTTCTTGGATTTGTGTTTTGGCTGAATTGCCTCTATTAGGCTGTCAAACAGATCTTCTGTTGTTGGATGGTAAGTATAATCCTCCAATGGTTGTGATTCACCTTCTATACAAGCATATTGGTTGTCATCAGGGACATCTCTCATGGATGCGGTAGATGTCTCCGAATAGGGACTATCATCCACCTTTGCCTTAATTTTTTTTATGAAATCCTCATTTACCTTATCAAGATATGCTGACATGAGATCCTCGTCTGATGCCTGGGATTTCGAACTTTAATAGTTTTTTCCAATTTGAAAAAGAAAGATGATTCGTCTTCTTTAGTCTTTTTCTCCATATGATGGATATTTTTAAGACTTTTAACTAGTGAAGATATATCGCCTTCTAATTGCCATCCATAATGACCTAGTTTTGTCTTCTGGATCTTTATCTAATAATTTGGACCAGAACTTACAAAGGAATTTCCTTTTGAGACATATAATTCTTTGATGATTCCTTCCTACTTCTGGAATCCATTTCCATATCCAAGGGATTCCTGCCTGCATGAAGAAAAATAATGAAGCAGATCCTTCGATATAATCAGAGGGATTTTCTGGGGTAATATGTGGTGTTACTTGAACCCATTCTTTGTAGAAAGCCATATAAGGCTCCTATAAGACCTGAATTTCAGGTCCAATGACACCCCACCACGTGAATATCCATCCTGAAAGTAATAAACCATTCTGACTGCTTTTAAAAATCTCAGGATTAATTTTAATCCACCAGGAATGACCATGTTTTCGATTTTCATAGTAGAAAACTTGAGTGAAAGCATTGATATAATCATAGTAATTAAACGTCATTTTAATGACCGTTCGAGGAATTATAAATTCCTTTGATCTGAATGGGCTAATTCCCCACTCATAAGGAGATATAATCTTCTTAAGATAGAATTTTAAAAAATTCCTTTCTGCTCTAGGCTTATTATTCGGGAACGATGTGATCTAAGCAGTGCTAGTCGTAATAAGGATATATTCATAATGCATCCTGTTCTTTCCATCTGGGGAAGGATTGTAGAAATTTTCTACATATCGATTCATTAGAATCCAAGGATCATTTAGATAATGTTTATCTTCATGATGTAGGTAGAGAATTGTCTCTTCCAAATATTGGTCTCTGTTTTCTTTCTCCGATTGTTGGAGTTTTTCGGCATATGAGTGTCGCGCCCTATTTTGACCTGCTCGGGTTAGAGCGGAGCGCGGACGTGTCCGGGTGATTCCTGGGTAAAAAGGGTTGAGGAGTCGCCACCTAATTATTTTTACGGTGAATTAGGACACCTAAATATTTAAACTAAGTGCTGCA
This sequence comes from Anisodus acutangulus, assembly GCA_029783415.1. Classification (NCBI taxonomy): domain Eukaryota; kingdom Viridiplantae; phylum Streptophyta; class Magnoliopsida; order Solanales; family Solanaceae; genus Anisodus; species Anisodus acutangulus. The sequence goes on from CM056503.1 coordinate 46,201,060, forward strand.
GTGTAAACTCCAATTTTAAGGTCTGCGAAACTAGTGAGATTCTAGGTAAGGGTTCTTTATTATCCTAAAGGGAAGGGGTTAGGCATCCTTTAAGATCCGCTAACTTGCGGTTATCCGGTAAAACTCAGGTTAATTATTGCTAGAAAAATACATGTATTACAAGTATAATAAATAAAAAAATGTTTGCAAATATGATGCATTTTATACAAGTACGTATTCGGATGACATAAAAGAAAGATACATGTAAAGTTTTTAGAAAACATGCATTTGTGACAATAAATTCTTTATAATGCCAAAAAAGCGAGTCTTTCGAAAATCAACAAGTTGCAAAAAATAATAATAAAAAGATAAACTTATTTGTACAATTAATTGAAGCAAATAAAGATGACAAGAGTTGTTTTAAAATCTTGAATACGCGTGACGAGCCTAAAATAAATAACTAGCGAAGGATTTCTAAGTTTGCGAGCCTACAAATAAATAAGCTAGCGACGGGTTTCAAATCTTAAACTAACCTATGAATAAATCCTAAGTTTGCCTATTCTAAGCATTTCAATAATTACATAAGTGCGATAAATAATATTACAATACAAAGCGGGATAAAAGCTGAATTTAAAGAAAGAAATAAAATAAATAAACTCCGAGGAATAATTGCCTTTATTTACTTTAGTCCCTGCAAGCTGTCAAGAACAAACGGTTAGAAACAGTTAAATACAAATAACTTCATATCCGTATTCAAAACAGTGAATGTTTTGATCGCGGAGGGCTCAGACTTAAATTTTGAAAAGAACATTCCAATCACGTCGTGGCTGCAAACATATGACTAATGTAGTTTATTTTGATTGCCTCGCCTACTAAACGTGTCGGTCTCTCGGGTGAAATAGAAAAGATCACTATAATCACGTCGTGGCTGCGAATATATATAACTTGTTGGTTATTTTAGTCACCTCGCCTACTAAACATGTTGATCTCGGATAAAAGGTTTAAGTCTTCATCCTTGCCCAGAAGTTATATTTCCGTCTTTGCAACTGTGTAGGCCTCAAAATCGACGGATATTTTTCATCGGCCAGTGTAGTATCGTGTTCAAATCAGTAAAAATAAAATCGGAACAGAAACAAAGAAGAAAGAGCAGTAGCAAAAACAGTTTCAAAAGACGCGGTGTTTAATTTAAAACAAGAAATAAAGAATCGAGATATTTTAATGTCAAACAAATGGATCAAACAGAAAGCAATATCACGAAAGGTGCGGTGTTTATTTTAAAACAAGAAAACGTAAAAACAGAAAAAATAATCTGAATCCGAGCGATGGCGAAACAGAAACAATACCGAACAACGCGGTATTTGTTCAAAACAGTAAAACAGTGATATCCGTCGCATGGATGTTTAAAACAGTAAACTGAAAATAGAGAAACGAAAGCGTGGCCTTGAATTCAATTTCATCAGCCTAAATGCGGTATTTAGAAACAGTAAAATAACACGAAGCAATCAAGAAACTATCAAAGCAAAGAAAGCGAAACAGGCAAAGCAAACGAGAGAGTTAATCTTTGGAGCGAACCGAAAAAGGGCGGTCTCGATTTCAATTTCATCGGCCTAGATGCGATATTAATAAAACAATAAAACAGTGCCAAAGAAACGAGCAGTGAGCAATTAAATTATCCGAACCAAATTCTGAAATGTTGGAACCGGAACAGGATTAAGAGGTATTTATGGAAAAATCCGACCCGGATCATGAACAGCGACCCGAATGAAAATCAGAAATTCAGATTTTTAGATAACTAGCAAACAGGTATGAAAAATGCCATAATCTGGAAATACGCCAAAAATCGGGTCGACCCGATCCGGGTCAGTGACCCGACCCGAATCAGATGCCAACCCGAATCAGACTTTTTCAATTTTTTCAGATAACCAACATACAAAAATATGAAATGCAAGAATTCTGAAAATATTCAAATCGGATCGACCCGATCCGGGTCAGTGACCCGACCCGAATCAGTGATCCGAATCCGAAATCAAATGATCCAAACCCAAATCAGATTTTAACACCAAATTCAGATAACCAATAACAAGAATATGTAATGCAAGAATTCTGAAAATATTACCCGAACCGGGTCGACCCGAATCGGGTCAGTGACCCGACCCGAATCTGTGATCCAAACCCGAATCAAATTTTAACACCAAATTCAGATAACCAATAACAAGAATATGTAATGCAAGAATTCTGAAAATGTTACCCAACCGGGTCGACCCGACCCGGATCAGCAATCCAAACTCGAATCAGATTTCAACACCAAATTCAGATAACCAATAACAAGAATATGAAATGCAAGAATTCTAAAAATATTCAATGGTCGACTGAGGGATCGATGACCGACCGGATCAAGTTTCAACCCGGAATCAAATAAATTCAACAATTTCAGATAACCAATGATAACAACAGCAACAATGCAAGAAATTTGGAAATTCAAATCGGGTCGACCCGACCCGGGTCAGTAACCCGACCCGAAATCAGTGATCCAAATCAAATCAAATTTTAACACCAAATTCAGATAACCAACATACATAAATATGAAATGCAAGAATTCTGAAAATGTTACCCGAACCGGGTCGACCCGGGTCGGGTCGACCCGACCCGAAATCAGTAAAAAAAATCAGAGAATCAAAGGGAAGAACAAACCTTTTCGGACTTGATTCTTGGATAACAAGGAAGGCAAATGCTTGAAATCAAGAACACAACAAAGATATATATATTGAATCGTTTTTCTCAAAAAATCCTCCGAAAAATCCCCCTCAAAATGAAGAACAACATGGGGTATTTATAGGTACTCAAGCCCAACGTCCCAACCCCTCATACCCCCCCTTAAACGAATTCAAATTTCAAAATAAAGGGGGAACAAAAATCTGATTTTTGGGGCGTGTTCTTGGGGCAAGCGTTAGCGGTGTCAGGGGTAGGGTGGTGGCGGTGGTGAAGTGGCGGGGGTAGGGTGCGGCGACGCAGGCGGGTGTAGGGTCTGGCGCCTTGGGGGGTAGGGTTTTAGGTTTTCTGATTTTTGTTTTTGTTTGGGGGACGATTTGGGAATTAAAGGGGAAGGAAATGGGTCGGGTAGGTTGGGTCGGGTCGGGTGAGTGGGTAAGCGGGGAGTTGGTGAGAGGCGAAATGGGGATTTAATTGGGGAGTTTTGGGCTTGTGGTGTTGGGTTTAATTGTTTTGGGTTTGGGTATAAGGGAATTTAATTGGGGGGTTTTGGGCTGGTCCGGTTGGGTTTAATTGTTTTGGGTTTGGGTATAAGGGGATTTAATTTGGGGTTGGGCTTGGACGAAAAAATGAGTTTTAATTTAGGTTGGGTAGAAATTGTATTGGGTTAGGAAATAAAAATGGGTTAGGAATTGAAAAATATAAAAAGGGGTTTAATATTAAAAGATATTATATATATATACATATTTTGTAAAAGATGTGAATTATTTAAAATAACATAACAATGTGATAATAAAATATAATATTTGCGAAATGTTTAATGCTTAATAAAAAATGGAAATGCAATGCAATTGAGAATAAAATAACCTAGAATTTTTTGGATAAAACTTATGATTATGATAAAAATGCAAATGATAGTAAAAAATGCGAATAGTAATAATAATAAGAGAATAATAATATATATGTACGCATGTATGTATGTAGATTAAAATTGTTTTTCAAAGTGTCAAAAATGTTAAAAATTACGAATAAAATCATAAAAGATGGGACAAAATTGGGTGTCAACAGATGCCCCTCTTTGGACGGAGACGATGAAAGAGTTTTCGGCCAAAGAAGTTGACTGAGTAGCCAATTTTGTCCTGACCATCGGGACTGCATAGTAAGAAATAGAATCCCGAGGGGAAGAGAAGGTGCAAAATGATGGTGCACATTCAAGAAACAATGTCTCAGTGTCGACTTAGGATGACACTGGTCGCAGATACGAGAAATTAATGGGAAAGAGCGGATCGACGTTCGAAGTAGGTCGTTTGACCAAATTGCCTTGGTTCGCCGTGAGATATAGTTCCACGTTATGCTGAAAGCTCCCGCCGATTCGAATTCCTGTGGACCAGAGCTAAGATAAAAGTTAGTGTATAACAGTTGCATAAGATATGTATGTGAGAATATGACTTTGTAAGTTAAATGATGTCGTTGCTTAATGTTGTGCAGATGATGGCGTTGGCGGGCGCCTGTTTACACTTTAAAATAAAGTACCCGCATTAGAAGGTGGGCGCCTGATTTAAAATAAAATACCCGCATTAGGAGGTGGGCGCCTGGTTTAAAATAAAATACCCGCATTATGAGGTGGGCGCCTGGTTTAAAATAAAATACCCGCATTATGAGGTGGGCGCCTGGTTTAAAATAAAATACCCGCATTATGAGGTGGGCGCCTGACTGAAATTTAAATACCGCGTTAGGAGGTGGGCGCTGGTGAAATTTAAATACCGCGTTAGGAGGTGGGCGCTGATCAAATTTAAATACCGCGTTAGGAGGTGGGCGCTGACTGAAATTTAAATACCCGCGTTAGAAGGTGGGCGCTGATTTAAAACATACCCGCGTTAGAAGGTGGGCGCTGATTTAAAACATACCGCGTTAGAAGGTGGGCGCTGATTTAAAACGTGCCGCGTTAGAAGGTGGGCGCTGATTTAAAACATACCCGCGTTAGAAGGTGGGCGCTGATTTAAAACATACCGCGTTAGAAGGTGGGCGCTGATTTAAAACATACCCGCGTTAGAAGGTGGGCGCTGATTTAAAATATACCGCGTTAGAAGGTGGGCGCTGATGAAATTTAAATACCGCGTTAGGAGGTGGGCGCTGTTGAAATTTAAATACCGCGTTAGAAGGTGGGCGCTGATTTAAAACATACCCGCGTTAGAAGGTGGGCGCTGATTTAAAACATACCCGCGTTAGAAGGTGGCGCTGATTTAAAACATACCGCGTTAGAAGGTGGGCGCTGATTTAAAATATACCGCGTTAGAAGGTGGGCGCTGATTTAAAACATACCGCGTTAGAAGGTGGGCGCTGATTTAAAACATACCCGCGTTAGAAGGTGGGCGCTGATTTAAAATATACCCGCGTTAGAAGGTGGGCGCTGATTTAAAACATACCGCGTTAGAAGGTGGGCGCTGATGAAATTTAAATACCCGCGTTAGAAGGTGGGCGCTGATTTAAAACATACCGCGTTAGAAGGTGGGCGCTGATTTAAAACATACCGCGTTAGAAGGTGGGCGCTGATTTAAAACATACCGCGCATTAGAAGGTGGGCGCTGATTTAAAACATACCGCGTTAGAAGGTGGGCGCTGATTTAAAACATACCGCGTTAGAAGGTGGGCGCTGATTTAAAACATACCGCGATTAGAAGGTGGGCGCTGATTTAAAACATACCCGCGTTAGAAGGTGGGCGCCTGATTTAAAACATACCGCGTTAGAAGGTGGGCGCTGATTTAAAACATACCGCGTTAGAAGGTGGGCGCTGATTTAAAACATACCCGCGTTAGAAGGTGGGCGCTGATTTAAACATACCGCGTTAGAAGGTGGGCGCTGATTTAAAACATACCGCGTTAGAAGGTGGGCGCTGATTTAAAACATACCGCGTTAGAAGGTGGGCGCTGATTTAAAACATACCGCGTTAGAAGGTGGGCGCTGATTTAAAACATACCCGCGTTAGAAGGTGGGCGCTGATTTAAAACATACCCGCGTTAGAAGGTGGGCGCTGATTTAAAACATACGCGTTAGAAGGTGGGCGCTGATTTAAAACATACCCGCGTTAGAAGGTGGGCGCTGATTTAAAACATACCCGCGTTAGAAGGTGGGCGCTGATTTAAAACATACCCGCGTTAGAAGGTGGGCGCTGATTTAAAACATACCCGCGTTAGAAGGTGGGCGCTGATTTAAAACATACCCGCGTTAGAAGGTGGGCGCCTGATTTGTGTCGTCGTGTTGACGTAATGCAAAGTGGGGCCCTATTGCCATGCCATGATAGTTAATGTGTGGACATAAGCGATGCAAAAGTTGAGTAGATGAGAATGCGACCACAGTAAGTCGAAATACCGTTCTTTCCGTGGACACAATACGGTTGGGAACATGTAGTTTAACATGACGTCTTTGTACAATCTCCAAACAGAAAGTGATTCTTGTAGTGAGTTGCGATCACGGAGGCCGCTTGCGAATCTGCTCATAAATGTTGCGACTTCTCTGCTTTGTTTCGACTGAAGAACACGTACTCAAATAAATTTATGAGTTTTGGGAGGGGAGTTGATTCGCGTTGACTTTGTAGCCGGTCTTGGTATTTGCATGTCCTGCTAACTCGGACCCGTAGCCCTCTCTCGCTTCCCGTCTTGGCCAGCCGTTAATGAAAACATTCGAAAATAATTTGTAGAAATGCATCTTAAAAATAGAAACATAAAAATTATATCGAATTTTGATGAAAAGGTTTGTTGAAAATAATTTGCTTATAAAAATTACTGCACATATATATACATGTCTGTCGGCGGTGACATGCGGTGAAACAAAGCAAGCGTCTTATCCAAAATTCTTCCGATCAAGACTTAGTCTGCCGATGCTTTTCCATGTTTATCGGCGTCCTGCAGCGGTGATACCTTAAAAAATGCCCGATTTACGATATGTGAGAATGACGATCTTTTGAGCGGACAAGCGAGTCTTGTGTAGATTGCTTGTCCGCTCTATCGGGGTGATCGGATGGGTGCATTTTGTCTTTGTGAGATAAAGGAGAAAATATTTCCTAATGGTGGGACCGGCCGATTTAGGCCGCCTCGTATCCCCATGAGGGAATCAGGTCGTGGCGTAGTTCATTACAAGCAAAGGGATTGTAAGGATTTTCTAAAATGGGACCGGCCGATGTGGCCGCCACGTATCCCGCCGAGGGAATCGAGTCATAACGTAGTTCATGTTACAAAGAAATGTGTTTCGGGAAATTTGCCATCTAGGAAAGCGGAACCCGACATGGGTTCTTTGCGTATCACTTTGGGGCGCAATTTTTACAACACAAGAAATGCATTACACGTAAAAATCCTAAATGTAGTATCTTTTCACCGCATCCGCGTTGATAGCTTTTGGCCATACTTCACCGTCCATTTCAGCTAGGATTAACGCTCCTCCGGTCAACACCCGTGAACCATATAAGGCCCTTGCCAGTTAGGTGCGAATTTTCCTTTAGCTTCATTTTGGTGCGGGAATATTCGCTTTAGCACCAATTGCCCCGGTTCGAAAGTCCTTGGTTTTACTTTCCTGTTGAAAGCTTTGGCCATTCTGTTTTGATAAAGTTGTCCGTGGCATCGCGTTCAATCGCTTTTCATCAATCAAAGATCAATTGTTCGTCACGATTCTCAGTATCCATTTCGCTTTCATTTCGGCTTCTTGGATAATTCTCAAAGATGGTATTTCCACTGGCGGTAACACGCCTGCTCCATAGACCAATAGATACGGCGTTGCCCGGTAGAAGTCCCGATCAGTAGTGCGGTATCCCAAAGTGCAAAAGGCGGATGCTCATGCCGGTGCTTGTAATTATCAATCATCTTTCGTAGTATTCTTTTGATGTTTTTGTTGGTCGCTTGACCGCTCCGCTCATCCGAGGTCGATGCAGTGGAATTGCGGTGAGTGATCTTAAACTTCGCATATCTCATTCATCGACATCGTTGAGATTAGCCCCATTGTGCATTATAATCGACTCAGGGATTCCAAATCGACAAATGATGTTATTGCGGACAAAATCAACTACCACTTTCTTTGTTACTGACTTGTGGGACGATGCTTCTACCCACTTTGTGAAATAGTCAATGGCCACTAGAATAAATCTGTGTCCATTTGTTGCGGCAGGTTCAATAGGGCCATTCACATCCCTCCCCCAAGCTGCGAAGGGCCCAGGGGAGCTCGTCACATTGAGTTCGTTAGGGGGTACCTTGCTTAGATCGCCATGAATCTGACATTGATGGCATCTTTGCACGAAGCGGATGCAATCTGTTTCCATGGTCATCCAAAAGTATCCTGCTCTTAGAATCTTCTTTGCCAAAGTGAAGCCATTCATATGAGGCCCGCACGTGCCTCAGTGTATCTCTTCAACTAAACCGCTTGCCTCTCGAGCATCAACACATCTTAACAAACCGAGATCCGAGTCCTCCGATAAAGGATTTCTCCGTTTAGGAAGAAATGGTTTGCTAACCTCCTAAGTGTCCTCTTTTGTATCTTTGGTTATGCCTTACGGATATTCACCTACCTCGAGATATCTCTTAACGTCGTGGTACCAAGGCTTTCCATCCGACTCTTCATCTATATTGAAACAATATGCCGGTGATCCGATAAGCCCACCTTGATGGGATCAATGTAGTTCTTATCCTGGATGTTGAATCATGGAGGACAAGTGTTGCCAGAGCATCAATGAACTTCGTTTTGAGTTCGTGGGATATGCTTGAATTCTATCTTGCTGAATTTTTGCATAATTCTTTCACGCAATGCGTAAGGAAGTATCTTCCGTTCTTGGTCGCCCATTCGCCTTGCACTGATGAATCAATAAGTCCGAATCACCTATAACCAGCAGTTCTTGAATGTTCATATCAACGGCCATTCTAAGTCCGAGTACACAAGCTTCATATTCCGCCATATTGTTGGTGCATGGAAATCAGAGTTTTGCCGAAATTGGGTAGTCTTGACTGATTACGAAATCAAAGCGCTCCAATACCAACCCTTTGAAGTTTGCGGCTCCATCGAAGAACATTCTCCAACCCGGTACTCTTACGAGATGTCTTCTCCAACAAGCGATTACCTCGCCGTCCGGAAAATAAGTCAGGAGAGGCATGTATTCTTCATCCACGGGGTTTTCAGCAAGATGGTCGGCTAGTGCTTGTCCTTTGATAGCCTTTTGGGTGACATATATGATATCGAACTCACTTAGCAAGATTTGCCACTTTGCTAGCTTTCCGGTGGGCATGGGCTTCGAAAGATGTATTTGAGCGGGTCCATCCTTGAGATGAGATAAGTGGTATATGCAGACAGATAATGTCTAAACTTTTGGGCAATCCACGTTAAGGCACAACAAGTGCGTTCGACAAAGTATACCGAGCTTCATACGGTGTGAACTTCTTGCTTAAGTAGTATATGGCCTGCTCCTTCTTTCCTGTTTCGTCATGTTGTCCCAAAGACGCACTCCAAATGCATTTTCTAACACAGACAGATATAACAAAGAAGCTGCCTTCCGGTTCGAGGCACCAAAGCAGTGGGTTAGACAAGTATTCTTTGATTCTATCGAAAGCTTGCCGGCAATCCGATGTCCACTTGGTAGCGGCGTCTTTCTTGATAGCTTGAATATTGGCTCACATATCACCGCTGATTGTGCTATGAACTCTTGATGTAGTTGAGGCGACCAAGGAAACTCATTACGTCCTTTCGACTCTTTGGAGGAGGCAAGTCTTGAATAGCTTTTACCTTCGAGGGTCCAATTCAATACCCCTTCTACTTACAATGAAACCCAACAGCCTTCCCAAATAGGACACCAAATGCGCACTTTGCGGGATTTAACCAGGTTATACCGCCTCGGTCGGTCAAAAACTTCTCTAAATCTGTCAAGTGATCTCAAGTTCTTCGCGACTTGATAATAACGTCATCTACGTAGACCTCTATCTCTTTGTGGATCATATCATGAAAAATGGTAGTCATGGCCCTCATGTAGGTGGCACTGCGTTCTTGAGTCCGAACGGCATTACTCGATAACGATATACCCCCAAGGTGTAGTGAATCTTTGTCTTCTCTGCATCTTCCTCATCCATCAAGATTTGGTGGTAACCGGCAAAGCAATCAACAAATGATTGTAATTCATGCTTTGCACGATTGTCAATGAGTATGTGAATATTTGGAAGAGGGAAGTCATCCTTCTGGCCGGCCTTGTTGAGATCCCGATAATCCACGACACTCGTATCTTTCCATCTTTCTTTGGCACAGTACAATGTTGGCCAACCAGGTCGGGTATCTTGTGACTCGAATGACCTTTGCATCGAATTGCTTGGACACCTCTTCCTTGACCCTTAAGCTCAAATCGGGCTTGATTTTCCTTGGCTTTTGTTTCACCGGAGGGTAGGATGGATCGATAGGCAATCTATGCGAAACAATATCGTGCTCAACCCTGGCATCTCGTCATAAGACCAAGCAAATACGTCGATATATTGTCTCAAAAGATCCGTCAGTTCTTTCCTTTGTGGGGCGTTCGGATGGACGCCGATTCTTGTTTCTCTCACATTTTCGCATCCCCAAATTTATTGCCTCGCTTTCTTCTAAATTTGGCTTTGGTTTATTCTCAAAATGTTCCAATTCCTCTGTCAATTCTTACGGTTGCGAGTCTTCCTCATACTCTTGAAGTCCTGTTCATCGTTTGGATTTTGTTTGTTTGTTTCATTACATGTCACATTCACATTATCGATGATTTATTAGTTTGCATCTTTGAAGAGAAAAGAAAATTAGTAAACAAAACAAATTTTTAAATAGCAAAAGAAATGTGGATTTGTCATTTAAGCTTTCAAAAGATGGAGGCAAAACACATTAATGCATAGATGCGATTCAAGCCTCAATTAGAATCGCATTGTTTCAAAAAGTACTAAGGTAATTTCTACCAAGCTTCCTGAGAAAGCAGTAGGGCACAGGTCAATTTTTCAAAATATCTCCATGTTCTCGCATCCCAAATAGTTGGGCCTTCATCAAAATCATCCGTAATTACATGGCTTTCCATTTCTTCTTCTGCAATAAAAAGGCTTTTGAGTCCTTCTGCGAGGTCGTCTGCATCATCTTCATTCGACTCTGGCGGCATATGCTTTGACAAATGACTGATTCAAGGGTGGAACAGGCTTTGGCAAGGAGTGTCCCTTTCTTTCGGAGGTTGGTGATAAGACTTCTTTAGAAGTGGGTTTGTATCCGAGACCGAAAGTATCCTTCTTCTTGAGCAAGTGAGCAGGCTCCACCATACCTTCTAAATTCAATCAGAGGCCTCGACCAGCTTAAAGCCATTCTTCAACATTTCCTGGGCCACCATTGTGAGGACCGGGGTAACTTCAATATTTCAGCTTTGGAGGCACATGTAATTTCTCGACATGGAAGGCAGACCCATCCGGTGTATCTACGCTTTCAACAAATAGGATCGCCGCCGGGACATATTGAATTGCTCCTTCTCCGTGTACCACGACCTCGTGATGATCCCAAACAAACTTCAAACTCGATGTAGGGTAGAAGGAACTGCACCACCACATGGATCCAAGGTCTTCCCATTAGTAGGTTATAGCTGGTAGATATGTCTAACACTTGGAATTCCACGACGAACTCCACGGGCCCCACTTGTAATGTCAAATCCATTTCTCCCATAACGCTCCTTTGGGCTCCATCAAAACCTTTAACTCTCGGATGACTTTCGCGAATCTTTCCAATGCTAATTCCCAAGGCTCGGAGAGTCGCCGGGACAAATATTGACTACCGAGCCTCCATCAATCAATACCTTAGAAATGAACTTGTTCATGCACTTTCTTGTTATGTTCAAAGCTTTGTTGTGGCACAAACCCTCGGTGGCAATTCTTTGTCATGAAAAAGAGACTTTATGGGCCTCTAAGATCTGTCCAGGCCAAGGTAGAGTTTCTACTTTGTGGTCTCTCTCGGTACATAAGCTTCTTTGAGTACTTCCAATAAAGCGCGTCCATGGTCCGGAGAATTCATCAACAATGATAGCAAAGAAATCTGAGCCGGTGTTTTCTTCAATTGCTCTACAACGGAATACTCCTTGGTTGGCATCTTCCTCCAGAACTCTTCCACTTCAGTCTCTGTTACAACCCTTTTTGGATTGTCTGCAGGGGCATAACATCGTCCGGATCTTGTCATACCAGCGACGACAACTTCTACAATTTGTTTCTCCTTTCCCCTGCTCCTTTCCCCAATCGAATAGCTCCAAGGGGTAGTTTTGGTATCGACATACGACGTCACTATCCACGATTTCGGAGGAAGTACTTCTACTTCAAACGGTGCTCTTACCTGAACTGTAATTATAGGGGTGATCAAAGCCGATGATTCAATCCTTTCCTCTGTTCGGATCGGCACAATGGTCCCTTCCAAACTGTTTTCTTCATCAATGGTAATCATGTTTATATTGGCATTGTCATGATTTGGCAGAGGGTTATTATTTACATTAGGGGGAGGTCCTTTCAGTTGGATAATTCCCTCTTTGATCAAAGCCTCGATCTTGTCTTTTAGGGCGAAACAAACTCGATGTCATGTCCGGTGATCCCCAGTGGTACGCACAATGCTTAGTTTCATCATACGACCTGGGAATAGGATTGGGGATATGCCCTGGGATGGGTTGGAGTATTCTGCGGTCCTCAATCTTTCGTATAGTTGGGCTAGAGGTTCGGCTAAAGGTGTATATGTCTTGACCGCCTTCTTTCGTGATTTGCCGAGTGCAGGAGTATTTGGTGGATGGTTTTTGCGGATGTGTGGGTTGATCTTGTGGGGAATTTCTATAGGTAGGTGCTCGTGGTGGGCTATATATTGGTTGGGTATGATAGACAGGGGTAGGGAGTAGGCGAGTGTTGATAATAAGGTGAGGGCTTTGTGTGCTTTGGCTATAGTAGGAGGTGATGATTTTGGGTGTTTTGATTATAGTAGGGAGGTTGGGATGACGGGCTTTGGTAGGTTGGCATTTGGTTGGACCTATGTTCTGGATCGCCATGACAGGGCGCTCCATCCCTCCTCTTCTTAATTGCTCCCAGAATGAGTCCGATGAATGGCCTTACTTGTCGCTGCAATCTTTGCTAAGTTCGCGATTCTCCTGTTTTGATACCTTCTTCTATGAAATCTCCCATTCGACCACTTGAGAGAAATTCCGTCAATGACGCTTATCATTTTTTCGTAATAAGTTGCATCCTTCATAGATTGCACAAAGAGCGTGGTCATCTCACTTTCCGCCATTGAAATTTGAACTTTTCTTTGCTTCGCCCTCCATCTCATGGCATATTCTCTGAAAGTCTCTGTAGATTTTTCTCCAATTTCATTAAATAAAATCTATCCAAGATCGTGTCGGTGTTAAACCTGAACACATCCACAAAATCCTGTGCCATTGTGCCCCAGTTATGCCATTTTCGCGGGTCCTGGCTTGTGTACCGGTCGGCGCTTCTCTGTTAAACTTCTTATGAACAACTTCATTATTATGGCCTGGTCCTTACCCACTCCAACCGACTTGTCACAATATGATCTCAAATGAGCGTGAGGATTTCCCTTTCCATCGAATAAATCAAATTTTGGCACCTTATACCCGACAGAACAGCGAGCGTCGGGATGCATGCAGAGATCTTCATACTCGAGTCCTTCATGCCCCTTGCTGGTTTGAATGTTTTTAAATGCTTCTTTTAGGCTATGAATTTCCCTTGCCATACTTTCATCATTTCTAATCCTTGCTTGCCTTTCCATCTCTTCATATTGGTCTATCTCACGATGATGTATGTTTGGTATGGTAGAAGTGGAAGGTTGGGCTTCCGTTGCATATACCGCCGGCACATCTTGCTTGTTAGTGATGTGTGCCATTGGTATTTGTTGGGTTGCTGGTAATTTAGTGTGGGAGGGATATTTTGGATAAGTGGGGTAGTTTGGGTAAGTGGAGCGGATGTATATATGGAGTGTGAAGGATCTTGGGTCATTTTGTAGCGGGCTTTCTTTGTGGGTAGCCTGCGGGTTGATAGGATGCGGATTGGTACGTTGTGGGTGGCGAATTGAGGATTGGTTACGCTTGGTAAGGGATTTCGGGAAGGTTCTGGGAATGATGGTTCGTGAGATGGAAAGGTGTGTGGAGCGATTGCGCTCGTCTCTTGTTCAGCGGTGGAGTGTTGATCTTTGATGGAAAGATTGGTAAGATTCCGGAGCCGTTCGATCTCAGTTTGCATATTTGCCATTTGCTGCAGTAGTTGGGCGAGGTATTCATCCGGGACGGAAGTATTTCTCCTTTCCGATGTCTCTGGTTCACCTCCCGGAAGAGCGACAAGTCCCAAACCGGTTTGTTCGGCTGCCCCTGAATCAGTTATTTTGTCGGATGATTGTGCCTTGGATCTCGTGAAGTAATGGTGTTCCGCTAGTTTCAATCAACGCGAATCAACTTTTGGAAAATAAAGCAGGCAAAATAAACCTTCTCTAAAAAAATGAAACAAACCAAGTTAGTATGAGACGAATAATTATTGCTTTGAATAACATGTATAAAGTGGAAAACAGTAAACAAGTAGCAGACAGATTATATGGAAATTAAATGCGCGTTCTAATGTGCATGGGGCCTCCCTTATGCCGGAGGTGAGCTTAAACGCAAAAATATGCAAGATACTGATAAATTGATCCAAGCCAAAGATTGTGATGCCTTTTGTCGGAAATAAATGTTGACTTTTTACTGAAATAATAATGCGTACAATAATAAAGCTGATAACATAAGATATTTATGCTCAGGTTCTAAATCTTGCTTTTGATCACCGAGATGAAGATGGGACCCTAACATTGCTGGGTCCGACTCCTGCGTCCTCTAGATATTGCACTATATTTTGCATTTGCTGCCACATCTCGGGGTAACGATCGTGTCTCTGAGCGGAAATTCCTTATCCAAATTGTCGTGCCGATATCTTCAAAACCTTGCTCGCCATCGGGACTATGGTGCAGTACTCGCAATCCTCTCGTAGCCACGCTTGATATTCGGGGGTACCTCCTGCCTGACTACCTCCAATGTCTATTGTGTCAATATTGTTCCATTCATCGAAGACTTGCCTAGCTCTGGGGACAATGAAATTCGGCCCGAATGGAATTTCAGAAATCCTCATATTTGCCCGGAGGGGAATTATCTGCTCTTGTCCCAACTGTCGGAGTATGCGGAGTGGAGCGTAAGGTTGGAGGCCTTTCAACCCGATAAGCTCAATATAATAAAGCCTTTTGCATCTTATGTAGGCTTTTTTGGCATTCGGGAGCAGAGGGTATTTCCATTGGATCTGTTCACAGGTGCGGGACACCAAAAACCCATACCAATCATTCATGCCTACAGGCGATATGAACTGCTTCGTTCTGTCGTAAAAGCTGACGATTTTGTTCGACTCGCTGAAGCATATGTCGACCATATTCGGGCGCTGATAGAAGTGTTCCATTGCCCACATCTGCAAAATAAGGTTGCAGCCTTCGAAGAAACCTGTTTCACCTCTTTTACATTTCCCTAAAGCCCGAAATATTTCTACCAAGATCATAGGGGCCAAAGTGAGTTGTGCTCCGTTTGCTCCTTCGAAAAGTGTCCGTGCTACGGAACATATGCAGGTACTGATCTTTCCATACTCAAGCGGGAATATCAGAGACCCTAGAAAGGCGACAGTGAATGCAATGGGTCGTTTGGTCCGCAATGATCGGGGGTGCAAGAAAATTCATTTTTAAATGTCTTGTAACCGTCTCGACAACCGTACCTCTCATACAGATAATCCATTGAGACCCAGTTGTTTTCAAAGCATAGGAGTTTCTTAGTGTTCTTTAGCCCTAAGTAGCGGAGAAATTTCTTTCCGGATTGACAGTGCGGGATAATTTGTCCTCTACCCTGGTAGATCAAATTGGTGAAATAGTTGATTTCTTCCAAAGTAGGAGTCATCTCAAAATCTCCGAATCTGAAGACAACCCGATCCGGATCCCAAAAATGGATCGGTGCTCGACCAAATGTTGATCGGGAAGATGTCGAACAACGAAAGCGAGGCAACCTAATCTTCTCCTAATTGCCATTTGGTCGCCAAGGTCAAAGTTTGTCCACCATATTTTCAGTTTGTTCTAATCCCACTCACCATCCTCGACTTGCGGCACAGACTCCATCTATAACAAAATAAATAAAATAAAAAATAAATATACATTTTCCGATTTTTGGCATACTGTTTAGGCTTGGATCCGTCCATCAATATCCTGCTACACATAATATGCTGATTGGTCGTTGGGTTGTGAGACCCGTCGACAATTTGGTGGTTTTCTTATTTGTGAAGTTGATGCCAAGGATCAACCCACCTAAGATGTATGCATGCATGACTTAAAATAAAGGGTGGTATAGCTCTATCTTAAATTTTCTAAGATTTGGCTGACTAGACACAAGGTTCCCGAGCGGACTACTCGAGTGAGAAGGCTACGCGGCCACCAGATGGTCCGGTCACTCCGCGCATACGCCAACTCTCCTAAATTTTGGTAGAGTGAAAGAAATTTGCGGGTGCGTAAAACACACCTCGCGTGTAGTGTGTGATAGTGTCAATTTTCCAGAGTGGAAGAAATATGAACGAAATGCCAATTTAAGGAAAGCAGTAAGACAATATAGCAATTAAAGCAGTTTATGCAAAAAATCTCATAAATAAAACACATCAAAGCACTAAATCAGATAAGGAACAAAAGTAAAGCAATAATTAACCGAACTTGTTATGGTTAAGAACCTGAATTCCCCAGCGGGGTCGCCATGCTGTCGCGCCCTATTTTGACCTGCTCGGGTCAGAGCGGAGCGCGGACGTGTCCGAGTGATTCCTGGGTAAAAAGGGTTGAGGAGTCGCCACCTAATTATTTTTACGGTGAATTAGGACACCTAAATATTTAAACTAAGTGCTGCAGTGTAAACTCCAATTTTAAGGTCTGCGAAACTAGTGAGATTCTAGGTAAGGGTTCTTTATTATCCTAAAGGGAAGGGGTTAGGCATCCTTTAAGATCCGCTAACTTGCGGTTATCCGGTAAAACTCAGGTTAATTATTGCTAGAAAAATACATGTATTACAAGTATAATAAATAAAAAAATGTTTGCAAATATGATGCATTTTATACAAGTACGTATTCGGATGACATAAAAGAAAGATACATGTAAAGTTTTTAGAAAACATGCATTTGTGACAATAAATTCTTTATAATGCCAAAAGCGAGTCTTTCAAAATCAACAAGTTGCAAAAATAATAATAAAAAGATAAACTTATTTGTACAATTAATTGAAGCAAATAAAGATGACAAGAGTTGTTTTAAAATCTTGAATACGCGTGGACGAGCCTAAAATAAATAACTAGCGAAGGATTTCTAAGTTTGCGAGCCTACAAATAAATAAGCTAGCGACGGGTTTCAAATCTTAAACTAACCTATGAATAAATCCTAAGTTTGCCTATTCTAAGCATTTCAATAATTACATAAGTGCGATAAATAATATTACAATACAAAGCGGGATAAAAGTGAATTTAAAGAAAGAAATAAAATAAATAAACTCCGAGGAATAATTGCCTTTATTTACTTTAGTCCCTCGTAGTCGTCAAGAACAAGCGGTTAGAAACAGTTAAATACAAATAACTTCATATCCGTATTCAAAAGCAGTGAATGTTTTGATCGCGGAGGGCTCGAACTTAAATTTTGAAAAGAACATTCCAATCACGTCGTGGTCGCAAACATATGACTAATGTAGTTTATTTTGATTGCCTCGCCTACTAAACGTGTCGGTCTCGGGTGAAATAGAAAAGATCACTATAATCACGTCGTAGGCTGCGAATATATATAACTTGTTGGTTATTTTAGTCACCTCGCCTACTAAACATGTTGATCTCGGATAAAAGGTTTAAGTCTTCATCCTTGCCCGAAGTTATATTTCCGCTTTGCAACTGTGTAGGCCTCAAAATCGACGGATATTTTTCATCGGCGGTGTAGTATCGTGTTCAAATCAGTAAAAAATAAAATCGAATGTAAACAAAGAAGCAGCAGTAGCAAAAAACAGCTCAAAAGACGCGGTGTTTAATTTAAAAGCAAGAAAGCGATAAATCGGATATTTTAATCTTTGAAACAGTGGATCAAAACAGAAAGCAATATCTGAAAGGTGCGGTGTTTATTTTAAAACAAGAAAAGCGTAAAAGCGAGAAAAAATAATCAATCCGAGCGAATGGCAAAGCGAGAAAAATACGAACAGACGCGGTATTTGTTCAAAACAAGAAAAAGCGATAATGTCGCATGGATGTTTAAAACAAGAATGGCGAAAATAGAGAAACGAAAGCGTGGCCTTGAATTCAATTTCATCACCTAAATGCGGTATTTAGAAACAAGAAATAACACGGAAATGTAAATCGATGAAACTATCAAAACAAAGAAATCAAACAGGCAAATCAAACAGAGAGTTAATCTTTGGAACAGAAACCGAAAAGAGGCGGTCTCGATTTCAATTTCATCGGCCTAGATGCGATATTAATAAAACAATAAAAGCGATTGCCAAAGAAGCGAGCGTTGAGCAATTAAATTATCCGAACCAAATTACGAAATGTTGGAACCGAACAGATTAAGAGGTATTTATGGAAAAATCCGACCGGATCATGAGCAATGACGAATGAAAATCGAAATTCAGATTTTTAGATAACTAGCAAACAGTATGAAAAATGCCATAACTGAAATACGCCAAAAATCGGTCGACCCGATCCGGTCGATGACCGACCGAATCAGATGCCAACCCGAATCAGACTTTTTCAATTTTTTTAGATAAGCAACATACAAAAATATGAAAGGCAAGTAATCTGAAAATATTCAAATCGGATCGACCGTCCGTCGATCTGACCCGAATCGATGATCCGAATCCAAATCAAATGATCCAAACCCAAATCGATTTTAATACCAAATCCAGATACCGAATAACAAGAATATGTAATGCAAGACTTCTGAAAATATTACCCGAACCGGGTCGACCCGAATCGGGTCAGTGACCCGACCCGAATCTGTGATCCAAACCCGAATCAAATTTTAACACCAAATTCAGATAACCAATAACAAGAATATGTAATGCAAGAATTTGAAAATGTTACCCAATAACCGGTCGACCCGACCGGATCAAAGAATCCAAACTCGAATCGATTTCAACACCAAATTCAGATAACCAATAACAAGAATATGAAATGCAAGAATTCTAAATATTCATGGTCGACCGACCCGGATCGATGTGATCTGACCGGATCGGTGTTTCAACCCTAATCAAATAAATTCAACAATTTCAGATAACCAATGATAACAACAAGAATAATGCAAGAAATTTGGAAATTCAAATCGGTCGACGGGCGGTCAAGAATCTGACCGAAATCAGTGATCCAAATCAAATCAAATTTTAACACCAAATTCAGATAACCAACATACATAAATATGAAATGCAAGAATTCTGAAAATGTTACCCGAACCGGGTCGACCCGACCCGAAATCAGTAAAAAAAATCAGAGAATCAAAGGGAAGAACAAACCTTTTCGGACTTGATTCTTGGATAACAAGGAAGGCAAATGCTTGAAATCAAGAACACAACAAAGATATATATATTGAATCGTTTTTCTCAAAAAATCCTCCGAAAAACCCCCCTCAAAATGAAGAACAACATGGGGTATTTATAGGTACTCAAGCCCAACGTCCCAACCCCTCATACCCCCCCTTAAACGAATTCAAATTTCAAAATAAAGGGGGAACAAAAATCTAATTTTTGGGGCGTGTTCTTGGGGCAAGCATTCGGCGGTGTCAGGGTAGGGTGGTGGCAGTGGTGAAGTGACGGGGGTAGGGGTGCGACGACGCAGGGGCAGGGGTGTAGGGTGCGGCGCCTTGGGGGGGTAGGGTTTTAGGTTTTCTGTTTTTTGTTTTGGTTTGGGGGGGGACGATTTGGGGAATTAAAAGGGGAAGAGAAATTGGTCGGGTAGGTTGGGTCGGGTCGTGTGAGTGGGCGACGGGAGTTGGGTCAGGCGAAATGGGGGATTTAATTGGGGAGTTTTGGGCTTGTGGTGTTGGGTTTAATTGTTTTGGGTTTGGGTATAAGGGAATTTAATTGGGGGGTTTTGAAATTTGGTCAGGTTGGGTTTAATTGTTTTGGGTTTGGGTATAAGGATTTAATTTGGGGTTGGGCTTGGGACGAAAAAATGAGTGTTAATTTAGGTTGGGTAGAAATTGTATTGGGTTAGGAAATAAAAATGGGTTAGGAATTGAAAAATATAAAAGGGGTTTAATATTAAAAGATATTATATATATATACATATTTTGTAAAAGATGTGAATTATTTAAAATAACATAACAATGTGATAATAAAATGTAATATTTAAGAAATGTTTAATGCTTAATAAAAATGGAAATGCAATGCAATTGAGAATAAAATAACCTAGAATTTTTGGATAAAACTTATGATTATGATAAAAATGCAAATGATAGTAAAAATGCGAATAGTAATAATAATAAGAGAATAATAATATATATATATGCATGTATGTATGTAGATTAAAATTGTTTTTCAAAGTGTCAAAAATGTTAAAAATTACGAATAAAATCATAAAAGATGGGACAAAATTGGGTGTCAACAGATGCCCTCTTTGGGCGGAGACGATGAAAGAGTTTTCGGCCAAAGAAGTTGACTGAGTAGCCAATTTTGTCACGACCATCGGATCGCATAGTAAGAAATAGAATCCCGAGGGGAAGAGAAGGTGCAAAATGATGGTGCACATTCAAGAAACAATGTCTCGATGTCGACTTAGGATGACCTTTGAGCAGATCTGAGAAATTAATGGGAAAGAGCGGATCGACGTTCAAGTAGGTCGTTTGACCAAATTGCCTTGGTTCGCCGTGAGATATAGTTCCACGTTATCTTGAAAGCTCCCACGATTCAATTCCTGTGGACCGAGCTAAGATAAAAGTTAGTGTATAACAATTGCATAAGATATGTATGTGAGAATATGACTTTGTAAGTTAAATGATGTCGTTGCTTAATGTTATGCAGATGATGGCGTTAGCGGGCGCTGTTTACACTTTAAAATAAAGTACCGCATTAGAAGGTGGCGCTGATTTAAAATAAAATACCCGCATTAGGAGGTGGGCGCTGGTTTAAAATAAAATACCCGCATTATGAGGTGGGCGCTGGTTTAAAATAAAATACTGCATTATGAGGTGGGCGCCTGGTTTAAAATAAAATACCCGCATTATGAGGTGGGCGCTGACTGAAATTTAAATACCGCATTAGGAGGTGGGCGCTGACTGAAATTTAAATACCGCGTTAGGAGGTGGGCGCTGTTGAAATTTAAATACCCGCATTAGGAGGTGGGCGCCTGACTGAAATTTAAATACCCGCATTAGAAGGTGGGCGCCTGATTTAAAACATACCCGCATTAGAAGGTGGGCGCCTGATTTAAAACATACCCGCATTAGAAGGTGGGCGCCTGATTTAAAATGTACCCGCATTAGAAGGTGGGCGCCTGATTTAAAACATACCCGCATTAGAAGGTGGGTGCCTGATTTAAACATACCCGCATTAGAAGGTGGGCGCCTGATTTAAAACATACCCACATTAGAAGGTGGGCGCCTGATTTAAAATATACCCGCATTAGAAGGTGGGCGCCTGACTGAAATTTAAATACCCGCATTAGGAGGTGGGCGCCTGACTGAAATTTAAATACCCGCATTAGAAGGTGGGCGCCTGATTTAAAACATACCCGCATTAGAAGGTGGGCGCCTGATTTAAAACATACCCGCATTAGAAGGTGGGCGCCTGATTTAAAACATACCCGCATTAGAAGGTGGGCGCCTGATTTAAAACATACCGCGTTAGAAGGTGGGCGCTGATTTAAAAGATACCGCGTTAGAAGGTGGGCGCTGATTTAAAACATACCGCGTTAGAAGGTGGGCGCTGATTTAAAACATACCGCGTTAGAAGGTGGGCGCTGATTTAAAACATACCCGCGTTAGAAGGTGGGCGCTGATTTAAAACATACCGCGTTAGAAGGTGGGCGCTGATTTAAAACATACCGCGTTAGAAGGTGGGCGCTGATTTAAAACATACCGCGTTAGAAGGTGGCGCTGATTTAAAACATACCCGCGTTAGAAGGTGGGCGCTGATTTAAAACATACCGCGTTAGAAGGTGGGCGCTGATTTAAAACATACCGCGTTAGAAGGTGGGCGCTGATTTAAAACATACCGCGTTAGAAGGTGGGCGCTGATTTAAAACATACCGCGATTAGAAGGTGGGCGCTGATTTAAAACATACCGCGTTAGAAGGTGGGCGCCTGATTTAAAACATACCCGCGTTAGAAGGTGGGCGCTGATTTAAAACATACCGCGATTAGAAGGTGGGCGCTGATTTAAAACATACCCGCGTTAGAAGGTGGGCGCTGATTTAAAACATACCGCGTTAGAAGGTGGCGCTGATTTAAAACATACCCTCATTAGAAGGTGGGCGCTGATTTAAAACATACCCGCGTTAGAAGGTGGGCGCTGATTTAAAACATACCGCGTTAGAAGGTGGGCGCTGATTTAAAACATACCCGCGTTAGAAGGTGGGCGCTGATTTAAAACATACCGCGTTAGAAGGTGGGCGCTGATTTAAAACATACCGCGTTAGAAGGTGGGCGCTGATTTAAAACATACCCGCATTAGAAGGTGGGCGCTGATTTAAAACATACCGCGTTAGAAGGTGGGCGCTGATTTAAAACATACCGCGTTAGAAGGTGGGCGCTGATTTAAAACATACCCGCGTTAGAAGGTGGGCGCTGATTTAAAACATACCCGCGTTAGAAGGTGGGCGCGTGATTTGTGTCGTCGTGTTGACGTAATGCAAAGTGGGGCCCTATTGCCATGCCATGATAGTTAATGTGTGGACATAAGCGATGCAAAAGTTGAGTAGATGAGAATGCGACCCTGTAAGTCGAAATACCGTTCTTTCCGTGGACACAATACGGTTGGGAACATGTAGTTTAACATGACGTCTTTGTACAATCTCCAAACAGGAAAGTGATTCTTGTAGTGAGTTGCGATGCGGAGGCCCTTGCGAATCTGCTCATAAATGTTGCAGCTTCTCTGCTGTTTTCGACCTGAAGAACCTGTACTCAAATAAATTTATGAGTTTTGGGAGGGGGGAGTTGATTCGCGTTGACTTTGTAGCTTCGGTCTTGGTATTTGCATGTCCTGCTAACTCGGACCCGTAGCCCCTCTCTGCTTCCCAGTCTTGGCCAGCCGTTAATGAAAACATTCGAAAATAATTTGTAGAAATGCATCTTAAAAAATAGAAACATAAAAATTATATCGAATTTTGATGAAAAGGTTTGTTGAAAATAATTTGCTTATAAAAATTACTGCACATATATATACATGTCTGTCGAGCAGTGACATGCGGTGAAACAAAGCAAACGTCTTATCCAAAATTCTTCTGACTGAAGACTTAGTCTGCCGATGCTTTTCCATGTTTATCGGCGTCCTCTGGCAGTGATACCTTAAAAAATGCCCCGCTTTACGATATGTGAGAATGACGATCTTTTGAACGGACAAACGAGTCTTGTGTAGATTGCTTGTCTGCCCTATCAGGGTGATCAGATGGGTGCATTTTGTCTTTTGTGAGATAAAGGAGAAAATATTTCCTAATGGTGGGACCGAAGCCGATTTAGGCGCCACGTATCCCCATGAGGGAATCAGTCGTGGCGTAGTTCATTACAAGCAAAGGGGATTGTAAGGATTTTCTAAAATGGGACCCGGCCGATGTGGCCGCCTCGTATCCCGCCGAGGAATCAGGTCATAACGTAGTTCATGTTACAAAGAAATGTGTTTACGGGAAATTTGCCATCTAGGAAAGCGGAACCCGACATGGGTTCTTTGCGTATCCCTTTGGAGCGCAATTTTTACAACACAAGAAATGCATTACGTAAAAATCCTAAATGTAGTATCTTTTCACCGCATCCGCGTTGATAGCTTTTGGCCATACTTCACCGTCCATTTCAGCTAGGATTAACGCTCCTCCAGTCAACACCGGTGAACCATATAAGGCCCTTGCGATTAGGTGCGAATTTTCCTTTAGCTTCATTTTGGTGCGGGAATATTCGCTTTAGCACCAATTGCCCGGTTGAAAGTCCTTGGTTTTACTTTCTGTTGAAAGCTTTGGCCATTCTGTTTTGATAAAGTTGTCCGTGGCGGTCGCGTTCAATCGCTTTTCATCAATCAAAGATCAATTGTTCGTCGATTCTCAGATCCATTTCGCCGTTATTTCGACTTCTTGGATAATTCTCAAAGATGGTATTTCCACTTCTGCTGGTAACACGACCATTCCATAGACCAATAGATACGGCGTTGCCCGGTAGAAGTCCTGATCAGTAGTGCGGTATCCCAAAAGTGCAAAAGCGGATGCTCGTACGGTGCTTGTAATTATCAATCATCTTTCGTAGTATTCTTTGATGTTTTTGTTGGTCGCTTGACCGCTCCGCTCATCCGAGGTCGATGCAGTGGAATTGCGGTGAGTGATCTTAAACTTCTCGCATATCTCATTCATCGACATCTTGAGATTAGCCCCATTGTCTGTTATAATCGACTCAGGGATTCCAAATCGACAAATGATGTTATTGCGGACAAAATCAACTACCACTTTCTTTGTTACTGACTTGTGGGACGATGCTTCTACCCACTTTGTGAAATAGTCAATTGCCACTAGAATAAATCTGTGTCCATTTGATGCGGCAGGTTCAATAGGGCCAATGACATCCATGCCCCAAGCTGCGAATGGCCAAGGGGAGCTCGTCACATTGAGTTCGTTAGGGGGTACCTTGATTAGATCGCCATGAATCTGACATTGATGGCATCTTTGCACGAAGCGGATGCAATCTGTTTCCATGGTCATCCAAAAGTATCCTGCTCTTAGAATCTTCTTTGCCAAAGTGAAGCCATTCATATGAGGCCCGCACGTGCCTCCGTGTATCTCTTCAACTAAACTGCTTGCCTCTCGAGCATCAACACATCTTAACAAACCGAGATCTGGAGTCCTCCGATAAAGGATTTCTCCGTTTAGGAAGAAATGGTTTGCTAACCTCCTAAGTGTCCTCTTTTGTATACTGGTTATGCCTTCTGGATATTCACCTACCTCGAGATATCTCTTAACGTCGTGGTACCAAGGCTTTCCATCCGACTCTTCATCTATATTGAAACAATATGCCGGCTGATCCGATAAGCCCACCTTGATGGGATCAATGTAGTTCTTATCTGGATGTTGAATCATGGAGGACAAAGTGTTGCGAGCATCGTGAACTCGTTTGAGTTCGTGGGATATGCTTGAATTCTATCTTGCTGAATTTTTGCATAATTCTTTCACGCAATGCAGGTAAGGAAGTATCTTCCCGTTCTTGGTCGCCCATTCGCCTTGCACCTGATGAATCAATAAGTCCGAATCACCTATAACCAGCAGTTCTTGAATGTTCATATCAACGGCCATTCTAAGTCCGAGTACACAAGCTTCATATTCCGCCATATTGTTGGTGCATGGAAATCGGAGTTTTGCGAAATTGGGTAGTCTTGACTGATTACGAAATCAAAGCTGCTCCAATACCAACCCCTTTGAAGTTTGCGGCTCCATCAAGAACATTCTCCAACCCGGTACTCTTACGAGATGTCTTCTCCAACAAAGCAAGACCTCCTCGTCCAGGAAAATAAGTCAGGAGAGGCATGTATTCTTCATCCACGGGTTTTCAAGCAAGATGGTCGGCTAGTGCTTGTCCTTTGATAGCCTTTTGGGTGACATATATGATATCGAACTCACTTAGCAAGATTTGCCACTTTGCTAGCTTTCCAGTGGGCATGGGCTTCTGAAAGATGTATTTGAGCGGGTCCATCCTTGAGATGAGATAAGTGGTATATGCAGACAGATAATGTCTAAACTTTTGGGCAATCCACGTTAAGGCACAACAAGTGCGTTCGAGAAAGTATACCGAAGCTTCATACGGTGTGAACTTCTTGCTTAAGTAGTATATGGCCTGCTCCTTCTTTCTGTTTCGTCATGTTGTCCCAAAGACGCACCCAAATGCATTTTCTAACACAGACGGATATAACGGCGACGCCTTCCGGTTCGGAGGCACCAAAGCAGTGGGTTAGACAAGTATTCTTTGATTCTATCGAAAGCTTGCTGGCAATCCGATGTCCACTTGGTAGCAGCGTCTTTCTTGATAGCTTGAATATTGGCTCACATATCACCGCTGATTGTGCTATGAACTCTTTGATGTAGTTGAGGCGACCAAGGAAACTCATTACGTCCTTTCGACTCTTTGGAGGAGGCAAGTCTTGAATAGCTTTTACCTTCGAGGGGTCCAATTCAATACCCCTTCTACTTACAATGAAACCCAACAGCTTCCCAGCAGGGACACCAAATGCGCACTTTGCGGATTTAACCAGGTTATACCGCCTCAGTCGGTCAAAAAACTTCTCTAAATCTGTCAAGTGATCTGAAGTTCTTCGCGACTTGATAATAACGTCATCTACGTAGACCTCTATCTCTTTGTGGATCATATCATGAAAAATGGTAGTCATGGCCCTCATGTAGGTGGCACCTGCGTTCTTGAGTCCGAACGGCATTACTCGATAACAAAGATACCCCCAAGGTGTAGTGAATCTTTGTCTTCTCTGCATCTTCCTCATCCATCAAGATTTGGTGGTAACCAGCAAAGCAATCAACAAATGATTGTAATTCATGCTTTGCACAGTTGTCAATGAGTATGTGAATATTTGGAAGAGGGAAGTCATCCTTCGGGCTGGCCTTGTTGAGATCCCGATAATCCACGCACACTCGTATCTTTCCATCTTTCTTTGGCACAGGTACAATGTTGGCCAACCAGGTCGGGTATCTTGTGACTCGAATGACCTTTGCATCGAATTGCTTGGACACCTCTTCGTTGACCCTTAACCTCAAATCGGTCTTCATTTTCCTTGGCTTTTGTTTCACCGGAGGGTAGGATGGATCGATAGGCAATCTATGCGAAACAATATCTGTGCTCAACCCTGGCATCTCGTCATAAGACCAAGCAAATACGTCGATATATTGTCTCAAAAGATCCGTCAGTTCTTTCCTTTGTGGGGCGTTCAGATGGACGCTGATTCTTGTTTCTCTCACATTTTCTGCATCCCCCGAATTTATTGCCTCGCTTTCTTCTAAATTTGGCTTTGATTTATTCTCAAAATGTTCCAATTCCTCTGTCAATTCTTACGGTTGCGAGTCTTCCTCATACTCTTGAAGTCCTGTTTCATCGTTTGGATTTTGTTTGTTTGTTTCATTACATGTCACATTCACATTATCGATGATTTATTAGTTTGCATCTTTGAAGAGAAAAGAAAATTAGTAAACAAAACAAATTTTTAAATAGCAAAAGAAATGTGGATTTGTCATTTAAGCTTTCAAAAGATGGAGGCAAAACACATTAATGCATAGATGCGATTCAAGCCTCAATTAGAATCGCATTGTTTCAAAAAGTACTAAGGTAATTTCTACCAAGCTTCCCGGAGAAAGCAGTAGGAGCACAGTCCAATTTTTCAAAATATCTCCATGTTCTGCATCCCAAATAGTTGGGCCTTCATCAAAATCATCCGTAATTACATGGCATTCCATTTCTTCTGCAATAAAAAGGCTTTTGAGTCCTTCTGCGAGGTCGTCTGCATCATCTTCATTCGACTCCTGAGCGGCATATGCTTTGACAAATGACTAATTCAAGGGTGGAACAGGCTTTGGCAAGGGAGTGTCCCTTTTCTTTCGGAGGTTGGTAGATAAGACTTCTTTAGAAGTGGGTTTGTATCCGAGACCGAAAGTATCCTTCTTCTTGAGCAAGTGAGCAGGCTCCACCATACCTTCTAAATTCAATCAGAGGCCTCGACCGGGCTTAAAGCCATTCTTCAACATTTCTGGGCCACCATTGTGAGGACCGGGGTAACTTCAATATTTCACTTTGGAGGCACATGTAATTTCTCGACATGGAAGACAGACCCATCCGGGTATCTACGCTTTCAACAGCGAGGATCCGCCGCCCGGGACATATTGAATTGCTCCCTTCTCCGTGTACCACGACCTCGTGATGATCCCAAACAAACTTCAAACTACGATGTAGGGTAGAAGGAACTGCACCAGCCACATGGATCCAAGGTCTTCCCATTAGTAAGTTATAGCTGGTAGATATGTCTAACACTTGGAATTCCACGACGAACTCCACGGGCCCCACTTGTAATGTCAAATCCATTTCTCCCATAACGCTCCTTTGGGCTCCATCAAAACCTTTAACTCTCAGATGACTTTCGCGAATCTTTCCAATGCTAATTCCCAAGGCTCGGAGAGTCGCCGGGGGACAAATATTGACGGCTGAGCCTCCATCAATCAATACCTTAGAAATGAACTTGTTCATGCACTTTCTTATTATGTTCAAAGCTTTGTTGTGGCACAAACCCTCGGTGGCAATTCTTTGTCATGAAAAGAGACTTTATGGGCCTCTAAGATCTGTCCAGGCCAAGGCCGAGAGTTTCTACTTTGTGGTCTCTCTCGATACATAAGCTTCTTTGAGTACTTCCAATAAAGCGCGTCCATGGTCCGAGGAATTCATCAACAATGATAGCAAAGAAATCTGAGCGGTGTTTTCTTCAATTGCTCTACAACGGAATACTCCTTGGTTGGCATCTTCCTCCGTAACTCTTCCACTTCAGTCTCTGTTACAACCCTTTTTGGATTGTCTGCAGGGGCATAACATCGTCCGGATCTTGTCATACCAGCGACGACAACTTCTACAATTTGTTTCTCCTTTCCCCTGCTCCTTTCCCCAATCGAATAGCTCCAAGGGGTAGTTTTGGTATCGACATACGACGTCACTATCCACGATTTCGGAGGAAGTACTTCTACTTCAAACGGTGCTCTTACCTGAACTGTAATTATAGGGGTGATCAAAGCCGATGATTCAATCCTTTCCTCTGTTCGGATCGGCACAATGGTCCCTTCCAAACTGTTTTCTTCATCAATGGTAATCATGTTTATATTGGCATTGTCATGATTTGGCAGAGGGTTATTATTTACATTAGGGGGAGGTCCTTTCAGTTGGATAATTCCCTCTTTGATCAAAGCCTCGATCTTGTCTTTTAGGGCGAAACAAACTCCAGTGTCATGTCCGGTGATCCCCGAGTGGTACGCACAATGCTTAGTTTCATCATACGACCTGGGAATAGGATTGGGGATATGCCCTGTGATGGGTTGGAGTATTTCTGCGGTCCTCAATCTTTCGTATAGTTGGGCTAGAGGTTCGGCTAAAGGTGTATATGTCTTGACTGGCCTTCTTTCGTGATTTGCCCGGGGTCTGGGAGTATTTGGTGGATGGTTTTGCGGATGTGTGGGTTGATACTGTGGGGAATTTCTATAGGTAGGTGCTCGTGGTGGGCTATATATTGGTTGGGTATGATAGACAGGGTAGGGAGTAGGCGAGTGTTGATAATAAGGCTGAGGGCTTTGTGTGCTTTGGCTATAGTAGGAGGGCTGATGATTTTGGGTGTTTTGATTATAGTAGGGAGGTTGGGATGACGGGCTTTGGTAGGTTGGCATTTGGTTGGACCTATGTTCCTGGATCGCCATGACAGGGCGCTCCATCCCTCCTCTTCTTAATTGCTCCCAGAATGAGTCCGATCAATGGCCTTACTTGTCGCCGCAATCTTTGCTAAGTTCGCGATTCTCCTGTTTTGATACCTTCTTCTATGAAATCTCCCATTCGACCACTTGAGAGAAATTCCGTCCAATGACGCTTATCATTTTTTCGTAATAAGTTGCATCCTTCATAGATTGCACAAAGAGCGTGGTCATCTTACTTTCCGCCATTGGGGAAATTTGAACTTTTCGCTTCGCCCTCCATCTCATGGCATATTCTCTGAAAGTCTCTGTAGATTTTTCTCCAATTTCATTAAATAAAATCTATCCAAGACTGTGTCGGTGTTAAACCTGAACACTGGCCCACAAAATCCTGTGCCATTGTGCCCAGTTATGCCATTTTCGCGGGTCCTGGCTTGTGTACCGATCGGCGCTTCTCTGTTAAACTTCTTATGAACAACTTCATTATTATGGCCTGGTCCTTACCCACTCCAACCAGCTTGTCACAATATGATCTCAAATGAGCGCGAGGATTTCCCTTTCCATCGAATAAATCAAATTTTGGCACCTTATACCCGACAGTAATCGAGCGTCGGGATGCATGCAGAGATCTTCATACTCGAGTCCTTCATGCCCCTTTGGTTTGAATGTTTTTAAATGCTTCTTTTAGGCTATGAATTTCCCTTGCCATACTTTCATCATTTCTAATCCTTGCTTGCCTTTCCATCTCTTCATATTGGTCTATCTCCTGATGATGTATGTTTGGTATGGTAGAAGTGGAAGGTTGGGCTTCCGTTGCATATATCGGTGGCACATACTGCTTGTTAGTGATGTGTGCCATTGGTATTTGTTGGGTTGCCTGGTAATTTAGTGTGGGAGGGATATTTTGGACAAGTGGAGTAGTTTGGGTAAGTGGAGCTGGATGTATATATGGAGCTGTGAAGGATACTGGGTCATTTTGTAGCGGGCTTTGTTGTGGACTGGCCTGCGGGTTGATAGGATGCGGATTGGTACGCTGTGGGCTGGCGAGTTGAGGATTGGTTCTGCTTGGTAAGGGATTTCGGGGAAGGTTCTGGGGAATGATGGTTCGTGAGATGGAAATGTGTGTGGTGCAGTTGCGCTCGTCTCTTGTTCAGGCAGTGGAGTGTTGATGGAAAGATTGGTAAGATTCCGGAGCCGTTCGATCTCAGTTTGCATAGTTGCCATTTGCTGCAGTAGTTGGGCGAGGTATTCATCCGGGACGAAAGTATTTCTCCTTTCCGATGTCTCTGGTTCACCTCCCGGAAGAGCGACAAGTCCCAAACCGGTTTGTTCGGCTGCCCCTGAATCAGTCATTTTATCGGATGATTGTGCCTTGGATCTCGTGAAGTAATGGTGTTCCGCCAGTTTCAATCAACGCGAATCAACTTTTGGAAAATAAAGCAGGCAAAATAAACCTTCTCTAAAAAAATGAAACAAACCAAGTTAGTATGAGACGAATAATTATTGCTTTGAATAACATGTATAAAGTGGAAAACAAGAAACAAGTAGCGCATGAGTTATATGGAAATTAAATGCGCGTTCTAATGTGCATGGGGCCTCCTTATGCCTTAGGTGAGCTTAAACGCAAAATATGCAAGATCTTGATAAATTGATCCAAGCCAAAGATTGTGATGCCTTTTGTCGGAAATAAAGGTTGACTTTTCTTGAAATAATAATGCGTACAATAATAAAGGCGATAACATAAGATATTTATGCTCGGGTTCTAAATCTTGCTTTTGATCACCGAGATGAAGATGGGACCCTAACATTGCTGGGTCCGACTCTGCGTCCTCTAGATATTGCACTATATTTTGCATTTGCTGCCACATCTCGGGGTAACGATCGTGTCTCTGAGCCGAAATTCCTTATCCAAATTGTCGTGCCGATATCTTCAAAACCTTGCTCGCCATCGGGACTATGGTCCAGCACTCATCGCAATCCTCTCGTAGCCACGCTTGATATTCTGGGGTACCTCTGCTGACTACCTCCAATGTCTATTGTGTCAATATTGTTCCATTCATCAAGACTTGCCTAGCTCTGGGGACAATGAAATTCGGCCGAATGGAATTTCGTAAATCCTCATATTTGCCCGGAGGGGAATTATCTGCTCTTGTCCCAACTGTCGGAGTACGCGGAGTGGAGCGTAAGGTTGGAGGCCTTTCAACCCGATAAGCTCAATATAATAAAGCCTTTTGCATCTTATGTAGGCTTTTTTGGCATTCGGGAGCAGAGGGTATTTCCATTGGATCTGTTCACAGGTGCGGGACACCAAAAACCCATACCAATCATTCATGCCTACAGGCGATATGAACTGCTTCGTTCTGTCGTAAAAGCTGACGATTTTGTTCGACTCGCTGAAGCATATGTCGACCATATTCGGGCGCTGATAGAAGTGTTCCATTGCCCACATCTGCAAAATAAGGTTGCAGCCTTCGAAGAAACCTGTTTCACCTCTTTTACATTTCCCTAAAGCCCGAAATATTTCTGTCAAGATCATAGGGGCCAAAGTGAGTTGTGCTCCGTTTGCTCCTTCGAAAAGTGTCCGTGCTACGGAACATATGCAGGTACTGATCTTTCCATACTCAAGCGGGAATATCAGAGACCCTAGAAAGGCGACAGTGAATGCAATGGGTCGTTTGGTCCGCCAATGATCGGGGGTGCAAGAAAATTCATTTTTAAATGTCTTGTAACCGTCTCGACAACCGTACCTCTCATACAGATAATCCATTGAGACCCAGTTGTTTTCAAAGCATAGGAGTTTCTTAGTGTTCTTTAGCCCTAAGTAGCGGAGAAATTTCTTTCCGGATTGACAGTGCGGGATAATTTGTCCTCTACCCTGGTAGATCAAATTGGTGAAATAGTTGATTTCTTCCAAAGTAGGAGTCATCTCAAAATCTCCGAATCTGAAGACAACCCGATCCGGATTCCAAAAATGGATCGATTGCTCGACCAAATGTTGATGGGGGAAGCTGTCGAACACCGAAACGAGGCAACCTAATCTTGTCCTAATTGCCATTTGGCTGCCAAGGTCAAAGTTTGTCCACCATATTTTCAGTTTGTTCTAATCCCACTCACCATCCTCGACTTGCCCACAGACTCCATCTATAACAAAATAAATAAAATAAAAATAAATATACATTTTCCAATTTTTGGCATACATGTTTAGGCTTGGATCCGTCCATCAATATCCTGCTACACATAATATCTTTGATTGGTCGTTGGGTTGTGAGACCCGTCGACAATTTGGTGGTTTTCTTATTTGTGAAGTTGATGCCAAGGATCAACCCACCTAAGATGTATGCATGCATGACTTAAAATAAAGGGTGGTATAGCTCTATCTTAAATTTTCTAAGATTTGGTGACTAGACACAAGGTTCCCGAGCGGACTACTCGAGTGAGAAGGCTACGCGCCACCAGATGGTCCGGTCACTCCGCGCATACGCCAACTCTCCTAAATTTTGGTAGATTGAAAGAAATTTGCGGGTGCGTAAAACACACCTCGCGTGTAGTGTGTGATAGTGTCAATTTTCCCAGTGGAAGAAATATGAACGAAATGCCAATTTAAGGAAAGCGATAAGACAATATAGCAATTAAAGCGGTTTATGCAAAAATCTCATAAATAAAACACATCAAAGCACTAAATCGGATAAGGAACAAAAGTAAAGCAATAATTAACCGAACTTGTTATGGTTAAGAACTCGAATTCCCAGTGGGTCGCCATCTTGTCGCGCCCTATTTTGACCTGCTCGGGTCGAGCGGAGCTGGCGTGTCCGAGTGATTCCTGGGTAAAAAGGGTTGAGGAGTCGCCACCTAATTATTTTTACGGTGAATTAGGACACCTAAATATTTAAACTAAGTGCTGCAGTGTAAACTCCAATTTTAAGGTCTGCGAAACTAGTGAGATTCTAGGTAAGGGTTCTTTATTATCCTAAAGGGAAGGGGTTAGGCATCCTTTAAGATCCGCTAACTTGCGGTTATCCGGTAAAACTCAGGTTAATTATTGCTAGAAAAATACATGTATTACAAGTATAATAAATAAAAAAATGTTTGCAAATATGATGCATTTTATACAAGTACGTATTCGGATGACATAAAAGAAAGATACATGTAAAGTTTTTAGAAAACATGCATTTGTGACAATAAATTCTTTATAATGCCAAAAAAGCGAGTCTTTCGAAAATCAACAAGTTGCAAAAAATAATAATAAAAAGATAAACTTATTTGTACAATTAATTGAAGCAAATAAAGATGACAAGAGTTGTTTTAAAATCTTGAATACGCGTGACGAGCCTAAAATAAATAACTAGCGAAGGATTTCTAAGTTTGCGAGCCTACAAATAAATAAGCTAGCGACGGGTTTCAAATCTTAAACTAACCTATGAATAAATCCTAAGTTTGCCTATTCTAAGCATTTCAATAATTACATAAGTGCGATAAATAATATTACAATACAAAGCGGGATAAAAGCTGAATTTAAAGAAAGAAATAAAATAAATAAACTCCGAGGAATAATTGCCTTTATTTACTTTAGTCCCTGCAAGCTGTCAAGAACAAACGGTTAGAAACAGTTAAATACAAATAACTTCATATCCGTATTCAAAACAGTGAATGTTTTGATCGCGGGGGCCTCAAACTTAAATTTTGAAAAGAACATTCCAATCACGTCGTGGCTGCAAACATATGACTAATGTAGTTTATTTTGATTGCCTCGCCTACTAAACGTGTCGGTCTCTCGGGTGAAATAGAAAAGATCACTATAATCACGTCGTGGCTGCGAATATATATAACTTGTTGGTTATTTTAGTCACCTCGCCTACTAAACATGTTGATCTCGGATAAAAGGTTTAAGTCTTCATCCTTGCCCAGAAGTTATATTTCCGTCTTTGCAACTGTGTAGGCCTCAAAATCGACGGATATTTTTCATCGGCCAGTGTAGTATCGTGTTCAAATCAGTAAAAAATAAAATCGAATGTAAACAAAGCAGCAGCAGTAGCAAAAAACAGCTCAAAAGACGCGGTGTTTAATTTAAAGCAAGAAAGCGATGCATCGGATATTTTAATCTTTGAAACAATTGGTGAAACAGAAAGCAATATCTGAAAGGTGCGGTGTTTATTTTAAAGCGATAAAAGCGTAAAAGCGAGAAAAAATAATCGAATCCGAGCGATGGCGAAGCAAAGCCCGAACAGGCCAGCGGTATTTGTTCAAAACAGTAAAACAGTGATATCCGTCGCATGGATGTTTAAAACAGTAAACTGAAAATAGAGAAACGAAACCGTGGCCTTGAATTCAATTTCATCACCCTAAATTGGGTATTTAGAAACAAAGAAATAACACGGAAAATGTAAATCAAGAAACTATCAAAGCGACAAAGCGAAAGCAGGGCAAAGCGAAGCAGAAGAGTTAATCTTTGGAACAGAAACCGAAAAAGGGCGGTCTCGATTTCAATTTCATCGGCCTAGATGCGATATTAATAAAACAATAAAACAGTGCCAAAGAAACGAGCAGTGAGCAATTAAATTATCCGAAC
Source organism: Anisodus acutangulus (assembly GCA_029783415.1). NCBI lineage: Eukaryota > Viridiplantae > Streptophyta > Magnoliopsida > Solanales > Solanaceae > Anisodus > Anisodus acutangulus. The sequence continues at coordinate 46,235,986 of CM056503.1, forward strand.
CAAATTCTGAAATGTTGGAACCTAACGAGATTAAGAGGTATTTATGGAAAAATCCGACCGGATCATGAGCAATGACGAATGAAAATCGAAATTCAGATTTTTAGATAACTAGCAAACAGTATGAAAAATGCCATAACTGAAATACGCCAAAAATCGGGTCGACCCGTCCGTCGATGACTGACCGAATCGGTCTGCCAACCCGAATCAGATTTTTCAATTTTTTCAGATAACCAACATACAAAAATATGAAATGCAAGAATTCAAAATATTCAAATCGGATCGACCGATCCGTCGATGACCGACCGAATCGATGATCCGAATCCAAATCAAATGATCCAAACCCAAATCGATTTTAACACCAAATTCGGATAACCAATAACAAGAATATGTAATGCAAGAATTAAAATATTACGAGCAAGATCGACCGAATCGGTCGGTGACTGACCGAATCTGTGATCCAAACCGAATCAAATTTTAACACCAAATTCGGATAACCAATAACAAGAATATGTAATGCAAGAATTACGAAAATGTTACCCAACCGGTCGACCGACCCGGATCAAGAATCAAACTCGAATCGATTTCAACACCAAATTCGGATAACCAATAACAAGAATATGAAATGCAAGAATTCTAAAAATATTCAGTAAGTCGACCCGACCGGATCGATGTTTGACCGGATCGGTGTTTCAACCCTAATCAAATAAATTCAACAATTTCAGATAACCAATGATAACAACAGCAACAATGCAAGAAATTTGGAAATTCAAATCGGGTCGACCCGACCCGGGTCAGTAACCCGACCCGAAATCAGTGATCCAAATCAAATCAAATTTTAACACCAAATTCAGATAACCAACATACATAAATATGAAATGCAAGAATTACGAAAATGTTACGAGCAAGTCGACCGAGTCATTCGACCAAACCAAATCGATAAAAAAATCAGAGCATCAAAGGGAAGAACAAACCTTTTCGGACTTGATTCTTGGATAACAAGGAAGGCAAATGCTTGAAATCAAGAACACAACAAAGATATATATATTGAATCGTTTTTCTCAAAAAATCCTCCGAAAAATCCCCCTCAAAATGAAGAACAACATGGGGTATTTATAGGTACTCAAGCCCAACGTCCCAACCCCTCACACCCCCCCTTAAACGAATTCAAATTTCAAAATAAAGGGGGAACAAAAATCTGATTTTTGGGGCGTGTTCTTGGGGCAAGCGTTAGCGGTGTCGTGGTAGGGTGGTGGCGGTGGTGAAGTAGCGGGGGTAGGGGTCTTGGCCGAGGCGAGGGGTGTAGGGTGCGGGGCCTTGGGGGGGTAGGGTTTTAGGTTTTCTGATTTTTGTTTTTGTTTGGGGGACGATTTGGGGAATTAAAGGGAAGGAAATGGGTCGGGTAGGTTGGGTCGGGTCGGGTGAGTGGGTAGACGGGAGTTGGGTCAGGCGAAATGGGGGATTTAATTGGGGAGTTTTGGGCTTGTGGTGTTGGGTTTAATTGTTTTGGGTTTGGGTATAAGGGAATTTAATTGGGGGTTTTGAAATTTGAGTCAGGTTGGGTTTAATTGTTTTGGGTTTTGGTATAAGGGGATTTAATTTGGGGTTGGGCTTGGACGAAAAAATGAGTTTTAATTTAGGTTGGGTAGAAATTGTATTGGGTTAGGAAATAAAAATGGGTTAGGAATTGAAAAATATAAAAAGGGGTTTAATATTAAAAGATATTATATATATATACATATTTTGTAAAAGATGTGAATTATTTAAAATAACATAACAATGTGATAATAAAATGTAATATTTGCGAAATGTTTAATGCTTAATAAAAAATGGAAATGCAATGCAATTGAGAATAAAATAACCTAGAATTTTTTGGATAAAACTTATGATTATGATAAAAATGCAAATGATAGTAAAAAATGCGAATAGTAATAATAATAAGAGAATAATAATATATATGTACGCATGTATGTATGTAGATTAAAATTGTTTTTCAAAGTGTCAAAAATGTTAAAAATTACGAATAAAATCATAAAAGATGGGACAAAATTGGGTGTCAACAATGAGCCTTGTTGTTGGCTACTAGAAGAGCCTTCTTTGTCCATGAGTATTACTCTTGGAATATTGGAAATATTATTTCCAGTGAAACTAGATTTGCCAGAGCCTCGTCCCGAGCCTCTGCCTCTTCCTCTGCCTCTACCCCTATTAGGAGTAGGTGGTGTCTATTCTGGACGCATCTTATCCCTGCAAATATTCACGAGTAAGAAAGTCAGGGAGTGAATTATCTTCTCCTTTAAGATATTGAATTTCAAAATCAAATGGAGCTAAATGTGTCTGCTATCTTGCAAACATTTGTTTGGACACATCATGTTTAAAATCTTTCTGAAACATGAATTTGGCTGCATTACAGTCTGTTCTTATTAAGAACTTTGTATTATAAAGATCATCCTGGAATTTCAGGACACACTTAACTATAGCAAGAATTTCTTTATCTATAGTAGCATAATTCTTTGGACTATTAGTCCATTTTCCTGAATGATACCGAACAAGATATTCTTGTTTGGTTTGGGGATTAATTTGTTTAAGTATCCCACCATAACCGATGTTTGAAGCATCAGTCTCAATAATCTTCCCCCAATTTGGGTTAGCAAGCATAAGACATGGCAAAGCTTGTACATTCTTCTTAATTTTTTATACCGCTTCTGTGTGGGCATTTGTCCACAGAGTGGCAGTTTTTTCAACCTATCATATAAGATGGCTGCATCCACAGATAAATTCTTATAATAAGGAGAAATATAGTTTAGACTCTCTAAAAACTTTTGTAATTGGGTTTTATCAAGAATTTAGTTAGGAAATTTAGAAGCAAATTCTATACATCTAGTAATAGGAACAATTTTCAGATGTTCAATATTATGACCAAGAAATCGAACTTTTATTTGGAAAATATTCATTTTGGGTTTTGATATAACCAAACCATTTAAAATAATAATCTTCTTAAAAATTTCAAGATGCTTAATATGATCTTGCATATTTTTCGAAAAGACTAATATGTCATCTATGTAGACAATGATAAAATCACTATATGAAGTAAAAATATCATTCATGACATGCTGAAATTCTGATGGAGTATTCTTTAGCCCAAAAGTAATGACATTCCATTCATAATGTTCGAATGGGACTGTAAAGGCAGTTTTATACCTGTCATATTCATCAACTTGTATCTGCCAAAAACCTGATTTTAAATCAAATTTTGAAAATATGTTAGACTGGTATAACCTGTCAAGTAAATCCTTTTTATTAGGAATTGGATATCTAATCCATTTTAAAACCTTATTCAATGGTTTATAATTAATAACTAATCTGGGAACTCCTCGTTCCTGTTCAGCATGCTTATTAACATAGAACGTTGTACAACTCCATGGGGAGTTTGAAGGACGCATTAACTTTTTCTCTATTAGAGTTTCAATTTCTTTTTTGCAAATTTCTAGATATTCCATATTCATCTGGAAAGGTCTAGCCTTTGTTGGAATATTTTGTTTGTGAAACCCTTTTTCGTATAGAAACTAACTATATGTTTTTTCCTGTTGCAAAAAGTAGTAGGTAAATCATTGCAAATAGATATAGAAAAATCATGCTCTATTCCTTTTATTTTATCCTGTAATTTAGGATTCTGCAACTGGTCTATGATATTATAAGACATTAATTCTTGCTGTAGATAATCAAGATGTTGCTTCTTATTCTGCACAAGACTAATAAGGCTTACCGTACTTGATGCAGAAACCCAAGGAAAAATGATTGAATTATTCTCAAAGTTACCTGTGAAAACATTATCATCGATATATGTAAGAGGCATTAGTCCATTAATAAAAGGTATGCCTAAGATAATATCATGAGCCAATTTTTTTACTAAGACAAAAGAATGTTCCATACACATTCTATCATGGCAAACATGGGCACTTAGTAACTTGTAAGAGACATCTAATTTGCTCCCATCTGCACCACTTACTCTACGAGTAGTCTTGGTGAAGTATTTGGTAGGGATAAGTCCTTTCCTAATGCAATTAAGATCTGCCCCTGAATCAATCAATGTAGGGACATGTATATATATGATACCTCTATTAATTAACAAATTAATAAGGGTAATCCAACTTTGGCGGAAATATAAATTAATGGCTCCCATAAAGTCTGCCTCATTTGGATTATCAGAGGTAGTTGGTTGGTAGAGGATATGAGTATAAGTTAACTCTATAGGAGTATCAGGAAGAGGAGTATGACTAGCCTGTCCTGATTCTAATGAGGTAACTCTATCATCCAGTGTAGTGTAATGTTGTCGTTGTAGAGTTAGTTCTGTTTTGAGATCATAAATCTCAGTCTTCAATTCATGGACTGTAAGAGAACTATTAGGACTCCATTTTTTCTGTAATTCCTGAAGAACTTCAGAAAAGTTATAAGGTGGATCAATTCTTGATCTGATTTTGAGAGGAGCTTTGTCCTTTCCTTGAGCTTTAAATAAAGCTTCGATGACATGTGCTTTCTGAGCTTTGTCCTTAATATTATCCAGTAGGTCACTGACTTCTTCTCCATTTATGACATTTAAATTGCAGCTGGAGAATTGTGCTTGAAGTTAATAAAACTCATCATTAGTTTCTTCATTATTCTTGATGACATTTATCTTTTACAATGCAGGTGCAAGGAGCTTCATCTTCCGTAGAGGATGAGTAAAGATCTTCATAGTCTGAACTCATAACCTCCTCTGAGTCATTAGATTCATCCGATGAGACACCAATCTTCATCAAAACATCCTTAATGCTTTCATCTATATTGAGATTCTTGATCTTGTCGATCTTTTTCTTCTTACACCTATTGGCGTAATGTCCTTTTTCACCACATGCATAACATGTATGAGACTTTTTCTCTTTCTTAGGGATATAACCCTTCTTTGCATTTTTGACTCTTTTCTTTGCAGCATACTTTTTGTAAGAGTCACATTTGTACTTTTCATAGTACTGTTTTTTATGGGTTTAACCGGCTTTTTCCTCTTTTTTCCATTCTGGTGAGAGGTCAGTTCATCAAATGAGAACTATTGGCAGAATTCTCCTAATTGGGGGTTTTATGTCAATTTCTATTTTTAAGTTGTTTCTGTAATTTCAGATCATTGCATAGAGCTAATCCTTCTTTCATGCATTTGCCTATTAGTTGACCGTAAGAATAAATATCCCATTGGATCTGAGAATCTCCTGAATCCTTTCTTAAGGTTCTCTTAATCTTTTTAGCAAAAAAAAAAAGGGAAGACCATCTATGAATCTGGCTTTGCAGAAACTACTATTGACTTCTGGGAGGTTTAACACTCTGCTAAGGAATACATCCTTATACCACCTAAATGAAGTTAAGGTGGGGCACCTATGGTTTTGCAGAAGATCTCTGATATTATCATAATTTGTTGAATAAATTCATGTAAAGTGATCTAAAATGGTTAGAACGAGAGTAAAAATTGCATAAGATTGGGCCTCATTACCCTCTTGCTTACTGCGTTATGAATAGAAGCTTTTGGTCTGGTGTGAGATAATTATCCCACCATGCTTTAAGCTGACCTGTGAATCCTGCAGTTATCATCTTAACGATGTGAGCATCGGTTTGGTGATTACCTTTGGCCGTTGCAGCATACATGATGATCTTATGGAAAGTCCTGAAGATTTTACTATCAGCACCACTATCTATGTTCCATTCAACAATTTATGTACCGGTATAAGCGGTAGGCTCATTCTTATAAGCTTGTTCTTCAATTAGAACATCTATGGATGTAGGTCTCGGATAGTAGTAATTTTTTGAATTAAACTTGGGTTTCTATTTACCCTTTCTCATCGCAACAATTTGTGTTTCATTTTCAGACTCAGATAATTTATCTGTACTAATCATTGTAACATTAGATGTAGAACCATCTTTCGGAGAAATCTTCAACTTACTCTAAAATTGAGAGAGTAGATTTTCAAGGTTTTTTACTAATGGTTTTGTGGTCTTTTTTGTCAGGGAAATTCCTTCCATTGAAGGAGGAGGCTGGATAATTGCTGGAATTTCCAGAGATTTTGGAGGCTGATCGGTAGCAACATCAATCTTGTCTCGTTGGCTCTCTATAAGATATCTGAGCTTGTCTACCTTGTTATATAATAAGCTCATATGTTCACTAATAACCTTAAGATGGATTTTGGTATGGTTATGTTGTTTGAACAGGGTGTTGATATGATCAATATTAGGACCATTATGAAGGGTATGATGTATTAGCTTCATAAAAGGTTGGGCTTGTAAATCATTGTTACTATTATCCTTTTTCAATGAAAATGGTTCATCTGGAGGGTATATACTCCTAATGACTTTTTTGGAATCCAAATGCCATTGTCTTTTAATAACATTGATATTGGATAGAGCATAGTCTTCGACAAACATCTAACAAAAGGCTTATAATCCTGCTTGGTTTGCAACTCATCATAAAATTGATCTCTAATGGAACATTGTTCTTTTGTTGTAAAAAATGAAAAGAACCATCTTCTAAAAAGATAATAATCTTCACTCAGAAAGTCTTTCAAAATAATTTTTCTCAGACCTGAACCTGGACTATAATCCAGAGGAGAAGCACGAATATGATCGCTATCCATCTTTAAAATAATCAGTGAATCTCATTTCACTGGGAGTAGGATCCGTGTTAATTCCTATAGAAATTTGGTTATCTCCTATCTTTATTTTATCAATCTTCTCATCTTGAGAGATTTTTGAAGGAGTGGTAACCTTATAAAGGTCTTCGTTAACCTGAGAGGTTGACGCTCTAGCAGTAGAAGGTCTGGGAATGTTCATCGAGAGGAGAGAAGTAATAATGACATGACATCGATCTACCTAATTTAGGTGGTTGAGTAGTAAATTGAAGATGAATATTGCCATCAGTAGTTTGAACTACCTGAGCAATCCGAGTATCTATCCTAGGTTGGACAGGGATTGCCTTCTCAATTAGCCAATCGTCTGGGTAATTTATTTCATCCCAAATGATAGGTCTTCTAGTTGTTATCTTGGACCTTTTGGCTAGGTTGATTTCTATAAGAACCGTTTGTCTATTTCTCTTATCATCCATAATCTTACAATTAGGATTCATAGTGTCTAACACACGGAAATATATACGATAACAGATGCACATAACTTATGTTTCAGGCATATAATTATAACCATGAGCTTTTATATATAAAGTTAAAGTATGCAAAATATTTGGATCAGACAAAGATAGAATAAGATTTGGTCTGACATCAAAATAAACTGGTCCATAAGCCAGACTGGATTGCATAGCACCGATAAGAGATTGTTTCCAATTTAAATTTCTAGCATCTCTTAAAACAATCATAAAACTTTCAGGTAAACCCTTTAAAGTTAAAGGTTTAAATGCAATTTGCACTAATCCAATATGAATCATCTTTCTTTTCCAAATCCTTCTAACACTTTTTGAAGCAAATTCATCAACCAAGTCTTCATATGGCATATTCTCCAAAAATTCATTCTCAATTGCTACCAATGCTAATCCGTTAAGCCTTTCTTGTACCATGGTAGACCGCAAGTAAGACTTCAACAACTTCAGTTTTGAAAAACTTCTTTTTGCAGATGCAATTGTCACGGGAATAGTCAATAAAATTCTTTATGCAACAATTGTATTAGGAAAAAAATCTAAGCTTTTAGAATCAAGAGCATCCCACATTCTTGGATCAAATATATCAAATGGGTTTTAATGAATATTTAATGAATAAAAATTTAAAAATAATGATTAGTAAAAAACCTTGTATATCCGTATAACCTGGAACGGTAGATCAACAAGTCACAAGATTTCCCGTTTTCATGGAGGCAAAAGGTTTGGATTTCAAAATCTCAATCCGTATAAGGGTCGTCATATGTGTAAAGGAATTCGATCACCTATTGGATGATTAACTCTAATTAGAATTTTGAAAGACTTCAAATTCAGTCCCTAGGTTTGCTTTGGCGGTGTGTAAGCAAATTATCACCTACTGTTCTACTAGAAAGTGTCTAGGCCTAATAGGTTTGATTTGAAATTTGAATTTGGGCCTCCACATGCGCGCGCCACTGGAACTGAATCACTTTACTTAGATTGGGCTAAGACCTGTGAATTATGGATCTTTACAGTAAATTCTAAATTGGGCTAAGACCTGTGAATTATAGATCTTTACAGTAAATTCTAAATTGGGCTAAGACCTGTGAATTATAGATCTTTACAGTAAATTCTAATACTACTTCATAAAAATGAAAAAAAAGGGCCCTTAAAATTTTTCATTTTTCGGGAGCCATGTGCGATAGCACAGCTCGCACGGGTCCAAAGACAGCCCTGTGCATTGAGAACGTGACAAGTTCCTATTCTAGACAAAAGTTGAGAACACTTGTCAAAATCAAGACAAGTGTCCAATGACTAATCCATTAAGCTAACAATTTTTCCTTTGTTCACCAATTCTTTTGAAATATCTTATCTTATCAACACGGAGATGAAAATGTTATGTGGTTCAAGTTATGTTAGATTTATTTTGTGATAAGAATATGTAAACAATATTGTTTGTGTCAGAAGTGATGAGGATTTTCTGGAACAGATTTTGGTGTTGGAAATATAGAATGTAGAGAGCCGTAGATTTAGGTATTTGGATTTGCATAGGGTTGTTTTAAAGTGCCATTTTTTGGGGGTTTGGATTGGGATTATTGCGGGAGTTGTGTTTTGCTTGTTCTATGTTACCCCCCTTAACTAAACTAAAGAACAACTTCCCCTGTTTTCCAGAGTAACGAAACAGAAAGAACCATGCAGGGAAAAACAAATCATTTCGTCTTGTTTTTCTCAGATCAGTTCTATTTTTATTTGCTCTTGAAGCTTCTACACTTTCCTTAGCCACCACAACAGCAGTAATTCCCAATTTGCAATTGATTCAGCTGCAAAACAAGTCTAACTAATCCTATGCATTCTTATTTGTTTTATTTAATTGTTAAAATCTGAAGCACTAGTTAGCTCGTAGTATTGTTCTTGATAGAATATACGTAGTATATTCCTAATATACTACGTATATTCCTTGATATTATTAGAGATCTTGTACATGTGTAATTATGATAGTAGTCTCGTATTAGGAAAATGTATATTTGATTTTCGTAATTATAGGCTAGGTTTACTATTGTATATCATGTATATAAACTCTTTACATTAATGAAAATAATTAAGAGATTATTCTCTTTCATTGGATTTCTGTTGACTTTGACCATTTTGGATTTTCTGTGAATGATTTTTCAACGGGGATACCTCTAATGAGATGTAATAGTCGGGACGAACTCTATCCCATCACCACCACCACCACTAAATAAGCCACACCGTCAACGTTTGCCGCTTTAACACATTCATTATGGCATGCGTGTTTGGGTCCTCCAGGGGCGTCTGTTATTTCATCTCTTAAAAATAATAATTTTATTGAGTGTAATAGTACGCGTAGTACTAATGTTTGTCCTTCTTGTCAGCTTGGGAAACATGTTAAATTACCGTTTGTTGCCTCCAATTCTAGTACTATGTTGCCATTTGATATTATTCATAGTGATTTGTGGGCATCTCTCATTTTGAGCTCTTTGGGGCACCGTTATTATTTGTATTTTTGAATGATTATTCTAATTTTTTGTGGACCTTTCCGTTATCTAAAAAGTCTCAGGTTTATTCCACATTCCTATCATTTAGAGTATTCATCCGTACCCAATTTGAACGAAAAATTAAAAACATTCAATGTGATAATGGACGATAATTTGATAATGGACCGTTTAGAGAATTTTGTAAGGTTAATGATATATCTTTTGGCTTTCTTGTCCACATACATCCTTACAAAATGGGAAAGCCGAGCAAAAAATAAGCACCATTAATAATATTGTTCGGATAATACTAGCCCATGCTTCATTACCACCTTCATTTTGGCATCATGCATTACAAATGACCACTTACCTTCTTAACACACTCCCTAGCAAAGGACTAGCATACCAATCTCCACTCAAAATTCTTTATCACAAAGATCCGTCATATTCTCATCTTAGGGTGTTTGGGTGTTTATGCTATCCTCTCTTTCCCTCCATTACAATAAACAAACTACAAGTCTGTTCTACCGCTTGCGTGTTTTTGGGTTATCCGTCTAATCATCGTGGTTACAAATGTTATGATTTATACTAATAAAATCATCATTAGTCGTCATGTCATTTATGATGAAACCCAATTTCTGTTTGCTAAGTTGCATGATTCCGTGTCTAATTCTTATAATTTTCTGAATGATGAGCTCTCACCGTATGTGGTTCACCATTTGGTCCGACCCACATCTCGGGATTTGGACCAGCAGACACAGGCAGGCCCTATGCCTACTGGCCCAGACCCTTCCCGTGATTAATTTCAGCCAGCATGCCTGCTGCCTGTTGGCCCAACCCGTGACCCACCTCTCGGTCCTGTCAGTTTCAACGTCCATACACAGACCCAGGTCCGATCCACTTCTATTCCGAGTCAAGGGCCCATTACTCGTAGCCAACGGGGTATCTTTAGACCAAAACGACATTTTAATTTCAACTCTAATGTCACTAAATCACCCTTCCACGTAACCTAGTGTCTGCCCTTCGTAACCTGAATTGGAAAATGACTATGGATGATGAATATAATGCTCTTATTGAAAATAAGACTTGAGAGTTGGTGCCCCATCCGCCTGGTGTTAATGTGATTCATTTTATGTGGATTTTCACTCATAAGGAAAATCTGATGATTGTTTTAAGATGCATAAGATCCGTCTTGTAGGTTATGGCAAAACACAACAGGTTGGCGTTGATTGTGGAGAGATATTTAGCCCCGTGGTCAAACCGGTAACTATTTGCACAATTCTCAGTCTGGCTCTCTCAAAAGAATGGCTCATTCATCAGTTGGACGTGAAAAATGAGTCTTACACGTTAGTTGGACCCCGATCATCTATCCTAATCATGTGGATGATCGGGGTCCAACCTTTTGTACCGATCATCCTAATCATGTGTGCTTGGCGAAGAAGTCATTGTATGGGCTAAAACAGGCCCCTCGGGCCTGGTACAAAAGGTTTGCAGATTATGTGTCTACTATTGGGTTTTCTCACAGCATGTATGATCATTCTCTGTTCATCTATCATCGCGATACTTCTCTAGCATATATTCTGTTATATGTGGATGATATTATATTGACTGCGCAAGTCTATCATATCTCTTCTCAACTTCGAATTTGCTATGAAAGACTTGGGGTCTTTGAGTTATTTTTTAGTATAGATGTAACTCGTCATGCATGTGGTCTATTTCTATCCCAGAGGAAGTATTCAGCTGAGATTATTGAACGGGCTGACATGTCATCCTGTAAGTCATCTTCTACTCCAGTTGACACCAAACCGAAGCTGAGTGCTAATTCTAGCACACCCTATGAGGATTTCTCCCACTATCGCAGTCTTGTAGGGGCTCTTCAGTATCTTACGTTCACGAGACCCGATACTACTTATGCAGTGCAGTAGGTGTGTTTATTTATGCATGATCCGAATGAAGAACACATGCGCGCTCTCAAACGCATTGTGCGTTACATTCAGGGCACTCTTGATTATGGTTTACACATATATTTATCCTCTGTATCTACTCTCATGTATTATACAGATGTTGATTGGGGTGGATGTCCAGATGCCAGACGCTCGACATCTGGTTATTGTATGTTTCTTGGTGATAACTTGGTCTCTTGGTTGGCTAAACGCCAGACTACTTTATCGTGTTCCAGTGCGGAGGCCGAGTATCGAGGGGTAGCCAATGTGGTGTCTGAGTCTTGTTAGCTGCACAACCTCCTCTTAGAACTTCACTTTCCTATTTAGAAAGCTACATTGGTCTACTGCGATAATGTTAGTGCGATATATCTCTCTGGGAATCCTGTCCAACATCAGCGCACTAAACATATCGAGATGGATATTCACTTTGTTCGCGAAAAAAGTAGCTCGTGGACAAGTACGTGTTTTGCATGTCCTTTCACGGTACCAAATTGCTGACATCTTTACTAAGGGTCTTCCCTTAGTTCTGTTTGAAGATTTTAGGGACAGTCTTAGCGTACGACAACCGCCAACTATGACTGCGGGGGTGTGATAGAATATACGTAGTATATTTCCTGATATTATTAGAGATCTTGTACATGTATAATTATGGTAGTAGTCTTGTATTAGAAAAATGTATATTTGATTTCCGTAATTATAGGCTAGGTTTACTATTGTATATCATGTATATAAACCATTTACATTAATGAAAATAATCAAGGGATTATTCTCTTTCAGTTCTTGTAGTTTATTGTCTGTTGATTTCTGCTACTATATGTTGTTTCTTGTTTTTTTTATCTTGTACTTCGACTATCTTATTTATTTGTGGTGGCTATTGCTCTTTTTTCAAACTGCTTTATCATGACTTATTCGCTTTCGTTATTTCCTTTTCATACTATTTAGAATTGCTTGTCATTATGACGAGGGTCTATCGGAAACAGTCTCCTTATCTCCAAGGTAGGAGTAAGGTCTGCGTACACTCTACTCTCCCCAGACCCCCACTGTGGGATTTCACTGGGTGGTTGTTGTTGTTGTTGTAGTAGTAGTTAGCTCGTTACCTCAGAATTTGTCAAATTATTTATGAGTACTCTTCCAAGATGAGCTGATCTGATCTTGTAAATTTATACTCTTCAAACACCTCCATGCTTGGGTTATTTCTTACTGTATTGATATGCTGGTCTTCCAATCTATGTTCTTTGGCAATTTCGTGATTATGTTTTAGCTGCTTTATTGTTGTTTCCCCAAGAGATCATTATACAACATGTTGGGCATCATTTATCTGAAACATATGCAATTAACACTTGTGTCTCTTTAGAAAGGTTTGAAGTTTTCTCCTGAAGTTGGAGTTAGACAATCATGCAACGCAGAAGAATACTTTGTGGACTTGTAATTCTTTTCTGTATCTTATAAACTCTCTATCACTTCCCAATCACAGACGTGGGTTAGATACAAATTTACCCTTGTTCTCTGTTGAAGCATAAGAGTATGGCCAAGGATGTTGAAGTGAAAGGACTCAACCCAGGATTAATTGTCTTAATTGTTATTGGTGGACTCGTGTTGGCATTCCTTATCGGGAATTATGTGCTTTACATGTATGCACAGAAAACCCTTCCTCCATAGAAGAAGATGAAGAGGGAAAGACTGAAGCAAGGTGTTTCTGCACCCGGAGAATAGATATCCTAGACACATCGGGTTTATTCTCCTTGTTCATCTGAGAAGGCAAACAGATTGGACTTGTTAATGTTACCAATTAGCCATCATCGTAGTTAGAACATGGAGAAGTTGTTTTGCAAGCTACTGATTTCTCTCTTCTCTCTTCCAGTAGAACTATTTCCCCTTTGCGTTTTCCTTTTGGTGATACCTGAATTTCTTGGGAGGTTTATGCTGCTTTCTTGGGGGTGCACAACTGAAAAAGTTGATTTTAGCCCTTGAAAGATAGTAGTGGGGGCACCCATGAGTGGTCATTCAAAATTACTAGGTCATTTCTTCCCATCTACCTAAGAATTTGCAGGCAGTGCTAATTCGTATTTGATTACATTAGTTCCTGTTGTGGTTAACTAGATCTCTTTGCTCTTATTTTAACCTGAGAAAAAAAATGAAGTTGTAATCAAAATGATACCTGTATTCATAGACATGATTGAACATTACATTGTCGTCTCGATGACTTTTGATTTGCTAAGAGTACTCCATTTGACTCCATCCGTGATGAAATAACGACATAATCACAAATTTTATTAGAGAAGTTGATCAATAATCAAATTTTAACAAAAGAAACGAAATGTTGGAGAGCTTTAGATACTCAGATCAAGCAGTAGTCCAACTTTTTGATCGAAATGACTTTTCCTTTGAAATTCCTAAACTACTACTATAATAGTTTTTAAGCACAAAATATCATTCTTTTGCTTGAGGTTATTGTGCAAAGTGAAGTTATTTTTGCACAATTTTCTTAAACAGCGGTCTTGAATGATCCTATTTGTGTAAATATCCAGAAGTAGTTCATTTTAGAATCAATGGGAGCATGTAAAATTAACGATTAAAAAGCTATGGGAGCATGTAAATTTAACCAATTGGGATGGATCCGAGGTGAGTTTTCTTCATATTTACATGTCATTTATTCTTAGAAAGCATATGAACTGAAAAACTGATCATAACCAGATTTAGGAACATGGGAAAGTTTAACATATATCTCTTAACTCTATACAGTGCCAACACAAATATTATAGCAGAATCCACCTCTTTTATGCGTATACATTATAAACACACCACGTACAAGTCTTTAACTTTTACATAACTGACGAAACTATATAATAAGTCGATGAAATAAGTTCAGAAAGCTTTGAGGAACTGGATGCAAATAAAACCAAGCAGGATAAGGCTTGGACTCCACAGTATGATATTCTTGTGCTTAGCGGCCCATGGTCTGCTCGTTAGGGGGGATCATAACGAGCACTTGTTGGGCGTTAAAACCAGGATGAGGGAGAATACGACGAAGCTCACGACCTTCTTGGCAAAGAGCACAAGGGTGGCAGAAGAAATGAGTTGCAAAGTCACAAGCTGACTCACATTGCTCGCGCTGCATCTCATCCTCAAGAAAGCTCCCACAGCACCCACAAGATCTGTTGAGCGCCTCGCAGCTCCCCTGTAGAGGAAATTAATTGTAAATTGAGTGAATAGTAAAAGCTAGACGATGTTTACTAAGAAATACAGTTGATAGCCATTTTGTGTATATTATGTGGAAATAAAGCCAAATTAATCACAATTAAGAAGTATGCAGTATTTTTACAAGCTTTAATCCAAAACTAAAAGACACCACCATCAGATGGTTTTGAAGACACTATTTTCACACCTTGTTTAATGAAGATGACTGTCAATATATGGCATTCTGATCTATCATTTTCACATCCCACCCAAAAGATAACTAAGTAAAAGACAAATAAGATATAAAAGAGAACATAAATCGAATAATTTTCTTCAAACCTCTACCTTCTTTTATTTCTTTTATTTTTTGCACAATAAATCTCTTCAAATCTATATCTTTATGCGAAGAAAGTTGAAGGTTATCAGTGACCAAGCCTAACCAAAAAGACATGCATCCAAATGAATATTAATACAGAGAACTTGCCGATTCTTAGGTCATGTCATCAGTTATGCGACATGAATGAGCTATGAATTCAACCACAAAAATCGTATACTTTAACAACCTTCAGTATACAATGTGTTAAAAATACACTTCAAAAGGCTCTGAACTACTACCAGTTTGATAGTATTTGCACGAAAAACCTATACACTTGTATCAGACAAAAAAGTATCAGGCTAGGATTAGATTACAGTGCAAATTCCACATGAGAGTTTCTAAAATAGTTTTTTTGCTTTGATGCGGAAAATACATACAGTCAAGAGCAGAGATATGAAGCAGACCAATCGGAAAAGAAGAAACACATACCACAGAAAGTAGAATGAATTTGTGGCCAAAACATCATAACATAGAACGAGTATCAGTGAAGCACCTGCAAAAAGGAGAAAATTTAAAAAGACAGCCTACCTCAAGATTGAACTTTCGGCGGATAGCTGTACGGCTGGAATATGTAAAGAAGGGTGCCACACAGTTTGAACCAAAGAAGGATTGTCCAATCAGGTAGAGACCGGTGTAAGGAAAGCAGTGATTGGCAAAAGTCCCGGGAACAGAGCCAAGTCTCTCAGCATTGCTCCCGTAGAGCACACATGGGACTGTGCTTCCTAGTAAACCTGAAGAGCGTCATGGTGGTCATTTAGCAGCTCAGTATGATAAACAGAAGCAAAGTGAGGAGTAGCACAGAAAGTTTTGCTCACATAGAGGAAAAGTTAGTCTGGAACATCAACAGGAAAAACCTTTATTGCAGAAATATAGCATTCAGACACAGGAACTAACCAAAGTAGACTTGATTAGTAAAGCACGATATAAATATAGAAACGAGCATGTGTTCATCTTGCAAAGGGAGGATCCTTTGCAGATTTATAATTGAATGCAAAATAATTACATTGGAAATAATTATATCTTGAAGAAAGTGCTTTTTGACATCAATAATCCCAAAACATCATTCAAAATGTTGACATGATGTTTGTGCAAGATGCATATGACTAGAAAATTAATATAACTTCGAACATTGATGTAGCAGATGTCTTTCTGGAGAATAGACATTATTTCTTGAAGAACAAACAAAGATTAAATGAAATACAATTTAAAGAATAAAGTGTTGCAGCTACTTCCACCTTAGTATAGCTATTTCCTCACTTGATCAAGTCATCAGAAGAAGCAAAAGGACTTTTAGGGTGCAGCCCTTCCTTGGACCCTGAGTGAACGATGGATGCTTTGTGCACTGCGCTACCCTTTTAAGTTTGGACAACAAACTCTAATGTCCTAGTCATCGAAGGAAAATACAGTTCCCCATTTACGATTATCATCTACGCTCATACATTCGCTTGCTAGTTCTTTTTCTCATGAAAAATAGTAGCATATTAGCTCACATAGACTTGGTGACACCATTCAATAAGAACATTCACAGGGGACCATTGAGTTGATTTCGGCAAAGGCTGAACCTTTCTAAAGATTAAAATTCAACACCTGAATTAGAATTTCTAAACCTGAATATTCATCACCAAGAGACCAACATCACTAACGTACATCTCGCACTGTTCCATCAACTCTTAGAATATATGTATTACTATTTATTTTTTTGATAATGGTAACATTAAATATATGTATTACTATTAAAATTAAGATATTTATTGATTAACAAGGTATTTCAAAGAAATTGTCATCAATAGAGCGGAATGAACACAGATGATTCATACAGTCCGACCAAATTAATTTGGATTTAAGGGCTAATATGATTGATTTTTTATCACAATATCACTATAGCCCTAAGTCAAAATACAACATAGCTAGAAATTTTAAAAAATATTTTACAGAAAGAACATAAAAAAGATCGCCAAATGAAAATCATTCCCCAAATTCTAATCCGAAAATAGAGACATCTAATCCATCATAACACATCAATCCGACCACTCAATCAACTGCACCTCAATCCTTGACAAACTCGGGTCGCTAAGATTAATTTTTTAAAGAAAGAGGGGTATTATGATTGATTTACTATCAGTACAACCCTAAACCAAACTAAAACATAGCTATAAATAAATAAATAAAAATAGAGAAAGAACAGCAAAAAAGATAGCCAAATGAACTCTGATCCAAAAACAGAGACATTTAATCCATCACAGCTCATAATAAGATCAATCAATAACTGCACCTCAGTCCTAAACTAATTCAGGTCACAAAGATTAATTGCCAAAAAAGCCCAATCAGCGATTTTTGACCCGAAATAGAGACATTTAATATATCATAGCACATAAAAAATCAATCAACTGCATCTCAATCCTAAACTAACTGGGTCGCTAAGATTATTTTTTTTTGAAAAAAAGATCAATCCACGAATTGTGATCCAAAATAAAGACATTCAATCCATCATAACATATAATCCGATCAATCAATCAACTGAGCACCTCAATCAAAAAACTAATTAAGATTAAAACAAAAATAAAAAGACTACTTACAAACTTCAATATCACTGCTACAAAATTCATCATTCCTTCCAAAACAAGCACAGAGTCCAGAATCCCATTGAGCCCTACTCATCATCATGGGCTGACCCACAACTCCATGGCCCATTGGAAGCCCATCAGCTGTCCAGCCCATCGTCTTCGCCGGAAAAGGTGGATCTGAAGAAATGGGTTTATAGGGCTTTTTCTCATCTTTTACCTCAGTTTGTTGATCGTATAAAAGTGGGTTTGATTCTTCGTTATTGGCCATAGTTACTATAACAACAATAAAATTGATGGATCTGAAAGATGGGTGAAGAATTTGTGTATGTATAATTATGCACACAGTAACGCATGAAAAAAATAATGTAGTTGAACACACTGTAATCCCTGTATAATTGGTCGTTGTTAATGCCGCTATTTTATTTTTTTTGTCCGTATCGGTGTTCGATTATATTCGAATTTATGGCCTATTCGGGAAACTTTGATTAAGGGAGAAGCACCGTATCGGCGCTGCTAAGTTTTCCTACTATAATTGAGATTGTCAAACTTTGGACATAAGGAATTAATTATTTCATTTTTTTATATTAATAAAAAATATTATAATTTAAAATAATTAATTCTGTAATTAGTTATATTATTATTTTATCCTAATTAAATATGAGATAAATTCATCTTAAATTTAACCTCATAATTAAATATGTCTTATCCCTCATAACAAACGAGTTCTTATCAATTTAACAAAAAAAAAACTACATTATTACTAGCAGTGTTATTTGTATTTTTCATATTTGATTTGGTTTCAAAGTTTACCCACTCGTGAAAAAAAGGGTGAAGGACCAGAAACTCATTTTTCCGGTGTGATATTATTTTCTTATTAATCTGGTTTTGAAAAAAAATTGTATTACGTATCAGTTTAAGTGATTTACTTTTCTTTTTGTTTTTTTAAAAAGAGTGCATCTTTTTATATTTAGAAAGTTGACAATTCAAATATACTACATAACATGCTTAAAATCACAAGATTTAAATGATATTTTAGATACACATATCTTTAATTTAAAATACTTTATGTCTAATTAAAATAAGATCCTTAAATTGAGAAGAAGTGGGTATAAAAGTTTACAAATTAGTATAACAAATTTTCTCACCGAAATTAACCACTTTGTAGTTTGTATTAGGCACCTAGCAAATCATATAGTTCAAATGTAACTTAGCAACATGTACAATTCAACTTGGAAAAAACTTCACCCAAGAAATCTCCTTCAACAAAGAAATAAAAAATCTAGCAAAACTATGAGTTATTTTGTTCAAATATCTAGATATATATATAAAATCGACATAACCAAACATTCTTGAGAGCTTCTAAATATCTTCACACATCACTTCTATCTCCCATGAAGTAGTCACTCATTTCTATATCATATCAACAATATTTTTACCTCAGATAAAATCTTCACATTCTTCCATCCATTATTGATAACATGTTCAAGAGCCTTCCTAATAGCAGTTAGTGATCAGCAGTCATCGACTTTCTCAACATATTGAATTTGGCATCCATATTACTCTTTTTGTTCATGTTAAGCTTGGGCGTCGAACCGACCGAGCCGAGTTCAATCAAGCTTATTATAATGTTGACCCGAGCCAAAGCCTAACACAAGCTCCATCAAACTTTATCTGAATGTGATCGAGCTCGAGCTGAGCTTTAGTCAGTTGTTTAATGTTTAGTACTATGCATAGTTCTATCTATTAAAAAACTAAAATACGATATTATATTTATGAGATAATGGTAAATGCATCTCAACTATCACTTTTTAATGAGTTTCACATCTCAATTATCAGTTGTTCTCTTTTTTTTTTTACCTGGGCTATCACCTAAAATGGAACACGTAATAGTTGAGGTGTGAAACTCGCCAAAAAATTATGTAGTTCAACTGTGTTTTTTACTATTAACTTTTTTTTTATTAGTGGTTTTAAAAAGGACAATAAAAGAATAGAGCAATTGATAATGAGTTTGAAACCCGCATTATAGCACTGCATGATGAAATTGTACTTAAACTTCAACTGAAATGTCATAATTTGTGTATAGACATACATGGTGATTTATTTTTCTTTCTATTCTCGTAATTTGGTTGATAAGTAAAGAACTTCATTTCATATGACTTGTGGTAAAGATGTAGAGAAGCAAAAACAAACAGATTCTCGTGGAAATTATTGATTTGGAAGATTTTAATTAACATCTCGCACAAAGAAACGCTACCCAAATTATTGTTTGGCTTGATTACTTTCATGATTATTTAGAAAACTTGGCTTTTCTGGTTTCCTATATATGTATCATCCCAAAATTGGATCATATATTCGCATACGAATGTCTTTTTTTTATTGAAGAGTCAGACTCCCTCAAAAAATAGCATTTCATAAGTTTCCGGAGGAAAGACGAAAAAATACTGACATTGTCAACATGGTAGGTCCTTCAACTTAAATTGAATTTAGCAAATTTGATTTGACCTAGAGATTGACGAATCACTTTTTTTAAGACGAGAAATTTACGTGCTAGTCAACTCTAGGTTATACTTCATTGATTGTGTAAGGATTCTCAAAGGAATTTATAATGACCTAGCTTAAGCGTTTCATCTATTGCCTAACATTTTGAGTTTGATGCACAAATTTTCTGGTGTTAAGAGTCAATTTTGATAATTCGTTTGCATAACGATTTTCTATCTTGATCAATCATTCTCGCTCCCCCTCACCCCCCACCATCTCCTCTCTCTCTATATATACTTATAATCGGGTTATGTACGTGTTAGGAATAAAAAAGATTCGCAGAAATAATATTTACGATATTAGTAATAAACGCGGAACACTAAGTTATAGTTAATCAACAAGAATAAAAAAGAAGCAATAATGACACCAAGATTTTACGTGAAAACCCTTCTGAATAAAGAAGAAAATCACGGGCTAAGAAGAACAACTGATATCACTATAACAAATAATTTTACACTTTGTAAGCCTGAGTAAAATACTTCAAAAACCACTACATGCTCAAAATAAATAATCATCTTTTGGTTTCCTGCCTCATTACAATATTGTTCACACTCTATTTTTCTTCACAAACGATTTCCATACACAATTTATCGTATATCTCACTCCGCTCTCTAATACTCAGATATATTAGTCTCAGATTGGTGTATCTAAATTTAGGGGTGGGCATGGTACGGTAGATACCAATTACCATATCGAAACTAAAAAAATTTATACCACAGTTTTGGTATTATGATATTCGGTACGGTATATGGTATGCATTTTAAAGAAGTTTGGTATTCGATATTGTTTACCCGTAAAATGGTACGGTTGAATTTATATACGTGGTCAAGGACACGTGAATCTCAAGTGACACGTTTGATAATAGTTCAAGATAAAATACATTGTAATTAAGCAATAATAAGATAAAAAAAAAGTAATGATTAGCCTGAACCTTGTGATAGCTTCTGAGAAAAGTCATGACAACTTATATGCAAGCACAATAGATGAGAGAATAAGTGTAAGTGTATTGTAATAGCTTGAATGTCCTCCTTTACAATAGAACTTTGTGTCCTATTTATACATGAGCTACAAGGGTACACGCCCCACGTAATAAACTCTCATTAATGCAGGAAAATGAATATTGTAATAATTGGACAATTGGTATCTCAATAAATGTCATCAATGCCCTGTTGGAAGACGTACAACAGGTTTAGTAACGGTTGTCCGTTGCAATTCTAAATGACTCATTTGACCCTCTATATTACCAGTACCACATATGCGTATGATGCTCCTGGCCTCGCTTAGTGGCTACCAGTGACGCCTTAGGCTAACTTGGACTTGACTCAGCATTGCCTGCCACGTGTCACATCATAATTCATACAACTACCTTATACGAAATTTTCTCCATACATATAGTCCCCGCACTTTTCGGGCGTAACTCTTGTGCACCCGAAAAGTGGATTTGAACTAATAACCAATCGATACTATGTATTGCGGTGGGAAACCTCGAAGAATACCATCCATTCGTTTCTCCATTCCAATCGTCACCGTACTGAAACTATGACAATCTTTCTGACTTCCCTCGATTAAAGGAATACTGTAGAGCAACGATGAGGCGTGACATCCAATCACTGCTGCTCTGACACACACGTGTTGCCGCCGATTAACATTCGCCACATTATTTCCTTCAAGCAGTAACATCCTTTCTTCCCTTATAAATACCCCATTTCATGAAGGATTTGGTCATCTAACTTTCATTTGCAAAGACACTCCTCCTAAATATTTGATCATTTTTCTCCCTTTTTTAATAACAAACATGACTAAATCTTCAACCAGTAGCAAGGTTCCTTCAAACAAGAAGAACCTTAACCTCAAGAAGAGGCCCCTCCTAGCCGAAATCCTTTGTCTTCTTCCTTCCTGCCGAAATCATGGCAGTTCGCTCATGACCTTTGGGAAAAAATAGTTTCGAGGATTTTACTCGGCGGCAGAGATACTCCCGCTAGTGATTACAAAAACCTGAATCACTGCCAGTATTTTACCAACAGTAAAGACCAACTGTGGTTGGGAATCGATTGAAGTCTTGATTTCTAACAACGATGAAAGGATCAGTTCTTACAAGCAAGGGTATTCATTTATGTATACTTACCCCTTGTAAATGAAACTCTGGAAAGATATTGACGATGTCATTCTAGAATTTTGCCGTCGATATAAGGTTTGCATAGCTCAAGTGGGCCCTCAAGTTTGGAGAGAAGTCGGGTGCCTCCGACACTTTGTCCGAGAAGTCGACATTCCCTTCACCTTAGGCCACCTTATTCGCCTCTACTCTCCGCGCATTTTTTAGGACGGAGTCATCAATCTACACTGTCTGGGAAGCAAGACCATTCTTGCCAGCCTTGATGATGACCGTGACCAAGATTGGACGGAGAGATACATCATCATTCCTACAGCCGATCTCCTTCCCCCCGGTAGCCGCCCCATCCCGGAGCGATAGAACTTCCACTAGTAGTATTTTTGTATTATATTCAATTTTAGTGCCCTTTTTAAGTGGGTTATTTCTCACTTTGACCAAATTCTCCTTCTTTATTTAGCCACTGTGTGGGAGCATGCAGAAATAGACAACCTCGAAGCTTGGGTTCAAGAAATCCTTGATGTCAAAAACTTGTTGATAACTAGAATTGGGTACCCCACAACCATGGTATATTCATTGATTGCTTTCAACTTTCGCCTTTTCTTGGAATTGCTGATATAAAATTATTTTTCTACTTCCTATTAGGTCTTTCCAAAGCTACTGCCAGTGCTCTTCCTAAGGAGGAAATTGAATATCCGGACGCAGCCGCCCTCATTATTCAACAGACCCATGAGCGAAAAAGACTCTGTAATGAATCTTCTGCTAGTCCCAGAACAGGCACGAAGCGCCCAAAAAAGAGAATACCTGATCAAAGCTAATGTACTCATTCCAGTGCCCCCCGATACTTACGGTTTGGATGTTGGCTCTCTCCCTGTGGTGAACCTAGATGATGATGGTCCAGAGAAGGAGATACCATTAAAGAGGAGAAAGGCTGAGGTCCCTCAACAATTTGCGAAAATGGTAATAACCAACTAGTCATACCAATGCCTCTTTTTCTCTGGTAAGCACTGTCATACGTCAACCTTTGCATGCACCGATCGCTGCCCTTTGCCCACCGATTGTTGAAAATCCTAGGTCTTCGACCATGATGACAATTGCCCAGGAAGAGGATCATGACACCCCTTCTTCCCCAGATCAGTTCTTTTCCACGCATAGACGAGTTGGTAAATGAATACCCGACCTTGGTATCTCAACCTACAGAATTCCAAACTGTAACCTTCCAACTTCCTGTCGACTATCACCTTTGTTCCAAGTCCGTTGAGTGGCTAACTACATGAAGCGTGTGACTTCAGACAAGGACATGAGAAAGGTTCACCGAGTGTCCGCAGAGTGCGTTATTAATGAAGGGATGCATGTTGCAGTCAAGGTGTTATAATAATAATATGATACTCATTTGGTATCCTTTTTGAAAACCTAGTGAAAAGGATACATAATAACAATGTGACTAAGTTACTTGACAAGTATAAAATATGGCATACTCCTTTCGTATCCTTTTTTCTGCCCCTATAACTATTTTGTGAGTCAAAATTTCTCCACTTTGACTATGATTGTTTCAAACAATTTTAGACTTTTTATGGTAATGCACTGTGACTTAGAATAATTTCTGAACATGTAATATGGAAATCAAGGGATAGTTGCCCAATTTCACATCGAAAATCGCACATTTCAACCATTTTTACTCAAACTCTATCACTATTTCTGAATTGAGGGAAGT
Source organism: Anisodus acutangulus (assembly GCA_029783415.1). Taxonomy (NCBI): domain Eukaryota; kingdom Viridiplantae; phylum Streptophyta; class Magnoliopsida; order Solanales; family Solanaceae; genus Anisodus; species Anisodus acutangulus. The sequence goes on from CM056503.1 coordinate 46,260,029, forward strand.
AGTATTGATTTGCAAATAACAAATACATTACTTGCATCTAGATGGAGCCCGAAAGATTCATAGTTGAATTTATTTTAAATGGACCCGACAAAAAAGTACTCATTCACAAATATAGGTAGAAAACAACAAATTGTAGATTGAAAACAGAGAGGTTGAGTAGAGAGGAAAAGAAGGAAACACTGATTTAAGCACCAGACAAGGAAGAAAAACGAAACAGATCAATCTTGAAGAGCTCTTGGAAGCATCACCTTGTTGACGAGTACAAACAAGAGCTGATACTCTAGCTTAAGCTCCTTCTTGAAGAGCCTTGCTCTAGTAGCAAACCCCTCTCTTTTCACAAATACATTCATAAAGGCCTCAGGCGCCTTTCTAGCCACTGATTTCATCCCATCAGTCGGGACTTCCAAAATTTCTCCAAGCTTCAACTCATCCAACTCAAAGTTTGTCTCATTCACTGACAAGACCAGAGTACAGTCATCAATATAACATATGTTGGCATTGAATTCAACCACCTCTGCTTCATACACACTGGGTGATGGCGGAACAAAAAGATTAGTCCATTTTTGTAACTCAATTATCTCAAGCAGTTCTTTCATTCCAACCCTCTCAGCAAGATCAAAATCAAATACTCTCCCCAACAACACCTTTTGACTCCGCAAGATCTCCTTTCTTTCTTTTTCACATTGCTCAACACTCTTCCCAACTTTTTGTTTCTTTGAGGAATCAGGTTCCTCACTGGTACTTCCCTTTCTTTTCTTTTGAGAGGGAGATTGAGTTACACACTCCTCTTTTTTAGACTTGTCACCCCCACCCTCTGTGACATCATTCTCAACACTTTTTCTTTTCTCATCTTTCTTCTTCTTTGAATTTTTTCTTACAAATGAAGACTTTTCCACTTCATCTTCTACCACATCGTCATCAACCACTATATCCTCATCAACTAGCCTACTTCTCACAGTTTGACTCCTCATTTTTGTCCTTTTGGAGCCCTTTTCTTTACTTGCCTTCAAGGCATATTCCAATGTAGCCTTTGCGGCCTTTGTACTTTGTCTGGTTCTAGGAGTTGTTTGAGGAATGTATTTTCTTTCTCTCGGCCCATCCTTCTTCTTTGGTTGTTCAATATCAGAGACCTTTTTACGCTTAAAACACAGTGGCTCTTCATCAATCAGACTCAATGACCTGAGCAAGACCAGGAGAACCAGGTTCTTGCTCAGGAGAAACTTCTCCCAAGGGAACAACAATAGTAGATATAGGTTGGGGATTATCATCCAAATCTAAATTTACCCTAAATGAACCTGGTGTCTCATCCCAAATAGGAGTTGTTTGCACAGACACCCTTTCATCCTGAACACCTTCATTATCCCTCAAAGCCCGTAACGTATCAGCAAAACCAACAATTATCTCAGCCTCACTCTCTAAAATGTTAGACCTACCTTGACCCATTTTAGATATAGACCCATCAAACTCCATTGACGACTCATTCACTCCTTTTATGCTATTAGATAGAATAGGATTACCTAATTTTACCGTGGTATCCTCAACAATGTCCTTGTCTACAACTTGTTCATATTCCTCTGTAACACTAGCATCTCAACTCACATGCATGTCACCAAAGAACATGTTTTCTTTCACAAGGCCTTGTACCTCTGTTTCCTCAATCGTTTGACTGGTAACCTCAATTTCATCATTATTTTCTTCTAATTCCTTTGTATTCTGAAGGAATTTTGACACAAAATAATTTATCCACTTTCCACTAGATCGGGCTTTTCAATCGGACTAAAAATTGAGGAATATGACACAAATTACTTTGGGGTTTAACTCTTACGAGACCTAGAAGGACTAAAAATGAGAAATTTTAGAGGTGTGACAGTAGGGTTTTGGTCGGTGGAGATTGGCCATTTTGAGGGTGAAATTGGGGGTTTTGGTTCAGAGGGTATTTGAGCTTTGGAAGGTGATGGGGCGGGGTTCATTTTTTGGCATGCTTGAAGAAGATGATTCCAGATTAGTCATTTTTAGTTTGGTAAAGAAAGATGAAAAATGAAGAATTTTAAGAGAATGAGAGAACTGGTATGTTTAGGAGAGAGAGAGAAAGAGCAGATGAAATTTTTTAGAATTTAAGTGAGGAGTGAGGTAAGCGAAATTGTATTTAAAATGAGGAAGGTGCCGATTTTCATTGGGTGTAAGAAGAGGAATTAGGTTGGTTCAAGAACGATGTAACATTTTGAAGAGATTATTTTGAACTTGAAGGAGGGAACACTTTAATGACTTGGCACCTTAAGCAGTTCAAAAAGCATACAAGCATTGAAGGGACTACTAACTTGAGTCACAGGGATCAGGTCCCTTGACAATTTTTGAAAATTTACAGGCAAAAACTCTGAAGAATGCAATGTCATTTATGCTTGTGTTGTCCTGAACCTGTCATGCGTGTATACCTATAATAGTATAAGAGTGAGTTTGATGACACCAAAAAATATTTTTTAGCATTGTACATTTCCTCTTAACATAGCCAATCATTGAGGGAACTTGTGGACTAACTAGTTGCGCTTGATCAAACCCAAATCTAAGCGATTTCTTTCAAAGTGTTTCATGCTCAGTGCCTTGGTGAAAGTATTTGTAACATGATCTTCTGTCTTGCGAAACTTCATACAAATCAAACTCTTTTCAACATTATCCCTTAGGAAATAGTGTATGGCATCAATGTGTTTGGTCTTTTTTGTGTTGCACTAAATTTTTTGCCATGTTAAGTGCACTTGTATTATCACACAACAAGGGCACACAGTCAGTAAGAATACCAAAATCCTCAAGTTGTTGTTTGATCTATAACAATTGAGCACAACAAGAGGCATCAACCACATACTCAGCTTCAGCAGTAGAAAGAGCCACATAGTTTTATTTCTCCGTACCCTAAGAGATCAAGCATGATCCCAGAAAATGTGTCATTATGGATATGCTCTTCCTATCCACCAAATATCTAGCATAATCAGCATCAACATATCCAACTAAGTCAAAATTATCTCCTGAATGATAGAAGAGGACTAGGTCCGGAGTCCCTTTGAGATACCTCAAAATTCTTTTTGCAACCTTCAAATGAGATTCTTTGGGACTTGATTAGAACCTTGCACACAATCAACACTGAAGACAATGTCAGGTTTGCTAGTAGTTAAATACAGTAGAGACCCAATGATACCCCTATACATGGTTTCATTAATAGGAGAACCAGGTTCATTCATGTCTAACCGAGTAGAAGTGGCTATAGGTTTATCAATAGACTTAGCATTCTCCATCTCAAATCTCTTAAGCAACACTTTGATATTCTTTTGTTGACTGATCATTGTGCCTTTTGGAGTTTCGTTCACTTACAACTCAAGGAAGAAATTTAGCTCACCCATCATGATCATCTCAAATTCACTTCCCATGAGCTTCGCAAACTCTTCACAAAGGGAATCATTAGTAGCAAATAAAATGATATCATCAACATAGACTTGCACAATCAACAGATTTCTCCCTCTCTTTTTCAGAAATAAAGTGTTGTCAATTTTTCCTCTTGTAAAGCCATTTTCAAGAAGAAACTATGAAAACATTTCATAGCATGCCCGAGGAGATTACTTTAAAACATATAAAGCCTTGTCAAGCTTGAACACATGCTCAGGATGTTCAGGATTTTCAAATCCAGGGGGTTGCTTTACAAAGACTTCCTCCTTTAGATATCTATATAGAAAGACACTCTTTACATCCATTTGGAACAATTTGAATTTCATATGAGATGCAAAGGCAATAAGAATTTTGATTGCTTCCATTCTTGCAACAAGAGCAAAAGTCTCATCATAATATATCCCTTCTTCTTGATTGTAACCTTGAACCACCAGCCTTGCCTTATTTCTTGTAGTGTTTCCAAATTTATCAAACTTATTGTGAAACACCCACCTAGTCCCAATCATTGTTCTACCTGATGGCCTAGGGACCAGGTGCCATACATGGTTTCTTTCAAATTGATGGTGCTCTTCTTGCATAACAGTTATACATTTAGCATCTTTCAACGCTTCTTTGATATTCTTGGGTTCAATTTATGACAGGAAGGCTGTGAAGGCAAACATATCTTTTGCATTAGATCTTAGTCTAAATACCAGAGTCTAAAGGAGTAATCGCATTTTGAAGTGGATGAGATACCTTATGCTTCCAGTTGGAGACATGAACTGCAGGGTTAGAGGGACCAGGTTCTTCCATGTTCGATCCATCATTGGCATCAACAGAGGCATGACTTTCATTTCTTTGTTCAGCTTCAGGAGTGCTTGATACAACATCAACTACTCTATGCTCAGCATCAAGTGTAGTAATGGCAGGAACAGGTTCCTCTGTGTCTTCAGAATACTTTGTTGCATCTTCTTTATTACTCTGCTTGATTTGACTCATCAATTTAGTCTTCCCATTCGAGATTTCTATAGCTTTATCAAGAGCCTTTGAAAATACCCCATCTTCAGCTTTATCATTCTGTGACCCTTTATTTTTCACTGCATTTGATTCATCAAATATCATATACACACTTTTCTCTACACACTGAGTTCTTTTATTGTAGACCTTGTATGTTTTGCTATGAGATAAGTAACCAAGGAAGATTCCTTCATCACTTTTTGCATAAAATCTCCCCAACGTTTCCTTATCATTGTTGGGATCCTCATTGGTGCACAAAGATCCATGTGAAGAAGATCTAGTGGCCTTGAGGTACTCACTTCTTTCTTTGGCTTGAAAGAGGATCTGACTTGCTTCTCTTTTATGCAAATATCACACACCTTGTGATATTTGAACTTGGCCTTTGGTAGCCCACGAACCAGGTCCTTCGTTGCAAATTTGTTCAGCAATGAAAAACTTGTATGTTCCGGTCGTCTGTGCCAAAGCTCAGCATCATCATCCATACGACTTAGGCATGTCAAGTCACTACCATTCACAGAGTCAAAATCTGCAACATATATATTCTTGAACTTTTTTGCTATTAGCACTACTTCACCAGTTTTGAGATTGGTGACTATGCAAGAGCAGGACAAGAACTTCACTTTATTTTCTTTATCACATATTTAAGACACACTTAACAAGCTATATTTTAATCCATTTACACAGTACACATTCTCAATTGCATGAGATAGTGTCTTTCCAACCTTGTCAACACCAAGAATGTACCCTTTCTTTCTATTACCAAATAATACGCTCTCACCTTGAAAGGCCTTGAGTGAGAGACAATCATCCATTCTACCAGTCATATGCATCGAGCAGCCACTATGATTAGATTTGGGAACCCAAACCAGTTTGGGACCCTTATAATTTTAAAATGGGTGAACCATGTTTCTTCTAGTCCAATCAGGCAAGATATTTTTTCTCTTTCGAGGACTAGGTCCTTTAACTCTGAATCCCTTCTCAACAAAATTCTTATTTTTCTGAAGTGACTGAAATCTGGCTTTACATGCATTTTTGTAATGACCAATCTGACCGCAATGAGTGCACAACCAGTTTTCAGTTGTAGTGACATATTTGTTGTGGGGATTATAATGGGTTTTTTCTTTTTCAAAACCAAGCCATTTCCTACCCCCCCACATTTACTCTTGTACATAGAGGTAATTACATCAGAGGACCAGGTCCAATGAAGTGCCTTATAAAGATCAACTTTTACCCTTTTTAAATCTTTATGTAGCTGTCTATTATTTTCTACCTCAGTAGTGAGAGTTTCATTTTATTAAGCTATTTCTCAAGCTCCAATTGAGTCTCATCAGCTACACCTTTTCCTTTAGAAGGAGTATCCACACAATCTTTCATTTGATTTTCTAACAGGATGTTTTCTTGAGTTACCTCATCAATTTGTTTTTTTAGATTTACAATGGAAACTACTGAATCATCATTCTCTTATTCTAAATCACCGATTTCTTCATTTAGAGCACTTTTCTCTTTAACAAGAACATCATAAGTATCGATTAACACATTTGCCAATTATATAAGTTTCTTTTGAGAATAAACTTTTAAGTTTTTCTGAACATCAAGAAAATTTACCTCTTCTTGCTCATCAACATCATCAGAATCAGATTCGGTCATGAGTGCAAATATTGACTCATATTTAGAAAACTCATTGTCGATGTCCATTATTGATGTGTCACCCTGCTCATCATCATCTTCAGATTCACTTGATGAGTCCCCCTAAGCAGCAAGAGCTTGCTTCACCAGGTCATCGACTGCTTCTCTCCTCTTGAACTTTTTATCAGGGACCTAGTTCATCTTAACAGTCCTGTCTTTATGATTGTCCTACTTGTGAAGAGGACATTCTTTAATGAAGTGATTAGGTTTCCCACACTTGTGACAATAGTTGTCATTTCCTTTAAAGTTCATGTTGGAGCTTCCTATTCTTGGGACCCCGCTATTTTTTCAAACCGTCTTTTGAAACCTGCGAGTGAGGTATGTCATATCAGTTTCGTCACTACTTGAGTCACTTTTGACAGCCTTGAGAACCAAGTTCTTTGCCTCACTCTTTTCTAGTTTATTCTTGGTTCTCTTCAACTCATAAGTCTTGAGATTACCAATCAACTCATCAATGGTTCGAATTTTCAAGTTCTTGGCTTTGTATATGGCATTTACCTTGCTTTTCCAAGAATTTGGCAGGACACCAAGTAATTTTCTGACTAGTTTGTTGGTTGAAATGACTTCTCTAAGAGAGTGAAGCTCATTTATTATAGAGGTGAACCTGGTATGCATATCTTGGATTGACTCATCCTCTCTCATCTTGAACAACTCATACTCTATGGTGAGCAAGTCTATCTTGGACTCCTTTACTTGAGTGGTTCCTTCATAAGCTGTTTGGAGAGCTTCCCAGATCTCAATAGTTGTTACACAAGATGAGACACGATTGTACTCATCTGGTCCAATACCACACACAAAGATTTTCTTGGCCTTGAAGTTTTATTTACTACCTTTCTATCCACATCAGTGTATTACTTCCTTGTCTTTGGAGTAGTTGTAAAACCAGATAGATCTGTGTTGATAGGAACATGAGGACCATCACAAATGATGTTCCACAACTCAGAGTCTTCAGCCATGATGAAATCGTGCATCCTTGTCTTCCACCACCCATAGTATTTTCCGTTGAACCTTGACGGTCTTGTGGTAGATTGTCCTTCCTCTAAGTTTGGTAGAGCCGCAATGATAGAGATCATTTCTAGGTGTTAACCCTTTAGAAAGCACCTGCTCTGATACCAATTGATAGAAACTAAGAGTCTACCAAACAGTATAGAGAATCATGTTCTCTATATGTTCCCTTAAGAAGAAGGAGAAAGTAAATAACACACAATATTTACGTGGAAAACTCATTGCTCAAGGGATTAAAACTCACGACCTACCAAGTAGGATTTTCAACTTCACTAACTGAGCAACTTCAGATTACAACCTACTACAACCTAGGAATTAAAATATTAATGTCTCACCCCTTACAATACCTTTATTGTAAGCCCTTTACAATAACTCTATTGCAAAGCTACAAACCTTGACTAACTCTAATCAAACCAACAAAGGTTGAAATTTGTCCTCCTATGACACTTCTTACAAGTAGTGTAGGATTACAATAAAGAACAAAAGACAAAGACTCAAAACAAACTAAAGGACTTAGACATCTTCGGTGTCGGGATCTGGTCCTTCAGTTTGCAACAACTTCGTTCTTGAAAGCACTTGGAGAAACTTGCTGCACTTGCACAAGTGATTTTAGGTTTTCAAGTATTTCCTTAAACCTTGTAACATGTTGTACATATATTGGGGAGCATGTGTGAAGAGATAGGGACAATTCAGTCCTTGGGCCACTAGCAAACTGCAGCAGTGCTGCTGTATTTCTGTCAGTGAACAGTACAGCTTTACATATGTATTGTTGATTGTACGATAGCCAAGAGAACGGATCGCATACATGGTCCCTATCTGGTTCCTCAAAAGTTTGACAAATCATCAAAACACAAGATGACATAACTTATCAGCTTAGTTATAAATATTTTTCGAATGATCGATAATATAATTTTTTTTATACTAAACAATATATATAACTTAAATTTATATAATACTGTCACTTGATGATAAGGACGTCCCAATAATAGATTTTATACAAATCTAGAGTACTTTTCATTTCTTCAGGAGTGGACGAATTTAGGAACAATAATTTCTGAAAAATGGGACAAACAAACAAAAAGAAATAAGAAAGGGAAAGAAAAGAGATTATCGAAGAACCGACACTTAGAAATGCATAATTTTCTAATTACGCGATTAATTTTCTTAACATTAATATTAATTTAAGTTAGTTTGATTTTATCTAGTTTAAAAATAATGATAGGTTTTGTAATTGACGTTTAGATTATATGCAAAAAATGTTGTACACTTTTTTCTTAGGCACGTAAATCTTTTTATTTTTGGGCTCATTATATTGATTTAAATTTAAAAACCATGGTCTAACTATTTTATTGATTCATAAGGAATAAATTGCACCTATCAGAGTCCTCGAATATTCCTCATTTACACAAACTATAGTAGACATAATATAGGATTAAGTAAATCCAATCTAAAGCATTTAGCAATTAATTACATTCCTCTTTCAAATTAATAAACTCTACGAAACATTCTCTATATATATGACATGAAAGTAAACTAATAAAGTATATATATTGTTTCATCAAAATAAGGAAACACTCTTTGCTCATACAAATTTCAAATGCACACCAATGTATCAAGCTTTTACACGATCATCCATGATTTTTCTTCCCCTGCAGAATAAAACAAAATACTGTAACAAAAATGAAAAGGAAAAAAAAAAAGAAATAGAAGAAGAAACCATAGAATCCTCGAGAGACTAGCTATTGCACGATGAATTTAAGTGGTATGCATTAACAATATAAAAATATTTACAGAGTCATATTACTTCTAATATAATTACAAGTAAATTTTTATAATAAGTTTTAATTGACAACTTGGTAAACATCATGACTAATCTGCTATCACAAAATATTGAACTTCACAAAAAAGGCAGATCGGAGCGAAGTACAACACATTCATCAGAGTCGGAGAAGGGTCACACTCTGATAAGTGTAATGTGGACAGCCCGTCCTAACATAAAAATTAATACCTGATTCAACGGCTTAAATCCGTAACCTTTAGAACACATGAAAACAACTTGACCGTTAATGTAAGACTCTCATTCAAAATGTAAAATTAACTAGCTAATTAATAGCATAAAAGTTTTCTACACAATAATATTAAAGAATGGAGTTTCTTACCGTTTTTCCAGGCTTAGTAGCTTTGTGATGAAACAACATGCCTTGATGATGACTGTTATGCCTTCCCCCTCTTGGTGGAGGTATGCTGGTATGAGTTTCTGGACCTCGATAATCAATATCATAAATCCCCGAATCCACATTTGATAAACCCTTTTTCCCTATCAATAAATTAAAGTCAATCATAGAAAGCAATGAATATGCAACATATTCTATAAACATTAAGATACCAAGTAGCTTAAGCACGCAGATTCAAAATTTAGACGTTGTGAGTTCTGAAATATATATCTAACTCTATATATACTTATATTTTTTGCGCATATATAAAGAGTTAATTTTTCCTTATCAATAGAAGTCACTCATAGTAAGCAAAAACTAAGCATATTTTATAAACTTCAAGATACACATGCAGAAGTGAATCTAGAATCTAGAGTACTAGTGATTTCAGAATGTATAAGTGTAATCCAAATCATGTATATCTACACATTATAACTTGTGCACTCATATTCGAACTAAGAACAACATATTCAGTTAAACTCGCATAATCCATCCTAGATCTGCCTCTGAATAAGCACAAACCTGAAGAAGACGAAAAAGAAGGCACAATGAGAAGGAGGAGTAGGAAGAAGATGACAATGAAGCTACACTTAAGCTCCATGGTTAAAGATCAAGATCTTCACGAATGAGAGTATATATGCTCTTTTTTTGTGCCAAATGAGTGATGAAACTTGCTAGTGAATCATTGGGAGAAATTGAAATAGATCATGAAAGAAGCATGAAGTAGCAAGAGAATAAGGGTATAGTACATGAGTAGATTTAAGTTCACAAGTTTTGGCAATGGAAACAGTCGCCATCCACACAGCAATAAGTTACAAGGTCATGATGTAGATAGTGTTGGGTAGGAATATTTATGTAGTGTGTACCATACCCCCACTTAAATTAATTAATTATTTTCTCTTTTATAAATTAAACATTTCTTGTAATAATTGTAATGGCATCTCTCTATCTTTATGAGGTAGGGTAAGTTCTGCGTACATTCTACCATTTCCAGATCCCATTTATTAAAATTACACTGAATATGTTGTCCCTGAACAATTTAATAAGGTTGTTTTCTACCAACTTATAGCTAGTATACATCATAAGCTTTTAAAATAATCATTTTTGGGGCTTATTCCTAATGTTTGATATTTGTATTAGAGCTCCGAATAATTTGGAATCACGCCACATAAGACCTATTAAAGGAAGAAGCGCTCGCTACCAAGATTTAATCCATACACAAGGGTCGAACCCAAGACCTCTGCTTACTGATGAATTTCATCACAACTTTTGGTGGTTTAAAATAATAATTTAAGTAGTTCAAAATCATTACAAATCTTTTTGCTTAATAATATAACCCGTGTATAAATTATGTATTAGTCGGTATGTGTATAGAATATACCTACTAGATATACTTTGGCAACGACTCCAAAAGGATATTACTACGTAGGTGAAATTTCATTAGCCTCCTTGGCTTAAAATATAGGATGCCGATCTTTAGGGCAACTTGTGAAATAATATAGGATATGATAATGCCCTTTAGAAAACTCAATACACAAATGATGTGAAATCTTGTATATCTATCAGGAACAGTACCTTGAGATTAAGATTTATGTGGTCAATTAAGATTTTAAAGGACAAACAAAGGTCAAAACAAAAAATAGGAAATTTTTTAAAACCTAAGATAAACCTGATTTACGTATTTTTGTTTTGTCTGTTTTTCTTTACAAAATTTTAGGACAGTGCCATGTGTGTATTATTGTAAATGTCGTAGAAAGGCATCCTATTTGGGAGACCCTTTGGCTGGATCTTACCCAACTGAAAAAACTCTGCATTTTTGTTCTTGCCTCGTATGTACATTTTATTTATTTATTTTTCTTTTCTTATCTCTAAAAACTCTGGATTTGATAAAGACATAATTCATAGACAGCTCCTTAAACTTACTGAAAAGTTTGAAAATTTTGCAGAAAATTCATAACAGGTGGTCTTATATTTTGTTCCACTTAATAAAATCGTTTAAAAATAACAAAATTCCATTGAGCATAAATTCTAAATGTGATGTGCGTATATATAGGCAGATCTAGCTAGAATTTAAAGTTTATGAATTTAAACAATAACCTCAAGCCAATATACAAAATAATTAATTTCACAATCAAATATTTAATAAATTTCTTAATATGTATACACACAAAGTCTAAACTCTAGACAAAGGTCATTGGGTCCGGTGAACCCACATGACATATTGTGGATCCTTCTATGTGTCTGTGTGCATAAGTTAGTATTGCCTATAAGAGAAGAGTTTAAGACATTTGGAAAAGTTATAAAAAGTGAAAGATAGTGTTATGTGATTGGACATGAATTTAAGTTGTATTGACTTGTGTATAATTGAGAAACACGTGTAATTTTGTCTATGAAATATAATTTGTGGCTAGTTGAGTAGATTTACTGTATTAAAATATTCTGGACTCTTGACTCATAATCGAAACTAATTGATACCCACAAGTTATGATGAATGGGGGACATAGGATTTTTTTGAAAAAACAAAAATGTTAAGCAGTGCAATAATTCAAGACTGCCCTTTACGAAGGTATTTTTGCAAATTAACCAAAAAGTCTATTTAAACGTTTCAACTAAGGCCATGTTATATTGACCATTTGACAGGTATAGTATGTGCCTATAGATCATGACCTAGTTAAAATATTTTAAAAAATTAAAAATTTAAGAAATTAATCCTGAAATAGCATACATTACATATTTTGGAGACTTACGCTCATTGTTTATATATGGCAGAAGTTAATTATTTGTTTCAAATTGATGTATTTGGACCTTTGTTAAAAAATTATGGGCAGCTTGTCCTCTTTCTTTCTTTTCTTAAGCAAAGATTGGCACCCTTTACTATGCTCTTTTTGTGCATTTTGTGGTTGGAAAATTTAATGCACTGCACCACGATGTGGAATTATAATTATTGTCTTTCCTGAATTTTTTAAAAATATATGTAGACGTTTGATCTTATCCTTAATAGTGATATTGTGAAGTTATATATTTGAATAATTCCTTACGATAGACTGGCCCTATTGCTTATCTTTTTAAGATTAAAATGTGTGAATTTGAACACATATCTAATTATTGATGGTTATTTTGTGGTGGTATTAGATAAAGTGCGGTAAGGTAATATTCACATGAATATATAAGCAAACATTATCTTAATAATTTCAAAACTCTGTACAAAATTTGAATGCACCAAACATGCCAAACACAAGTAGGTTATTTATTTTTCTAACGAGAGGTTAACTACTTGATTAAGAACATTATATGTAAAAAGAAATGAGAAACGTAATTTACAATTCAAATTGGACTCAACATTTCTCAAGAGATTCTCTGAATACAAAACAGAAAATTTAACTAAGTTATGAACGATATATTAAAAGTCCTAGAAATGTACTATACAAAATCGATATGATTTAAGGTAAAAGACATATTCACAAGAAATAGAATGAAAATTTGAGCAATCAAATACTCTCCGTCCAGTTTTACTTGTCACATATTGACTTTACACGACTATTAAGGAGCCAAAAATAGAATGAAAATTTTACCATATTGCCCCTAATTATAGCTAATTACGTAATGATTGAAATCAATTAAGGCTTATAAAAACAATGTGCAACCAACTAATTAAGTAGTTGGTTCCAACAATTCACATATTCCCCATAAAAAAAGGTGTTGGAAAAAGGAATTGGAAATTTTGACTTATTAATTACTAAGGGTAAAATACAAAAACAATGATAAATTATCTCTTGATTTTCTAAAGTAAACAAGTAAAATTGGACAACTATTTTTAGTATAATGGACAAGTAAAAATCAGACGGGGGAGTATCAATCAATGTTTTGGGTATACAATTAAAGTCTCAAATTGATAGTTGAAATAAAAGGAAAGCTATATATAAGGTGTAGAGATACTCTTAACGGTGTGAGATCTTTTGAGAAAACCGTGCATAATTGATAGAAAACGGACGATATCATTACATATTTATCTTTAGGTTGATTTAGCTCAACAACTACTATCAAAGCCAACCGGCTAAACGAGTATGGAATTGGCGTAGTGACGGCGTAGGCTACAGTTTGTCTCCAAATAAGTCCATGAGGTGATTGGTCACGTGAAACTTAATTCGAAGGGAGATTGTTGGTGTACAAACAAAATTTCACATTAATAACTAGAATGAAAAGGAAGTTATATATAAGGTGTATGAATACTCTTAATAGTGTGAGATCATTTGGAAAAAATGGTGTGAACTTGACGAAAAACCGATTATATAACACAGTATCATTGAATTGTTTTAGCACAATACTAAAAAAACCTTTTCTGTAATTCTCCCTTTAATTTTTTTAATTCTTTTATTTCTTTTTCCTTTTTTTTGTGTGCCATGCATATTCTGCTAGACTGGCATGCTCATATTAATGGGCAAACATTAATGGTTAATTAAGTCCATAGATGAGAAACAACTAATGCCATGTGTATGGTTCAATTCCTCATCTCTACAATTATAACATGCTGTCAGCTTCTCTGTCTGATGTAGACACTATCCTTAAATTTCAAGTATATCCAAGCTCAAGTACTAAAATATATTAACAGTAGATTATTAATTTTGTAGATTAAGTTAATAGCTTGAAATATAAAAGAAACTTTAAACTATGTATATACAAACTGCATTTATCACAGCAAACAAAGAATGGGGAAATTTTCGTTCTCTGGTTGAAAGAAAGAAATTTAAAGTGTCTAACTTAACATTTTGTAGCAAAGTACACGATAAAGAAATTTAATTTCAAAAGTATATTTTAAAAACTCTATTCCTCTTGTAAAATGGGCCTTAATGTACAACACATCTTCAAGATGATCGATTGTCGCAAATATGCAGATGTTACAATGAGCGGCCAATAAGATTAGATAAAATTAAAAAAATTATATTCGTCATAATGTGAAAAAAATTTATCATTTAAGATGATTTGATCATGTTTTGCATCGACCTTCATATGTACCGGTCCATAGATGTGAAACCAGTGAGTGAAATGGTTAAAAGGGATGAGGTAAACCTAAAATCTCATAAAAAAAAGTTGTCTCGAAAGACCTACAATTTCTTGCACTCTATGCATATAGGATACAATGAAAGAGTTTAGAGCGAATATATTTTAGTCATATTAGTATGTTTACTTTAAAACTTATACTTCATATGGCCTTTTTTCCTATTAGAAATTGCAAGTAAAAAATACTCTATCCGTCCCAAAAATATTGATACTTTTCGCTTTTCGAGAGTTAAACGAGTTGTTCTTTATCGTGTGTTAAAACATAAAATCTTTACATTTTTTGAATAAAATTTATATATTTGAAAACTAAGTAAAAAGTACTATAAGCCACCATAATTAATAATTTAAAATATTTAAAAGACATTTGAAAAAATTACGATCAAAGAATAACTCGTTTAGCTCTTGAAAAACGAAAAATACCAATCTTTTTTAGACGGAGGGAGTAATTGTTAGCCGACTTAAGCCTCAGGCATTGCTAAATAAGTGTTCAGGACCCATATTGTAATAGTCTTGTATTAAATGTATTTTCTTATTTCAGTTTGTATTTTGGATTAGAAAATATATAAGGGACTGAACCATCGGGTCATTATGGAATAACACCCACGAATTATTTCTCTCTCAACCCTCTTTCTAGGTTTCTACGATTTATTTCCGCATTTCATCTGTTCATATACTCAAATTAACAGTAATAGAGTATCCTGGACATCTATTATCATGTGCTTAGTAGCAGTTTGAAACTCCACTTCCGCCGTTTCCACCCGCCTGTCCTATTTGCTTCAGTCAGTCGAGGCGTAATTTAAGGGTATCAACGAGTTGAGCTTTTGGATCATAGTTTTACAAGCCTATGCAATTATTGGTAAAAGGTTAACTTATTTGACGTTTTACTAATTGGTGAGGAAATTGCAAAAGCGAACACCTCTAACAATCACATTAGAATCGTGAAGTATTCATATTCATTTATTCTAAATTGGTGTGTTATTATTATTATTATTAATATCAGTATTAATATATATTACTTTTTACATCATCCCTGAAAAAAGGCTCAAATCTTCATTTCAAATCACATTTTTCATAGGTCCTAAGCAACGGCCCAACAAGGAGTAGAAAACTTTTCACATCTTATTTACTTCCATAAAAGATCAAGGCCAAAAGAAAAAGAAATCCGATGTATGTATGATGTATATGGTCGGGTAATACCATTCAAATTTGTATACCGTGAACTCGTAAAGGTAGAAGCGGATTAGGATTTAAAGTTTATGCGTTTCTACAACGATCTCAAATTAATATACAATAATAAATAAGTTCACATTTAAATATTTATTGATATTTAGTAAAAAAATTATTATATATGTTGGATATGTACAAAAGCTTTGGGTTCTCGTGAACTCGGAAGTCCTACTTGACAGAAGGTGTATCCAATGTGATTATTACATATAGTATATCTCCAGAGAATACAATTCATATATTGTATATATACTATTATAGTATACAGTTTACTATAATATTATAATTAACTGCATACTGTAATTTTAGTAAAATTTTATTTATAATGGTGGAATAATCAAAACTTTATGGATTTCCTCTTCAAATTCATCACATTTTTATGGTGAAAGAAATGAAGTTATGGTGAAAAGATGACGATGAGAACGAGTAAAACGGTTAAAAAGGATAGAGGAGGGATGGTGGAGCTACGGAGGATTCACATGGCAGGGAACTCTATGAGTTGTCTGTCGTGGGTAAAAGAAAGTACTCCCTCGTCTCAAAATACTTGTAGTGTTTTACTTCTCCAGGGTTAATTTAACTAATTTTCAGAGTCAAATTGGATTACCCTCCGTCCAAAATTAATTGTCATTTTCCCTTTTTGAGAGTCAATTTAACAAATTTAAAGCTAAATTGGATTAGTTCAACTTAATAATTTAAATATACAAAAACTATACGAAAAGTACAACTAGTTGTAAATTTTCTCATGTCAAAATATATTTTAAAATAGGGAAAAGGGTCAAATTTGCCCTCCAATTATGTTTTATAGTTTAACATTGCCCTCCGTCAAACTTTGAGATCAAAATTGCCCTCCCCATTAGCATACTTATCAAATTTACCCTTACATGGATGGAAATATGACTTGAACTCCACAACACAAAAAAAAAAATCCACGTCAGATCCACATAGACACCATGTAGGCGTCTCACTGTTACAGCCGACGACCCATTTTTGCTCCATCTCCAACCACAACACATTTCTTAACCAAGCCCAGCAACTAGCAACCCGACTAGAATTCGCATCAAACCGAACCCCAATTTCTACCACCTATATCACTACCACTGATAAAGTGATAAAATTCCTGGATCATAAGTGAAAATGAATGGCACCCGCACCCATTTTTTTCATTAATAGCACAAGAAAGAAACCATCGCCCCAGATGATGTACACCATGAAGGCAGCACTGGCAAACACTGTCACTCTCTCTAGATCAACATTTTGGCACCACCACACAAAACCCACTTTAAGAATTTCAAAATTTTAGCATCACTAGCTACCTCAGCTAATATGGCCACTGGCACCACCACAAAGGTAGCTCCGGCCATTATAGTTGGAGGTGAACGTGTGGGAAGATCTTTACAAGATTTGGGTAAGGGAGATGATGTTTCGTTAAAAGAGGTGAACCTGTACCTATTGATTTTGAAGGTCTGATATTGGTTAAAAGAGGTGGGCGTTCTCTCACTCTCCGATTCCTCATCGGAGCAGCAATTTCCTCCCGCCGCTGGAGTTTGTCAAATCTCCACCGTGATTTTTCCGATAGATGCCGACATTCTCTCACTCTCCGATTCCTCATCAGAGCAGCAATCTCATTCCGCCATCGGAGTTCGTCAAATCTCCGCTGTGATTTTTTCGATCGATGCCGCCCTAGCGCCACCGCTTGTAAAATACAATAAGGTCAAAGTCGCACCCAAAGTCTAGCTCGTAAGACAAGGCGGACTAAACGGAAGTCGTTGAACGGTGGAGCTGATGAAGGAGATGAAAACAGATTTTTATTTTAACGGAGGTGATTATGATGGGCCGTTTGGCGGTGGGAGTAGTTGGAGCGGTAGTGGTGGTGGTCTATGTGGATCTAGGGGTGGCCATTGGGACGGGATGGGATTTGGGGGGACGGGATGGGTGGTCGGGATCGGGACTTGGCGGGCCGAGATAGGGGGACGGGAAGAGGTCTCGTCCCATCCCACATCCTGCCGGAAGAGGGGACGGGATGGCTCGGGTAGGGGGATTTTAATTATTTTAGACCCGTAATTTAAAATATATATATATATATATATATATATATATATATTTAAATACTTAAATAATTGAATAAGATAGTGAACAAAAACATTCCAATGCTGTTTTTGTGCCTCTTATATTATTTAGTAGAAATATGATTTTTTTGGTAATACAATTTCAAAATTGCAACTTTGTTTCGTAGTTCAAAAGTTGTAAATCACATAGTAAAATTGTCATTAAAAATTAAATATTCAACCATACTTTTTCTAATTTCCTCACAATTTCTTGAGGATCTTCTGTTGGAATTGGAAGTTGTTGGTCAAATTGTTCGACGTCGCTTACTGCTCCCTCGGATAAGATTTTGCTGTAGTTGTAGCCGTCTTCTTCGTTGATCTCTGATTGACCGCACCTTCTACGCTCCGCTCTAATCCAATCTCTGAATAAAACTGCAATCTCCAAGTTGTCTCCCGTCAATGAGTGTTTGTGCTCTCCTATTTGAAACATTTCAACAGAAAAAACGCTTTCAGAAGCTGTTGATGACGCTTGAATATTCAACACATCTCGGGCCATCTTTGATAGTGTTGAAAATGTCTTCTCATTCTCCTTCCAGTATTTCTGCAAGTCTTCACGTCCATCTTCATTGAAAATTGATTCGTACGGTACAACACCCTGCAAAACATAAACATCAAACTCGCTAATTTGTGAAGAACTTGAACCACTATACATTCTATTTCTAAGGCTTTGAATACTTGAAGAAGAAACCACATATTTTTTGTAAGGTTGCAGTGAAGTAGAAGATGATGGTACAGAAGACGGTAGATTATTTGCACTTTGCTCTTGGTAATTATATATATATATATATATTTGCATTCAGTGTGTGTGCTAGACATAACTTCTTCTTTAGTTGGTTCTTTAGTTGAGTCTGTTGGAGTTGGAAGTATTTCTAAGCTTTCATAAACCGTTTCAACAAGTGATTTACAACCGTTTACTTTAATAGTATGATTTAATATAATACCAATAAAATAAATAGTGGGAATAGCAAAAAAGTATTTTTTTTAATTTTAAAAACATTTTTTTAATAGATGGAGCGCGTAAGTTGGTTTTTGCATATATTCATTAAGTAACAAAAATATTAGAGATATATAAAATAACATAGATGAAATAGTAGGATAATAAACACCAGAAAATTCCTTAGTAGCTAGAAAAAAATTCTCTAAGAATACATTAAGTTCTAAAATATTTTCCCAATCATCATCTACAAGCATATCCCTTGGTTTTTAATTATGGGTGTTAAATAATAAAGTTATAGGTCTTCTATACCCGTGAGCAACAACTAATTGTTCATACAAAGAATTCCACATAGTTGCAACTTCTTCTCGAATTTTCCTATAAGGTAATCCACAATCATTACATATTTTTTTAATACTCTTTGCGTCTTTGTATTTTATTACCTTTAAAAATAAAGTTGATAACAAATTGTACTTTATCAAGAATAGAGCTAAAAAGTTTTAGGCCATCCTTTACAACTAAGTTATAAATATGACATGCACATCTAATATTAAAAATATCGGAAAAGGATGGAGTCAATCGAGTTTTTAAAATGTTACAGCAGAATCATTAGAAGAAGCATTATCTAATGTATAATCATAATTTTATCAATAATTCCATAATATTCACTAATTTCATGAATATTTCTTGAAATAAAAGCCCAGTGTACCTATCATCAATATATCTATATGCTAATATATGTCTTTGCATAAACCAATTTTGATCTATCCAATGACATGTAACTGTTAACTAACCATTACCATTAGTATTACAGCCTATTTAAGAAGTGATAGCCACTTTACCATTAAAATGATACAATGCATAATGTAAATATTGTTGATATTCATGCGCAAATTTAAAAACATCTCTTCTAACAGTTGATCTAGGAAAACCGTTAAAAGAATGATTATATGTTTCTCGAATGTAATGAATAAAACCAGGAGAGGAAGGAAATGAAAAAGGCAAACCCTCCACAATAACTAATTTTGCTAAATTTTCCCGATCTTTGTGTTTATCATATTTAGGACCTATAACTCCCCCCGTCATTGAGTTAATTCGGCCTTGTACTTGATCGGGGAGACTATGTGAACCTTGTCCCGACTAAGAAGGCATTTGCACACCCGATTTCAGCCAAGTATTGGTTATACCTTGCTTTGTGAGAGTTTTCTACATGTCTCATTAAACCTCCCGTCCCATCTTGACTTTTTTCAGTTTTAAATTTATAAACTTCGCGATAAATTTTACAAATAGCTAGTTGATTAGGAATGTCCCTATCAAGAAAATCTCATGCAGGTGATTTTATTTTTTGTTATTTTTGTCCTCGACTCATACTAGGGGGAATATGAAGCATTTCAGTTTCAGTTTCAGCTTGAGACTCAGTTTGAGCCTGAGGTGGAGGTGCACTAGTGGGTGTGTTGTCTAAATTATCTTCTAATTCATTTTCTAAATTAAAGTCTGGTTCAGATGCAGAATATACCTCATGATTTAATGGTATATTAATATTAACATTAAATCAGTTTCATCTACATGAGTGAAATCATCGTAATTAGGATTACTAGAAGATGCACCATTACCCCTGTTACCCCTAGTACCTCTACCAGAAAAACGTTAACTTCATTCCATTATAATTATGCAAATAAATAATTAAAGTTAATGAAATTAAGTACGATAATTAAAATTAAGTAACAATAATAATTTAAAGAATGAATGAAGGTACCAAACACCGACGTGTAATCGAGGTTGAAAATTGAAACTTTGCTCGATGATTCTCAAGCTAGTTGCCAACTTCACTCCCATTTTTTGAACTTTGATTGAAATTACCAAATAAATACAATATTTAGTGTGCAATTTAGACTTGTAGAGAGAGAGAGTGAGAGATATTAAAAAGATGGTAGGAAGATTTGTGAGAAAATGAGGTATTTATAATTGAGAAATAGGGTTAAAGTGTAAATATACTAATTTAGGGGTTAAAAATAAATATTAAGGGGTAGAGGGGTTTATGGGTGTGGGGGGGGGGGGGGATGGTCGTTATTAGCCGTTGCCAATGGCTAAAATCAAAATTTGACCGTTGTGCAATAGTTATTTCTGCAAAGAGGAGACGGGCCGGGACGGGGGGTGGGATGGGGCAGGATCAGAACGAGCAGGATGAGCCCTAGTCCCGTCCCGAGTTCGAACCCCGTTACTGACATATACCATCTCGAATTTTTTTGTGGGTTGAGATCCGGCCGTCCCGGCCCACTGGACACCCTTATGTGGATCTGATGTGGAATTTTTTTTTGTGTTGTGGAATCCAAGTCAGATTTCCATCCATGTAAGGGCAAATTTGATAAGTATGCTAACGGGAAGGGCAATTTTGATCCCAAAATTTGACGGATGGCAATGTTAAACTATAAAACATAGTTGGAGGGCAAATTTGACTATTTTCCCTTTAAAATATTGATCAAATTTTACATAGTTTGACTCTCGAAAGAAAAAATATAACAATTAATTTAGGTCAGAAAAAATATATTTCAAAATATCGGTCAAACTTCATATAATTTGAATCTAAGAGAACGAGAAATATGCATTATTTTAGGATGTATAAAGTAAATAAATATGTTATTTACCCGCATAGGTATTGCATTGAATATTCCTATTTTCAAGTCTTCCTCTTATAATAGTTATTTATTCAGTTTAAAACTTTAACTAAGTCGTATCTTGCACGTACCAATACCTAGAGCTGAGGTCATATCCCACCACCACAAGCAAGTGACCAAAACTGCAGATATCTAGCTATCGTCATATATCCCCTAATGGACACCAAGAAAACCCCAAAGTTTTTTTCTTCAATCTGTGACTGCATGCATTTATTACTCATAATATATAAGTTATGGTGTTTGTGTTGTCACTGTACACTAGGCTTCTATTCACGTGCCTGCTTCGTCAAATTAAGCAATGTTTCTTGGTTTTTTCAGGGTCTGGTTATTTCCTTTCCTTTTTTTGAAGAAATCTGTAGAGACTAAAGTAACTGTCACTGACTGAAATTTCAGTAGTTTGCCATTAAGTCTTTTCTTGATTTTTTAAAATATTTACATTAGACTCCGATTATATTCAAATTCAATTCAGATAAAAAAATTCACATTAAGGGATAAAGCGCTTCATGATAAAGACAATTTCATATCTAGTAGGATTCAAATCCATAATTTATAGTTAAGAATGATAGTATACTTATGGTAAGATTGGAATAATTTTCCTTGGGAAATTCTTTCATTAATCACAATATATATAGTTGTACAGAGGTTGATTCCTAATACAATAAAAATTCTAACTCACCTTAAATGGTTGATTCCTAATACAATAAAAATTCTAACTTACTTTAAATGGTTGATTCCTAATACAATAAGAATCATAAGTTACCTTAAATATACATCTATCATAATTACAAAATATACTGTGAATATTCGGAGAATATTCGCTAATACTCCCCCTCAGTCGGAGCGGGAGGAGGCGAACGCTAAGGCTGGATTGGAAGTCGGTGAAGAGCTGTCGCGGTAGACCCTTTATGAAAATATTTGTATACTGATAGGAGGAAGGCACGTGTAATATTTTGACTTGACCAAGGGCAACCTTCTCACACACAAAGTGAATATCCATCTCGATATGCTTGGTCCACTGATATTGGACCGGATTGTGAGACATATAGATGGCAGATATGTTGTCACAATAGACTATAGACGCCTTACGCAGTGGACACTGGAGCTCCAAAAGAAGATTTCGGAGCCAACAGAGCTCAGCAACGACATTAGCAACTCCGTGATACTCTGCTTCAGCACTCGAACGGGATAGCGTGGCATGCCGCTTGGCGGACCATGAAATGAGATTATCCCCAAGAAATACATAGTAGTCTGAGGTGGAGCGACGTGTGTCCGGGCATCCTGCCCAATCTGCATCCATGTAGGAGAGTAACTTGGTCGGGGGGAGGGGTAGAGATGCAGTCCAGTGTGCCCTTAACGTATCTGATAATACGTTTGAGGGCCGCAGAATGGAACTCTCGAGGGTCGTGCATGAACAGACACACCTGCTGAACGGCATATGCAATATCAGGCCTAGTGAATGTAAGATACTTAAGGGCACCTGCAAGACTCTGATATATAGTGGGATCAGAAACTGGCGCACCCTCATTGGCACTGAGCTTGGATTTCGAGTCAACCGGAGTTGGCAAAATTTTACAATTTGTCATCTTAGCCCTGTACACTATCTCTTCCGCATATTTGCGCTGGCACAAAAACATAGTAGTTGTGGATCTGGTCACGGATATACCCAAGAAATAACTCAGCTTGCCCAAGTCGGTGGTAGCAAATTCAGTTTTGAGTAGAGAAATGATTTCACTCTTCAAACCGTCAGAGGAGGCAGTAAGAACAATGTCATCCACATATAATAACAAATAAGCAGTGTTTCTACCTCGATGAAAAGTGAAGAGAGAGTTATCACACCTGCTACATACAAATCCGATTTGCATAAGATACCTGGCAAAGCGATCATACCAAGCGCGAGGTGCCTGTTTCTAGCCATACAATGACTTCCTGAGACGACATACAAACTGCGGAACTGTCGGATGAACAAAGCCAAGGGACTGATGCATATACACAGTTTCTTTCAAACCCCCATAAAGAAATGCATTATTGACATCAAGCTGATGAATCGGTCAATGCATGCCCATAGCAATACTGAGAACAATCCGAATAGTAGCCGGTTTAACAACCGGACTGAATGTCTCACCACAATCAATACCCTCCTGCTGATTAGTGTCACTAGCAACCAGTCTTGCCTTATACTGCTCCAAGTCACCACTGTCTCTGTACTTGTGACGAAATAGCCACATACACTGGATAACATTCACACCGTTTAGTCTAGGTACCAAATCTCAAGTGTTCTGCTTGGTTAAAGCATTAAATTCATCGCACATGGCCGCATTCCAATTAGGGTCCAGTTTGGCTAGTTTCGGATTTTTTGGAATGGGTGATATGGTTTGTATGGAGAGGTTAAAATAGACCTTGGGTTTTAAAATCCCGTGTTGTGCACGAGTTTCCATACGGTGGGTAGGCAGTGACTGCTGGGCTTCGGTTTTAGAAATCGATTTTGGATTATGGGGGTCACCGGTGACGGGTGGAGGATGTGACTGGTTGGGGTATTGGTTGGCTGTCGGTATCAGTGGGTTAGGTGGCGAGATGGTGGAGCTTGGCAGTACAGACATGGGTAGTGATGGCAGATTTCCGATATGAGGGTGGATTGGAGATGTGTCGGCGATGGGGTTTCGGGACAGCCGGTTGGGGGTTTGGTGGTGGCGGTGGTTGTTCGACCATGGGAATGTGAGACATGGACCTCTGTGTTGCACGGACGACATCGGTGATGGTTGCTGGTGGTTGTGAGACTACCGGCGCCGACGACGTTGACGTATGAACAGTGGACGGAAATTGGAACAGTGATTTAACTGGTGGGGACAGATCTGTGTCATCAAGAAATGTGTAGTCCGTGGTTTAAAATTTTCGAAGATTGGAAAATGGAAAATACATCTCGTCAAATGTGACGTGGTGAGAGATAATGATTTTACAAGTGGACATGTCATCGCACAGGTAACCCCTATGATTAGATGCGAGACCAACGAAAACACATGGCGTAATTCGTGGTGCTAATTTATGAGGGGCGATGGAGGCTAGATTGGGGTAGCATAGGCAACCGGAAATTCTGAGTTGGTCATAGGAAGGGATCCTACGGTATAGAACTTCAGTGGGGGTCTTGTTTTGAAGAGTGTTAGTGGGTAAAATATTAAGGAGGGATTCTACCATTTTAACAGCATAGACCCAAAATGGCGGTGGAAGACAGACATGAAACAAGAGGGTGCGAACCATGTTATTGATGATACGTATAATTCGTTCAGCCTTTACGTTTTGGGAGGAAGTATAGGGACAGGAGAAACGGAAAACCATGCCTTGTTTAGACCAGAAAGTGTGAAATGCCGAATAATTAAATTCACGTCCGTTATCACATTTGAAAGATTTGATAGATTTTTCAAACTGTGTTTTAATAAATTTTTGAAATTCGAGGAATTTGGCAAAGACTTCAGATTTTAATTTCAGTGGGTAAACCCAGACAAAATGTGAAAAATCATCTAAGAATACTAGATAAAATTTGTGACCCAGAGAGCTAACAACCGGAGATGTCCATAAATCAGCATGAGCAATATCAAAAGGAGAAAAAGTAGCATTGTTGAATGACATAAATGGAAGACGAGTATGCTTGCCAAGTGGGCAAGAAAAACAGTGTTGGGCAAGTTTCCCATTATTACATT
This sequence comes from Anisodus acutangulus, assembly GCA_029783415.1. Classification (NCBI taxonomy): domain Eukaryota; kingdom Viridiplantae; phylum Streptophyta; class Magnoliopsida; order Solanales; family Solanaceae; genus Anisodus; species Anisodus acutangulus. Next base: position 46,285,049 of record CM056503.1, read on the forward strand.
GAATACGCTTAGTAGTCCTAAGAAAACTAAAAACAGGGTCTCCGGGGTGTCCGAGTATGTTGTGCCAAGTTGATGGAGAGATAGCCGCAAGGGATAGAGGTGATTGCGGTCTGACAGCAGAATATTGAGTGAGGGGTAGAGGTCTCCCACACTATTGCAGCGCGTAAGAATTTTCCCCATATTGAGATCCTTTACAGAAAAACCAAAAGGGTCAAATTCGACATACACAGAATTATTGCGAGTGAATTTTCTAATAGAGATTAAGTTTTTTAATGATGTTAGGGGTGTAAAGGACGCGATTGAGGGAGAAATGAGGGTGGGGATGTTTGGTATGTGTGTTACCATAACCTTCAATTAGAATGCGATGATCATTGTCAACAGTAATAAATTGAGGACACTGTAACCGAAGCATTGGGATAAGTTACCTGATGATCGGGTGAGGTGATATGTGGCTCCGGTGTCCATGTACCAATTATCATCGGGATGTTGAAGGTTCACGGTGCTGAAGGCCTAACCCAAATCGGTAGAGGCCAGGCTGCTGCCTTACGGGTGCTGATGGACCAAGACCATGTATGCCGCTGCTGCTGTGGATGGGCCTGCTTGTTGGCTGGGGAGGAGCCCAATAGACCGGGTGACCAAGCAGCCTACTAGAACTGGGGCCCTGATGTTGGGTAGGGACATGCAGGCGAGGCCCAATTCCCGGTATTGGGCCAAGGGGACTGTCCAGCCCACTGAAAGTAGGCAGCAGGTGTTGGGCCTGGCTGCTGCTGGTTCTGGTTGCCCTTGCCTCGGCCCTTCCCCTTATTGTTGTTACCGCGACCTCTGCCGCCACGCCCTCCGCCGTGGGACTGCTGCTGGTGGTGGTCTTACGGTGGTGGCTGGGTGGAGGTGGCCACCGGTGGTGCTATGCCATCAACGGCTAATGCCTTGTGATTGTGCTCCTCTTGTTTAGCACGACGGGTCTCTTCCAAGAAAAGTTGTGAACGTGCTTTATTGTAGCTTGATAGGGGGTCGGCATGTTGAATCATCGTTGCAAGTGTTTCATATTCACCTTTCGATAAATCCGCAACTAGTTGGAGTACCATCTTGGTTTCTGAAACAGGTGTCCCTACGTTGGAAAGTTGGTCGGTTATGAGTTTTAGCTGTTTACAGTATTCAGACATGTTAAAATTCTTGAGACGCGTATTGTTGAAATGCTCTTCTAAATACACGGCCCGAGTATTTTTATTATCTTGAAAAATGTCTTCTAACCATACCCAAAGGTCACGTGCCGTAGCACCTGTTTTCATGATAGCACACAACAAGTCTTTAGAGATGGTGCCGTAGATTCACTGTTTGACGATGGCGTCAAGAAAACGCCAGGTCGAGTCTGCAACATCGGTTGGACGAGGAACAGAATCATCAATATGGTCGAGCACATTGTACGCACATGCATGAATATAGAATAGTTCTATCCACATGGAATACTGACAGTCTTCTTGGTCAAGAATGATAGGGATAAAATTCTTGATGTTGGTAACGGTGAATGCCGGATGAAAAGAAGACGATGAACGTTGAGGGGGGTTGTCAAGGGTGCCAGCGGAAGAACCGGAATTGGTGGGGGAAGTAGGGCGAGACATGGTGGCAAAGTGTTGCCGTCGGCCGAGAGGGAAAAGGAATTTAGGGTGGTGTCGGCCGAGAGGGAGGAAGAAGAGAAGAGTAGGGATTAGGGTTTAGCTCTTGATACCATGTAAGATTGGAATAATTTCCCTTAGGGAATCCTTTCATTAATCACAATATATATAGTTGTACAGAGGTTGATTTCTAATATAATAAGAATCCTAACTTACCTTAAATGGTTGATTTCTAATACAATAAGAATCCTAAGGTACCTTAAATATACATCTATCATAATTACAAAATATACTGTGAATATTCGGAGAATATTCGCTAATACTTATCACTCCACTACCACCCTTGCCGATAAATTTTCTTGATTTGATCATGTGGTTACCGAGTTAAAAGTGGAGTTTTCGGTTTGATAGTTAATAGGGGGGGGGGGGTTGATGGTACAAGGATATTAAAATTAATCTCCCATATAATGCAGTGTTTGATCGACCATATAAAAAAATCACAGTTATGAAATGGACATTAAGTTATGTAGGAATCGATGTCCTATTATTTCCCTTTATGTGAAATAGAAGATGAATAAGAATATATGTTATTAACAATGCGGGATCAAACTTATAATTAACCTATATGTAATTTTCCGATATATTCTATATAATTTTTTCGACGAAAGGTATTCAACTGATCATATACGCCAACTAAGTACTTCACATATAACGACGTCCTTGTTATTAATCAATGAATAATGATTCGTTCATTATTTATCACTCCATAAGTAATCTAGCATAACAAGTATGTGAACTAAACTATGCCTTAAGTTAATGTAGAGGTGCATAAAATAATAATTTCTTCTTTATTCTATGATTTGTTTGTTACGTTTCATTTCCAAATCAGTAAACTTTGACCATTATTTCATCAATACTTTTATCATTTTGATATAAGAAAAAACTACAAATTATAAGTAGTTTTGTTTTTATGTCTGTTAATGCATAAACTTAATTGCAACAAATAAATTAACTTATTTTTTCGTTTAATCATTTGATATTGGTATCAATTGATCTAAAGATCGCGACAGTCACCAGATAGGTTCCATCAAAAAGGAAATAGTTCTCTATAAAAGATATTTCCACTCTAATTGTACTAAGAATATAGCCCCATCTATCTCACTCCAAGTAAATTAAGTTGTACGAGAAAATATTTAAACTAAAACAAGAACATATTGGCAAAAACAATTATTCACACTCAATGTATACATCAAATTACGTCAATTTGTAGGGTATGAGAAGAGTAAAGTATACACAGACCGTACCCCCTATTTTGAGAGGTAGAGAAACTGTCTTCGATAGACTTTCGATTCAAAATAAAGCAATTTGTTATGATTAAATGGTAAATTAATGTACAACTAAATGTTAGTCGATTTCAGTTTCATATACGTATTAATTTGACGTATATTGTGTTAAGAGTCCCACATCGGAAAATGAAATGGGAACATGGATTCCTTATATGAACTTGGACAATCCTAACCCTACAAGCTAGATTTTGGGGTTGAGTTAGGCCCAAGATCCATTCTTTACATGGTATCAGAGCCAGGCCCATTCCAATTCTTTGTTCACCGATGTTGGGCCCCCAAATTATATTGTCAACACTCCAATTAACGAGGTCTGAGCGTGCGGAGGGGTGTTAAGAGTCTCACATCAAACTCTTGTATATAGCCTTTAGCCACTAAGCGTGCCTTGTACTTATCAACTTCACCACTTTCCTTCAGCTTCGTCTTGTACACCCATTTTACACCAATAATCTTTTACCCTTTTGGAAGCTCTGTCAACTCCCAAGTATTGTTTCTTTCAATGGTTGCGATTTCTACATCCATCGCCTTTTCTCCACTTTGGTTCTTTCGCATCATCTTCATAAGTTATTGGGTCACAATCTGAAAATAAGGCAAAATGGGTGAGTGGGTCTTCTTCAGAATCAGATACCTCATAATCCAGCATCCATGCAGGTCTTTTCCTTTCTCATTGAGGCCTTTGCTCGGTAGGTGCTACATCTGTTGGTGGACTTTGAATGATTGTTGTTGGTTGTTGGACTGTCTCCATAGGTTGTTGTTGTTGCTGCCTTTTCTCTTCATCGCCATTAAAATCTGTTGGAATCTGCAGCTGAACATTGTTCTTGTTCCATGCCCAAGTTCTTTCTTCATCAAAGACTACATCACGACTAAGTCCACCAACAGATGTAGCACCTACCGAGCAAAGGCCTCAACGAGAAAGGAAAAGACCTGCATGGATGATGGATTATGAGGTATCTGATTCTGATGATTCTGAAGAAGACACACTCACCCATTTTTCCTTATTTTCATATTGTGACCCAGTAACTTATGAAAATGATGCGAAAGAACCAAAGTGGAGAAAGGCGATGGATGCAGAAATCGCAGACATTGAAAGAAAAACTACTTGGGAGTTGACAGAGCTTCCAAAGGGGCTAAAGACTATTGGTGTAAAGTGGGTGCACAAGACGAAGCTGAAGGAAAATGATGAAGTTGATAAATACAAGGCGCGCTTAGTGGCTAAAGGCTATAAACAAGAGTTTGATGTGAGACTCTTAACACTCCTCCGCACGCTCAGACCTCGTTAACTGGAGCGTGAACAATGTAATTTGGGAGCCCAACATCGGTGAATAAAGAATTGGAATGAGTATGACTCTGATACCATGTAAAGAATGGATATTGGGCTCTTTATATGGACTTGGACAATCCTCACCCTACAAACTAACTTTTGAGGTTGAATTTGTTGGGAGATTTTACTCTATGGTACTTTATAAAGCAGTACGGGAAGTATATAACTATTACAAGTATTCGAAAGGATAAACAAAGATTCAATAATTCATCTAGAAATCTGAAAATTACAATAGAACCACAAAACTGAAATTACAATTTTGTTGAAGACGGAAAAATGGAAACTGGTTTTGCTGAGTCGAGTGTGGCACTCTGTCCTTAAGACAATATTGCCCCGTATGTATCCTTTATACGTCCTGGACAATTTGTCACCCAAGATAAAACAGCAATGGAACACTTGAGCAAAGGAAACTCAAATGCTACCGTGAAGAATATTGAGTAACGAAATGATGCTTGGAAGTTGTAGGAAGAAAACTGTTTTGGTTGTGTATTTTCATGAGTTGTATTAATTGTTATTTGTAGTGCTCAACTATGGTGTAAGGGGGTGTTTATATAGGTGAGGGAGGGTTGTTTAACTGCCCCTATAACAGCCATTATTGGCCAAATAATGGTCATTATGGAGGTAGTAAAGCCACCAAAATAAATGGTGAAAGACCAACGGATTTGGCTATTATAGGAGGAGTAATTCAGCCAAAATAAATGGCTGAATTGAGTGCTTGGGCGTTTCTGCTTTGATTGTCGAAATTCTAATTTTCTGAAAACTTCAGGGACCAAACTGTACATCTTAAAACTTCAGGGACCAAACTGTACATCTAAAAAGAATTTTGGTCCAAACTGTACATCTGAAACTTTTGGGATCAAACTGTACTTCTGGCAAAGTTCTCTGGCCCAAAAAGATAATATCAGAAGGCCCACCCACACACTCGTGACCCTAACTCTAACTCTGAACCTGAATCGACCGGACGCAAGGCGGCCGGCGCAAGTGTGGTCTTTCCTCGACCCGCAGCCCATCTAGGTCCTCCCTCCTTTAAACACATGGGATACCCCTTGGGGTCCCAAACCCCAAACCAATTTCGAGCCTTATATACACAACAATTCTTTCTTCCTCTACCGATGAGGGAGAATTGAACACAACACCACACTTTCCATGCTTCAAACACCTCACTTCGTGGACCAATATCTCTTTCATTTCTCAATGAAATTTGATGATTCTTGGCCCTACGGTTATCTACGTACTTAGTAGATCATGCATGTGTGAAGAACCGAATTCTCCAACATACGTAACACTAGTGTTTAAGCCGTTAAAGTTGGTCGGTCGCAACTCCAGTCAAAGGAAAATTTCCAACAATCCCCTCTTGAAAGAGATTTTGGCGCACTCACATGGTGCCTTTTCCATTTCCAGCAATATTTCAGCGGACCGATGTTGCATAAGGAGAGGTAGCTTCAGCTTTGAACCTTCCATAGTTGAATACCATCGGACTTACTTACTGCGCGGTGAACGTGATATCTTGAACCGTCAGTGTTTAGTGTAAGCCAAGTCAATGGTACCAACACAACAAATTACTTTACTCTCTTCTTCGTAATGTTTTGTCTGTTTTGGCCATGGACAACGTCTTGGATTCTTAAGTGCGTTCATTTTGAGGCCGCCCGTCCTCGCACTTAAATAGGTGGTCTCCTACAAGGTATCCTGCTATACCCCACTTAACAAGTGTTAGGAACTATTAAAAGTTTCCCGAAAACCTAACCTCAACTGTTGAGGAGCATTACAGGTTTTGAAAACTTAACCTCTACCCACACTGCAGATAGCACTTAACGTCTATCGCGGGAACGGCTTTGGATTTGGTGTTTCTTTTCAGAAATCACTATCTGAAGTGCTCATGCTTCCACTGAAGCGATTAACTGAACTTTTACAGCTTAGTTTTCCCATTGAACTAAATTACTGGGATCTCCAGTTAGTAAGGTTGGGTTACCACTGTATTGATCCGTATATTTTGGGTTTTAAGCCCATTCCCCTAGACAGGCAGAACACTTGATCTCCGGGTAGTCCCTTAGTTAGTAGATAAGGAAGTGACACCCGTGATGATCAACTGTCTTACGGTCTTATGTCTCCGACAGATCCTGACAGATATGTCCAGACGCCGTCATCCGTGTCCTTCCTGAAGCCGATCGGCTAGCCACAGTATATAACTGTTGAAGACACGGGTTTCTCCCAATATGGGACGTCCTCTAATGAGTCGTGAAGTTACTCAACTTCTTTCATGCTTTGTATAAAGCGATAAACTCTGATACCATCATGAATCGGTCGATGCAAGTTTGCTTAGAGGATTTTCCAAGACCCACCATATACATTTACTTGTGGCTTTGGTGTTCTCCAGATCTGATGTCCGGTTTGTATCACTGTGTTCTCCCAGAACCGCTGGACATCCAGAATACTATAATCCGTAGATAAGCGAATAATTCAGATATCGTCATATCCGACTTAACGCATTCTATTGATCATGTATTAAGATCATCAGTGAAACTTAGTTCAACTGATCTGTTTGTAGGACGATACCAGGTCGGTTGTAGTGTGTACAATACATTGAACTACACATGACCTGTGCATATCGCTCCTTGTCTATGGGTGCACCATGATTCCAATCAGTTCTATGATTCATATCCATTGGTGGCTTCAACGAGATCACAACTATCGACCAGTCCGTTAGATGTCTTAGAAATCCAATTCCTAAGATGTCATCTGTGATACCCATATCTTTCATATCGAGACTTTGTTTCAATATGACTTTTACTTTCAGACTGTTGATTCTCCAACTGTTAGCTTTCTAACTTCAGGGTCAATGTTTCTGTGGTCAGATTCATTGTTTTTGTTTTATCTGAAACTTTCAGGACCAAAATGTAAACATTTCCAGGACCAAGATGAAAGTTCAGGAAGAAGCCCAACAGTACAGAAAAACAACTCTGATTCTCTTCTTCCAACTCTCCGGTTGGGAAGGCTATTTCAACATTCATGCCACGCAAGACTGCAATGGCCCATGATGTTAAGCTACTCCCAGGGGAGCACATGTACAAGTAGCCGAGGCTTTGAACTCGTCAGTAGATCCATCTACTTTGTACTCACTTTTGAGTATCATTTTTCACAACCCAAAGGTTCTTTTCCCGGAGGAAGATCAACCATTACGCAAGTATGGTTCTATATGATGGAATATATTTCTCTCTTTAGCTTCTTTCCAAAGCAGCGCTTTTGGAGATAACAATTATTTGTTAATTGTCCATGGTTCGTTCTTAACTATACAAGCTAGAAGGACTGGAACAAGTCTGTGTCCCCTCTTTGCTCCGTCTTGGTTCAACATCTAGAATCCCTGAGTTCTGCAGATCTGAAATATTAAGTTTCGGATAGCCAGCAACTTTCGAGTCCTGTAGATACAGAACGTCTAGTTCCGGACAGTCAAGCCCTCGCGGGTTCTTGTTAACCTTGAACAATTACTCCTTTTTCCTTTTCAAGAAAAGTTATCTTATAAGAATTCAGCATTCTTTGACGCCAAGAGGCGATAAGTACTCAAGTTATTCTGAGATCCAAATGGATATGCAATCTGACGCCTTAGGTCGAACTTGACCTGTTTCGGTAGTCCAACTTCTACCAAGCCACCCCACATCACAACTTTTGTATGTGAGATCCTTTCCATGTCTCACACGGAGAGTTATCCTTATCCTTATGCGGAGTTCTGTTGAGAATCGCATTAGCGGTAAGGATCGCCTTGCCCCACATAATTTAGGCGTACGGGTTTGCGCTTGGCTAACACTGTTAGACTGATGTGAGTAATGAACAATCATTTAATGAACGATGCTTCACATTCTCCCCCTCTATCGCTATGAATTTCGCAATCCATAGGCTTAGTTGATTTCCAACTTCTGCTTTGTAGCGCTTGTCCGCTTCAACAACTTCATCTTTGCTGTTCAACAAACAAAGGATTTCATACGTTGTACCATCATCAATGAAGATCACAACGTATTTATCTCCCCCCTCTATTTTGTTTAAACTTCAAATCACCCAAGTAGGTGTGACTAAGTTCTAGAGGAGCGGTGCTTCTTTCGCTATTCCCTTGACGGAATTTGGAAAGGTGATTTTGCCTCTTCGCCTACCTCACATTCATTTTGAGGGTTTATGTCGAAAGAAGGCAACAATCTCAACTTCGCTAGCTTTTGAATGACTTGCTATTTAACGTGTCTTAATCTATGATGGCATAGGTGCACGGATTACAAATATATCATTCATTCGGCTACAGACGTACTGTACCATTCTTAGTTATTACAGACCTGTTGGACTAATCTCAAACCAGCTTGACCAACAGCGTCCCTTAAACCAAGTTAGGAATCTGTAACACCTCTTTTTAGAGTGATCTCATTCCTTGAAGTCCTATTGAGGACAACCTCTCCAACCCCTTCTACTTTAGAGGTGGCGTTGCTTCACATGAACAACCTCTTGCCCGTGGTTAGGGCGTAACCAGATCATATGTGATTTGGATACTCTGGCCCACTCCAGTTGCTTTGGCAGATTGAGTGTCCAGTTTCTTTTCTGCCTTTCTTTAGGCCTTCGATCGCTTAAGACACTGAAACTCCGGCCCACCTTACTAGGTGTCCATTACTTTTCTTATGAAATGAATTCTGCCCCACTCCAGCCGCCTGAGGCTTTGTAAGACTGAGTGTCCAATATCATCCAATCAAAGGAATTTTGGCCCACTCCAGTCGCCCGGAGGCTTTGCATGACTGAGTGTCCAATATCATCCTATGAAGGATCTTCTGCCAAATAATATGACAGGCTTAACGTCATTAACTTTTAGACTTCTTCCGTTATGATTGGTGCCCAGATAATTCTTGGCGCTTACTTAAGTGTGGTAACAGTTTTCGCACAGTCAATGGATCTTTCTCCCTCGTATGTGCGAACATACTTTACACACTTTAATAATTACACTTAAAAGAACGGATCTTCTTAAGTCGTTTACAAAATCCAATCTTTAAACGGAAAAGAAGATGAGATTAAACTTCTGATTTGTTAAAGCGTAAGAAATATAAATTATTTTCATATTCCTCCTTACTTTAATCCATTTTTAATCAGACATCATTTAATCTTAATTCTTGACAAGTAAGAAAAATACTTATCATTTAATCTTTATTCTTGACAAGTAAGAAAAATACTTATCTCAATTTCGGATTCTGACTTACTTCAGTCACTTCATCAGACTGAGTGTCCATTTCCTTCTCACCATTATTCGGATCTTTTGTCTGGGATAGATACAGGCCTTCTGCTGCAAGATAGAAGTACATCTTCAGTCTTCTCCTCTTGTCCCAGTTGACATCCTCAGGCTCTCGTGAGCGCTTGTTTCAACCAGTCTTGGTAGCGGTGACACCATGAACACGTTCATCATCATCACTCTCTTCTACCAGAAAACCATTGTCATATCCAGATTTGGTCACACAACTTTTGACCGACATCTTTCGAACACTAATAGTAATACTACACAAATATTGTCTTAAGTTGTTGGGAGATTTTACTCTATGGTACTTTATAAAGCAGTACGGAAAGTATATAACTATTACAAGTATTCGAAAGGATAAACAAAGATTCAATAATTCATCTAAAAATCTGAAAATTACAATAGAACCACAAAACTGAAATTACAATTTTGTTGAAGACGGAAAAATGGAAACTGGTTTTGCTGAGTCGAGTGTGGCACTCTGTCCTTAAGACAATATTGCCCCGTATGTATCCTTTATACGTCCTGGACAATTTGTCTCCCAAGATAAAACAGCAATGGAACACTTGAGCAAAGGAAACTCAAATGCTACCGTGAAGAATATTGAGTAACGAAATGATGCTTGGAAGTAGTAGGAAGAAAACTGTTTTGGTTGTGTATTTTCGTGAGTTGTATTAACTGTTATTTGTAGTGCTCAACAATGGTGTAAGGGGGTGTTTATATAGGTGAGGGGGGGGCTGTTTAACTGCCCCCATAAAAGCCATTATTGGCCAAATAATGACCATTATGGAGGTAGTAAAGCCACCAAAATAAATGGTGAAAGACCAACGAATTTGGCCATTATAGGAGGAGTAATTCAGCCAAAATAAATGGCTGAATTGAGTGCTTGGGCGTTTCTGCTTTGACCGTCGAAATTCTGATTTTCTGAAAACTTCAGGGACTAAATTGTACATCTTGAAACTTCAGGGACCAAATTGTACATCTAAAAGAATTCTTCTGGTCCAAACTGTACATCTGAAACTTCTGTGATCAAACTGTACTTCTGGCAAAGTTCTCTGGCCCAAAAAGATAATATCAGAAGGCCCAAGGCCCAAGGCCCGTGAACCCGGAACTCGGAACTCGAAACCGGACCGGACGGGCGGGCGGCGGCGGCGCGCGTGTGGTCTTTCCTCGAACCGAAGCACATCTAGGTCATCCCTCCTTTAAACACATGGGATACCCCTTGGGGTCCCAAACCTCAAACCAATTTCGAGTCTTATATACACAACAATTCTTTCTTCCTCTACCGATGAGTGAGAATTGAACACAACACCACACTTTCCATGCTTCAAACACTTCACTTCGTGTACCAATATCTCTTTCATTTCTCAATGAAATTTGACGATTCTTGGCCCTACGGTTATCTACGTACTTAGTAGATCATGCATGTGTTAAGAATCGAATTCTCCAACATACGTAACACTAGTGTTTAAGCCGTTAAAGTTGGTCGGTCGCAACTCCCGCCAAAGACAAATTTCCAACAGAATTAGGCTCAAAATTCATTCTTTATCCATCCAAATGAATCAAACAATTTATGCAATTGAAAATATTGTTCTCATATTTTCCTCTTTTACAGGGTATTAACGTCATGGACAATAGCCGACTTTGTTAACAGTCAAAATCAGATGCAATAAAAGTGGACAATTTTGCCACGTATAGGAAAAAGCTATAAATATGCCGGTTTCCACTTATATTTTTTTTAATTAACAGAATTTTGAAACCCTTCAATGACATGTGATGTGAGGTCTGAATATAATTAAAGTTGTAAGTGAGTACGTTTTCACTTATTTTTACCTTTAGATTTGACAGTCGCATTTAAGGAATCATCTCTTTTAAGGTTGATTACTGTAATCTATTTTAGCAATTGCAATAAATATCAAAATTTCTGATATTTTAGCTCATTTAAAGAAAAAATTTAATACCTTATCTTAACCACGAATTAAAACAAAATTAGGAGCTATTTAGCCATAATTAAAATTTAGAATATTTAAATAATATTTGGAGATTGTCGAAATGGGGCAGTTTTGCCCTTAGAACTATTCCAATAGTTTAACGACAAAATTGGTCATTTCCACTTATTTTGAAGCAACGGTAATTACGAAGAGTATATTTGAGTTATTTTGCTAATTGAAAGATATTTTTGAGCCAAAAACATAACATCGAGAGAATTTTTTACCCAAAACATAACGGAGGATAAATTGACCTATTTCAAATAGTTTAGAGATATTTTTGACAATATTTTTTTTTTAACGATTTTTTATTTGAACCAATCCAGCAAAAAGCCAACAAGAAACTTAGATAATTTAAATATCCAATTATAAACTCTGAAGATCTAAGTCTGGTTCTTTCTTATATTTGCAAAGACAAAATTCTAGAACAAAATTATCCACTCAATGTCCCAACTTTTTCTGGTATATTTGGAAGAAAAAAAAAAACCAACCAGGCCCCTAGTCCTTTGAAGCAGATCAATATTTTGAGTCAGAGCACAGGATATTAATGCTTTTGTTATTACTTTGTCAAACAAAGAGATTTGTAAATTATACATCAATCTAACAAAGCCAGAACAAAAATAATAATAATTTTTTATTTTCTATAAGTTTTAAATTAGTAAGGAATGTATAATCAATCTATAACTCACTGTATAATTAATATATATATATATATATATACACACTTATTAGTACATTAATTGTGTGCCGATGATGACTACAAATTATTACAATATACACATTAACCATACAATGAGTATACACCGACGATTTCTACAAACGATTATGATTAGGTGAGTGATTTTTTTTAGTTAGCTTACTAAAAATATTACACCAATAATTTATTCAGTGTAATCCCACTAGTAAACCAACTTACTAAAATATTAAATTCCCAAAAAAACTTAGTGTAAGCAACCATGTATATTTAGCGCATAAGGTCCAGACTAGTGGTCAGTAAAATGAATGTTAACTATAGAGATTAGAGGCTAAATCAACAAAAATAAAAAAATATAGGTGCGATTTCTTTTTGTCTGGGATCATAAATACCTAAAAATCTATTCTCCATAAGATTACATACTTAGTTATATTTTAAAGTCAGAGCATCCCCAAAGATGATTTAAAAATAAGTTCACACTACACAGTACATAACCATATACTAAAGTAATAATAAAAGAATAAAAATAAAGACAAATTCCAAGAATTTAAACAAATTTAAAAGTACCTACCAAACACAAAAAAAAAAAGTGTAAATAATAAATACAAAAAATAGTCCTTGAGGAATGGGCTGAGCTTAGTGTAGCAGAGAAAAAACAGAGTACCCAAAAAAACATTTTCATTGTCATTTCATCTTTCAGCGTACGATTGAATGAACCTTAGTTGCAATATTTTGTACTTTCCTACTTTTAAACAAAAACAAAAAAGCAAACTACATTGATAGCCTATTAAATCTATAGATAAATTTTATTTAGTCATTCAAATTATAATATTATTTAATTAAGCATGTAAACATATGATGAAATATTAAATATTTCTGATCTAAAATTTTGAAATAGCTCGTTTGTGAGTTCTCAACCACACATTACGTAAATACGCTAATTATTTCACTTCTTTTAATTAACACATTAACTTCAATAAGTCATATAACTTCATACATGATCTTATTAATATTGATGTATATAATTAAAAAAATCATACTTTACATAATTAAAGTAATTAACGTAAATTGATTCAAAATATGAACTGAAAATACCTATTAAGTACATTTTATCAGGTGTTCAATTACTCAATGATGAACTTGATCCTCAAAGTTGATTCTTGCTGGTTCTGATTTACACCTTGTTAGCAATAAAGGATGAACAAAATCTCCTCCATTTTTCTCTTCTTCTTCTTCTTCTTCTTCTTCTTCTTCTTCTTCTCCGCCATTAATGGAGCTTTGCATTTCTTCACTTCCAAGGCTTTTTCTCGACCCTGGCGAAATAGGGTTTTCGAGAACTGATTTTTCTTCTTCCAGTTCTCGAACATTATTTTGGGGTCTTTGACTCTCAGTAGTATCCAGCGAGTTCAATGGAGAACTCCATAATCTACTTGCTAGTGATTCAACATTATTTTGGGGTCTTTGACTCTCGGTATCATCCAACGAGCTCAACGGGGAACCCCAGAATCTACTTGCTAATGATGAAGATCTATAAGGTGCTGATCTACAACGAGTCAAAAGCAAAGCATTTTTGGGTGGATTATTAAAATTGGCATTTGTTGTTGTTGTAATAACATTTTCAATAGTACTCTCACTAACTCGGCTTTGAGCTCGCTGAGTTGACTCAACTTCAACCGTTTGGATTCTTTTCCCACAATAACAACGCACCCACTTCTTCAAAATTGAAACCAATGATTTGGGAATGTTTAACTTCTTGCATCGAATATTGCAACAACATGATTTTCTTTGCTTCTTTTGTTGTTGTTTTTTTCTGGTGGAACTTGACCGTCGTGTGGTTGCCGTGGATTTGGATGACCGGCGAACACGAACTTGGCCTATACAAGTGACTTTTGGGGAAGAAGGTTCTTGGGTTGTTTCGAGAACAACATTGTTGTTTTTTCGCATGAACATGGGACTGGCACGTGTCCTTCCTCTGCTTTTGTTTCCGACATTGCTTTTCAAGAACCTCATTAATGGCGGTGGAAATTTCTCTGTTCTACCTGGACTTGAAATGGGTTTTGCTGAACCCTTCATTTTTCCTTCTGTGTGTGTATTTTCTTTTATGTGATTTTGTTGTGTGTTTGTTGTTGTTTGGGTGGGGAGATAGAGAAGGTGTGGTTTTGTTCCTTTGGCATGTTTCTTTCTTGGTTTACAGTTTTTAGCACCACTTTTTATATACTTCGCTATTTTCTTGCTAGTAGTAATTTTACTTTTTTGCCCCTCTCTTTAGCATTTGGTACATGAGACTGGAGCTAGATTATATTTAAATTCGCATCGGATAAAGTTTATTTTTGTGGGGAAACACTCCCTTTTAAAGAATTTTTTATATCTCGGGCTTTTGAGAATTCTAATTAACAGATGAACAGCTTCATTCACTACACCATATTCTTTTGTGATCTTATTTGAGAGTTAATATCACATAGTCACTCATCGTGTTTCACTCAAAAAATCACTAAACTTTATTTTCTAATCATTTCCACCTTCAAAGTCACCCAACTTATTTAAGTAATTATATTTTATTAATGTTTATTTAAAATTAAAAGTATAAAAAATAAATAAATAAGCATCCATTTTAACTGTTTTATTGACCAACTCACTTGGCATGATCCACTAAAAATATATTGATAAAGATAAATAATATATATATAAAATCATGTTAATACTGAAAGAAAAATAAATAACTTGAGATATAAAAAAAGAGGAAAAGGCTTAATATTGGTTGGCAGAATATGCTATCAAAAGACAATATAATCGATTACATGTAAAATCACAAATTTATTCTAATTCAAGTTTTGTATAAAGAACACCATATATAGATTCTATCAGAATTCATTGCAAATTAGGATCCTTCTTTTACCGTCTGTGATTTACGTAGACAAAATTATAGTAAGTTTGAAAGTTATATCATGCAAAATCCTGACAATCAATATT
Source organism: Anisodus acutangulus (assembly GCA_029783415.1). Lineage (NCBI taxonomy): Eukaryota > Viridiplantae > Streptophyta > Magnoliopsida > Solanales > Solanaceae > Anisodus > Anisodus acutangulus. The sequence continues at coordinate 46,300,229 of CM056503.1, forward strand.
TTAATTAATTTGAAGTCCTAAACATTAGAAAACTTATTAAATGACAATTATATTCAATGCATAATTAGACTTTAAAAAAATATACTACTCTACCTTACATTTAGAACTTCAAATGTATAAAATACTCCCTTTATATTTGGGCTTTTCCTCTTTATAATTAATGATTATTATTAAAGTTTTAAATAAACATACAAATTTACCCTATATTTAGAACTCTAATTAAAAGTGTAATTTCTCTAAGATTTATTCTCTGCCTTTATAAGTTGAATGACTTTTTGAGTGAAACACTCATAATTGAGTGACTATTTGATATATTAACTCCTTATTTGGGGTCTCTACTATTTTTATGCTCTAATTTATGTGATATCGTTGGAATTTTGAGAGTTAAATTTTTTTATTTAAAATGTGAATTCAGACATATAATCTTTAAGCTTCTTGAAAAATAATTTTCATCTCTAGAAACTACATAAAAAGTACTCTAAGTCACAAATAATTACAACAACTACATATCAGTGTAAATAAATTACAATAATTAATAATTTAAATATATATATATATATATATATATATATATATATATATATATATAGAGAGAGAGAGAGAGAGAGAGAGAGGGGGGGGGAGAGAACATACAAATAAATCGCAGTCAAACTTTTATTCGAAAAGCAAAAAAAATCACATAAATTTAAATAAAAAGATAATTTAAATTCATGCCTGATAAGGTCTATCGAAAAGAAAAATAGTCTTAACGGATTGTTTTCATACACGAGACTTGAATATGGATCTTTGGTGGAGGAGCTAAGTTGGATGTTTTTTTAAGGAGCAACGATGAATATATTTAGGATGGAGATATTTATTCATTTCACCATAATTTTTTATAGTTTCGAAGCTAAGTTGAACGGATTGAGATACGAGACTAAAAAGGGCAACCCGGTGCATCAAGCTCCTGCTATGCGAAGAGTCCTGGAAAAGGCCGGACCACAAAGGTCTGGTATACGCAACCTTATCTTGCATTTCTGCCGGAGGCTGTTTTCACGGCTTGAACCCATGACCTCCTGGTCATATGACAACAACTTTATCAGTTACTCTAAGGCTTCCCTTCAAAGAATAAGTTACGTTGTTAGAAAGAACATAATTATATTGATATTTAATTACATTTTTAACTTCATGTGAGATCCTAATTCTCTTTCATGCGCTAACGTAAAAATTCTTTTTCGAATCGGATGTCCATGGCGATGAGATTGAATGTAAGATTTATATCTACTCTAAAATCATATTGAAATGTATGAACAACCTATCTAAAAAAGTTTAGACTATCAAAAAGAGCACATTCAACATAACAAAGGAATTCAATTGAATGTCCTTCGCATCAAGAAGACTTTACTAAACGTTACGACTAAATGGGCAAGGCAAGAGTAGTTTAAAACTTATTTTAAGTCACAAGTTCAAACTATAACTGTGGCATTTTTATATTTGTTAATCTATATTCTCTATTAAATTCACTAAGAGGGTATAGTAATTTTTACAAAAAAAAATAGTTATTAACTTAGAGACGAATTTATGATTTAAGATCAATGAAGTTGAATACTTAATATTTTTTAAATTATGGATGCAAGTATGTTTTGCATAAAAAATACTTAGGAGTAAATTTGGTATCAAACACTATTTATTTTTAGTTGGGCTCAAACCTCAAGACTTTTAACTAAGGATGAAATCTCAAACTATTCAACAATACTTGTCCCAAACCTCGATACTTCTGTTACAGGTAAAATAAATTTCAACTAGTCAATAATACTCTAGGTGATTTGCATACTATTTACTGTAGTAGTAATGTGGTGTTGAGGTGGTGGGGTTTGGTGTTAAATTATTGTTTTTTTGGTGTTAAATTTATGGTTGCACAAGTAATATTAAAAGTATTGCACGGATGGCTGAATGAGAGGTAGATATTTTAATTGTAGCTTTGTAGCCTTCTTTTTGGCTTTATACTTGCCACAAATTTCTTGGCTCTGCCAATTTCCAACTTTTGTATTCTTTCTTTTCATCTTTTTCTTCCCACATTTATATTTTGTGGGGTACAACAATTCTTGTAGATCAGCAGTAAAACAAGGAGGAAATGAAATGTTTGAAATTTGTGGCACATTGGTTTTACTTTGTGACTTATGATAGAAGGTATTGCTTCAAATAATGTCATTTAATAACCATTCATAAAAAAATAAGTTGTATTTATATGTGTATATAATATTATCTTTTTGTTCTTGATATTCATGTCAACTTGTCGCACCTCGATTAATTCTATGTAATTTCTGATACCTCTCACAACGAACCAAATAATTTTATCTACTAAAGCTAGGAGAAGAATCAACTTATATTTCTGCATCCGCTGAAATATGAACTTGAGACTTCATAGTTTTCAACTCATTTCATTAAGCACTATATCACACCTTAATACATAAAATTTAATTACGTATCATCCTTGCGAGGGACCATTACATTTGCGCGCGCACACACACATAATAGATTGGTGTCATTTGAAAAATAATACAAATTAAACATCGATTTGCAATAGAAGTAAAGTCTCATTACAACTCCCACAACTCAAATATAAACTCATGTACTAACTTAGGTGCGATAATAAGGTGATTCAATTTACTTAAAATTCTACGTACGTCGTTTGTTACCGACCGTAGCTTTATTGGAAAACGTAGAATATTCTATCGGATTTTATTTATAAAATTAGGAAAGATAATGTTGGAGATACATAACAAATTAATTAGAAGTTTTTTAGGTATATTATTCATGATATGTGATTGTTTGGAGCAGATTGTTATTAAACAAAAGTTGCATCAAGGAGAATGGTTTTACCTTATCTTTCACGTTTCAGTGTAATGGCAATCAGATGTTGACTTCATTATTAGCCTGAAATTGTCTCTTCTTTTTTAGTTATGATAGTCTAATACTCGTGCCTTGTCTAATACACAAGTAATATGTCATTATGTAAATACCTAACGAAATTCACCTAACTCATCCCCAAATAGGTCCTAGGCTAATTCAACCAATTGCTAACAATAAGGAACAATTATCCAAACATACCCTTTTTTAATAGCCGTCCATTATTAGAAATTTACTTATTCGATTAATTGAGATTCACGTCACCTAAGATTCATTAAAGGAGAACATTCCTTATCAAGAGTTTTTCGTTTTCTATATTTGAACCCTTGATCTCTGATTTCAATATTTGAAATTTTACTAACTTGATTTATTTTGATTCGCGCTGCATAAGATTCATTAAACGGAAAAACGCTCCCTACCAAGAGTTTCTCGATTCCAAGGTTGATCGAACCCTAAACATATGGTTCCAGAATTTGAAATTTACCAATCCGATTAATTCAGATTCGCAGAGCGTGGGATTCATTAATCAATGAATTTTTTTTTTAAAATATTGAATATTTTGATAGCAAAGGAGTTCTTTTGTCTCAAAATCTGAATAATATTCATTACTTATAGTGGTTCTTTCGATCATTCATCGAAAGGAGACACTTGATATGGTAGAGTAACGCCATGGTAAGGCGCGTAAGTCATCAGTTCAAATCTGATAAGGAGCTTTGTAAAACTCAAATCTAGTATTTATATTTGAGGGGAGAATTGTATTTTATTTTGTAATAAAAAAAGTAAGTGATCCCTTATACTGACCGAACCCTCAGTTCGGGGGCCTTCGTCAAAATATTACAAAGCTCCAGTCTTCGGTGGGAAGGTTGGAATGCCAACAGACGTCAATTATATTGAATTTACCCGATAGTCATTTTCACAAGAAATAGCCTAGTCCAATATTTCTTGTCCTTAAAATATCATATATACATCGCTGCTGATTATTTCTAAATCCAGCTTCAACCGAGCATACGTCTGCCGCGGAAATAGAAAGACCGAAAAACGGTCCCTATCAACAGTTTCTCAATTCCCAAGGTTTGAAACCTCAATCTCTCATTATACTATTCAAAATTTATTGACCTAATTAATTCAAATTTACGTTGCGCTGCAAAATTCATTAAAAGGACAGTTTCTTGATTCTGATAATTCAAACCCGAAATCTCTGATTAAAATGGAAGGATCTCCTTTATTCCATCGTACTCTTAGGTGATCATTATTCAACCTACCTAACTTTCCTATTTATCATCATTTCCACACAACTAATCAAACGACTTGATATTGAAAGTTGAAACAACTTCAGCTCACTAGTTTGAACTTTCCCATCCATTTAAAGAAGTTAGTTGGTTCTTGGTCCAGTTCTACAATTACACTACTCTAAGCAACCCCTATGTTTGGATAATTAATGCAATCCAGCCAATATTTCATGACAACTTAAGGTAAAAGTTCCATCATAATAAATCATAACGATCCTAGAAATCTTGGGTAGTTGTTCTTTTTTGTTTATTGTTTTCCTCTCACTCGTGGGATTTTGACGTTACGAGTGAGAAATTTGGTGATAAGGAGTTGTCTACTGATCCAAAACCATAGTTATATAAAATAAAAAAGAAAAGAACAAATACATAATTAAACCTTGCCAAATTCTCTAAGAATTACTCTTGAGATATATAAAAAGAAAAATTCTTTTAAGAAATTAATAATTTTCAAAGAGAGAAGAGGGGTATTTCTCAAATTTACCACCATAGATTGGAGACCAACTTCTCTAAATGCACATGCAAGTCAGTACTTTTTTATATACATGATTGTCAGTATAATAATATGAGAACCATACAAGAAAACAGAAAGTCAACTAATATTTCAGAAATCCTTCTGGCAATCAAGAAAATGCTTGACTCAAGAAGACAAGAAAAGAGAGTAGCAAGTCAATCAAGAATCATCCTACTGAAAAGATGTTGAAAAAGCTCTGGACACTAGAAAACCAATCAATTCACAAAATGAACTAGTATTTCCCATTCTTTGACTAGACACAATTTATAATTAAAAATAATTTTTAAATATTTGTATGATAACAATATTTTTTGGTAATTAGCTACAAATTATTTCAATAAAAGTAAAATGAAAAATTTAAAACTAAGCGTTTGGACATAAATTGAATGACATTTGAAAAAATCAATATGAGAAACTAAGTTAAAAAGGTATTTGGGAGTTATATGTTAGTTTGAACTTTGAACATGCATTACACTTCAAAAGATATTGAATTTTAAGAGAGAAACTTATTTTACTTGAAAAACAGTTCATACAAGTTTTTATTTTTCAAGTTCGGAGTGCAAAAACGACACAATGTATAACCAAAAAGATTTTTCAAAGGAAAAAACTTGTAAAAAAATAATAATGTCTAAACGAGCCCTGAGTTACATACTTTCGGGATCGACCTAAAAAATGTGTCACATAAATTGAGACGAATATGATATAATATATAGTATTTCAATATTAAGATGAAAAGACCTCAAGAAAACAGTGCATACACAGCATCCACTACAGTACTACTCATAGTAATTTCCATCTTTTCAAAGTTTCTCCTTTTTCTGTTCCCTTCTGTGGGGGATTCTGGACAATAGTTTCTTGTGGGACTATTTTTTGATGTTACAAAAATGGCCCACAGATTATATAGAAAATAAAGTTATCAGATGATTGCACTATCAAATAGATTTTCTTCACTTGTGAACCATCATGTGTTACTTTATGTTACTCAAAAGTTCATTGATCTTTTCATCCCAAGTATTGATTTCCCTGATTCATGTCAAATTTTCTTCTCTTGATCCCCACCACCACTCATGTCATCTTCCATTTTCTATATATCTCTTCATCTGGAGAAACATTTCAAAAATAATAAGAAACAGAAATCATTAAAAATATTTTTACAGTAAACACCTTTATTATTAGCGCTTTATTAGAGTAAGAAAACTCAAGTCCAAGGGGGAAATAGTGATAGTATAGTTATGTAATGTTGTTACAACCGTGTCGCATTCTAAAAAAATACACTACTTTTTGAGAATTTGACATGCGCCCGTCGACATTTTTAAAGTGTCTTGAGAAATATAACAGTATAATATGTTGCTAAGCCAAAATTTGAAAACTTTATGTTCCTTGCGTTTCCGTTTTAGGATCGAGAGTCGACCTCAACTATTTAGAATTGAGACATAGTTGTTGCTATTGATATTTTCTTTATAACTCTTAAAGGTTAACATCAAACTAGTGATAGTTCACCTCAAACTAGTGCTAGTTTTGGCATATCCAAAAAAACTTTTTGATAGTCGTTAATCATAAAGGGGTATTTAACTAAATTATCCTTATCTCTTAAAATAAGTATTAACGACGATATGCCTTCTTAGAAAAGTAAGAGCAAAATTAGACAAACGATGCATGCCTTCTTGGTTTTCTAAAATGAGAAACAAATTGAACTTCTTTTTTTGTGGCTAAAATGACTTATTAAAAGGATCAGGAGTTGGTATACATCTAGTTTTACGATGGGGCACTTGTTATCAACTTTTTGGAAAATGATAAAAGGAAGGCTACCCTTAATGTCACTCCAAAAAACCCTCCCTAATGAACTGGACAATCAGTGGATTTCTACCAACAAAGAAAAAAAAATCTGAATAATGAATTTTTAAATTATGAATAAAAAAAAAGAATTTGATTCAAAAAGTCGAAAAGAATAAGTAATAAACTAATAAAAAGACTAAAACATAGTACTTAATATACATGAGAAGTAGTGATACCTGAAGCGTTACCTAGAGAAAATTCAGTAAGATGTCGGACACAATCCTTGAGTGCTTGGAGCTCAGCTTCTTTCTCATGGAGTTTGGAATGCGTTTGGCAAAGCTCAGATTCCAGCTTCACTATCTGGCTTTCTTGTTGTTCAATGAGCAGATGGCACAGCTTTTGATCCAGTTCAGATGGCAATACTCCACTAAATTTATAAGTTTCCGCGTTCCGGTCATCGATTTGGTACCCATCTACTTTTAGACATATAACTATAGTAGTAGGAGTTTCAAATGGAACCTAAAACCTGCAGTTTGAAAACCCAGTGAAAAGGATACATAATAACAATGTGACTAAGTTACTTGATAAGTATAAAATATGGCATACTCCTTTCGTATCCTTTTTTCTGCCCCTATAACTATTTGGTGAGTCAAAATTTCTCCACTTTGACTATGATTGTTTCAAACAATTTTAGACTTTTTATGGTAATGCACTGTGACTTAGGATAGTTGCCCAATTTCACACCGAAAATCGCACATTTCAACCATCTTTACTCAAACTCTATCACTCTTTCTGAATTGAGGGAGTAGTATTGATTTGCAAATAACAAATAAATTACTTGCATCTAGATGGAGCCCGAAAGATTCATAGTTGAATTTGTTTTAAATGGACCCGACAAAAAGTACTCATTCACAAATATAGGTAGAAAACAACAAATTGTAGATTGAAAACAGAGAGGTTGAGTGGAGAGGAAAAGAAGGAAACACTGATTTAAGCACCAGACAAGGAAGAAAAACGAAACAGACCAATCTGGATTGAGCAAGTATGCATGGTGGTCAAAATCATATTCAGTCAAACCTCTCTATAACGACATCGTTTATCTAGATATATTTTGGCTGCTATAGCGAAATGCTGTTATAGAAAACATATAATATAACATAACATAAAAGATTGGTTTCATAGAAAATATGTTTGTTATAGTGAAATGTTGTTATAAAGGATGGCTGCTATAGAAAAGTCCGACTGTAGAAGAGCTTTTTTCACATTGAGCTCACCTTAGAAGGATCTCTTCCTCCGTTTAAATCCATATCTTCTGTAATAGCACACCATGGAAGCTTTTGTAACTCAGATTCGAGCTCAGCTTCCAGCTGATCCATTTCCATAACCTCTGGCTGCGGCTCTTCTGTAACGACACTGCTTCCACATTCACCTTCCTCAGCCATCTGGCGATCTAGGGCTCTATAAATATTCCTGTTTTCATTGCTATCATTCTTTTCATCTATTTCGGCTTTATTATTCGAAGCACGAAGGTCATGTACAACTTTTCTCCTAGAAAATTCTGCTTTTAATTCTTCTACAGCTTTTGCAGTTTAGTCCATGGTATTGTTGAGCCTATTGATCTCGGATTTCCCAGCTGACATCATGCACATCATTCCAATTCCAAGTCCATAATCAAAAAATGAATTATCTGGACACGTAAAACACATTAAGCAAAATAATTTAAAAAATGCATAGGATAGCAAATGAGATATAGGTCCACCTATTTGGAGCAACTTAATATAAGAGATAATATTCGCTCAAATAAGATTATCAAACTCCACCAAATCAGTACAAGAAACTAAACATGCTGAAGTAGCAAAGAACAAGCATTTTATAGCTAGTTGTTGTTGAGGGACTAAATTAAAAAAGAACCAAGAAGGGCTTTGTTTAACCCATATCATAGGCAAAGATTAAAGAAAAAGGCTGAACGAAAATGAAGTTCAGTTTGATTTGATTTCCTTTAGAAACAGGAGTGTGAGACTACAATCACTGACATTTAACCAAGATTTGAAACATATTGCCGCTTCAAGAGTGTCCTGAAGCTACTTGCCTTGTCATGACTATAAAAAAGGACAGCCCGGTGCACTAAGCTCCCACTATGCACGGGGTCCGGGGAAGGGCCGGACCACAAGGGTCTATTGTACGCAGTCTTACCTTGCATTTCTACAAGAAGCTGTTTCCACGGCTTGAACCCATGACCTCATGGCAGCAACTTTACCTGTTACTCCAAACTCCAAATCATGACGATCATTACCACATTTTAATATTGGTCACTTTAGGTCCACCCATTATGTAAACAAAATTGAGAAAATCCAAAGATTAAGATACTTCATTTTTTCTTTTTGAAAGCCCTCTTTCAATTAGCAGTTCTGTAAATCCCGAAAGTAAATCCAAATGAATGCATACTTGTTCTGCACTTCCATTGGTATATGTTGAAACCTAACAATGTTAGATGAAATATGATTTTGCTCTCAACATGAGAGAGTTAATGTTTTGGAGCTTTTTACTTATTGAGATCTGGTATCTTACTGCTTAACTCCATAATCAGGAAAGTTTTTTTGACTCTTTATTCCAGCAGCAGTTGATCAGATACAAGCCGATCACAGGACAACAAAAAAGCATCGCTAACCCCATCCAAAAGAAAAACAAAGACATAGTAGATGAATATTGGAGAGCAGATCACATAGCTAAAATAGGAATTGGACATTTTGTGAATTATATGAGCTCGGCAGTGACCAGTATAGATACTCCGATGTTCTTCTCTTGAAAAATTCAATACATTGCAAAAGTAACATTACCGATATATAAGAGGACTATGCTAAACAATGTACAAAAGTGACTCTGCTGATGCCCCACTCTAGTGTAACTCTTTTGTCAAAACTTAGCTCAAAGTAAATGATCATATTACTTCGAGCCACCATTTTTTATGTACAACACCAAATATTCTTATAAACAAACTTTGAACGTGATGAACATAGGACGGTTGAAAACCTCTTTTGATGAATATGAAAGTTGTACTCGTCCCCGTCCCAGATTAGTTGTCATGTTTCGCTTCTTGAGAATCAATTTAACTAATTTTCGAAGCTAAATTGTGTTAGATCAACACAATATTTTAAAATAAAATTTATATATTAAAAAATTATACGAAAAATACTACAAGTTTTAATATTTCTCATATGTCAATATGATGATGAAAAAACACATTTTAAAAAGTTGGTCAAAGTTAACATAGTTTGACTCTTGAGAAGAGAAACATGACAACCAATTTGGGACGGAGGGAGTAATTCCAATGTGAGTTTTTCATGTCCCTACTTATGCAAGCCTAATTTTCTACTTACATTCCATAAATTAAGACAATTATGAACCAGCACATTTAAATTTGTGTGTAATGATGTTTCTATGAACAAAAAAGATTGTGGAGTTGAGAGCAACATTAGCTAAAAGACAAAATTGTGATCCACAAGTCAGTTGAAACAAGATCCCAACCAAAAGCAAATTAAAGAAACAGAAAAGAACTAATCATCATGCCCAAAAAAATGTTGCTAGTAGGACAATTATAATATCTTAGAAATTTTACCTTTGGAAGCACAGGAATCACATTTCCCTGAAGGAACTTTATTAGTTCTCTTCTTCAAACAAACATAAAATCTCTTCCCATTCAACCTAAACAATTCCTTTTCACCACCCCTTATATTTCCACATTTTCCCCCTAATTTCCCACCATTATTATTTCTCTTACACTCCATGACATTCCCTTTGGTCTTTCTAGAACCTTCCACATTTTTCTTCCTCAAATTCCTAGACCCCATTTCAGAACCACAAGCACTGGAAAACCTAAAAATTGACCCATCAGATAACCCCCTCACTATTTTCTTGAATGCTGCACCCAAAATCACATGCAAAGGTTGAATCTGTATGCTGAAAATAAGTGGTAAACCCTTCTGGGTCATTGGGTTTATCACAATTACTAATAAAGCTTGAATCTTTATGCTGAAAACAGGTGTTAAACCCTTCTGGGTCACTGTATTTATCACAATTAATGGTAAAGCTTGAATCTTTACACTGAAAATAAGTGTAAATCCTTTCTGGGTCACTGGGTTTATCAAAATTACTGGTAAAGATTGAATCTTTATACTGAAAGGGAGTGGTAAACCCTTGTGGGTCATTGGGTTTATCACAATTACTGGTAAAGGTTGAATCTTTATGGTGAAAAGAAGTGGTAAACCCATCTGGGTCATTGGGTTTATCACATTTTATGTTACTTTGGGTGGGTTGAGTGGCATTTTGGTTAAAGATTTTCTTGGCTAAAAAACCAGATCCTGCTGCTGCTGCAACTACTAAAGCTGGCCACATTGGGTGATTTTTTCAAGATTTCAGACAAGAGTTGAAAAATTGAATAAAACAGAAACTACAGATCACACTTAAAAATTGCTACTTGCAAGGAAGTAAATGTTGTTGCAGATCATAACTAAGTGAAAGTGACAAGCTTTGAATTGTTTGTGCCATGTGGGGAGAGTTTTCTGGGGAAAAGGGAAACGTTTCGGCTATGTATTAGTACCTGTCTTTTCATTTAAGTTTGCTCACGTGCTTCCCGCTTTCTGATAAATTTTCAATTTTGTGGGGAACTTGCCTTCTTGGGCATTTTTGTAGTTGGGCCTGTGGATGGAGATTTTGGGCCAATGTACAAAATAATCCATTTTCTTTTTGGCATGTAGTGGCCTTCATACTGCTGGTCTTCAGTTTTTGCAAGCGTGGTCTTTCAATTTTCTCCCTCATATTCATTTAATGAAAATATCTTCACGAAAGTACTCCTGATCTATGTGAACCCTTTTTTTTTCGTTATTTCGTTTCTCGTCTTCTCTGTTTACCGATTCTGTCTTTTTCTCTGTACGACAATTTAGGTACGCTAAATTCGATTTTGAGGTCTTTTTAATCCTTGTAGTTGTTATTTCCATTTTATTGAACTGGATTTTACACATATTTTTGCAATTATTGTTCAATTTTTTGTATAATTTCCTGTATTTATTTGATTATTTCTGTTTGTAAACTTTTTTAGCGCTTTGTCAATTTTTTCTTTGTTTTTATCGTGAATTCGGATTTTTGATTTGTATATGTTAGTTTTCTTTTTTCGTATTACGTTTCTGCTATATTTTTGGAGTTTGTTGTTTGTTGTTTGTTTTTTGTCATCTTTTTTTGTGTTGAATGTTTTAGATTTTGCTTTTTTCTGAGCACATAAGTGTTATTTTTATTGAATTATGAGTGTGATTTTTTGTGTATAGTATGTTTGTATGAATAGATTATGCCCCCTCCGACATAAATTGTTCAAGTTTGAAGAGTGTCAAAGGCTACGAAAAGTAAAAACAAGAGATTAAAATAAATCGAATGTCAATTCTGTTTTCAAATGTCAGCGATTGTGTCGTCTGACACCAGTAACAACACTTTAGAAAAATAGAAACTTTAAAGAGTAAATGCAGCGGAATTTAAAGAACACAAATGTTCAAAATTTTCATAAGTTATATATATTATATAACTTATGATGGTCAATGACCATATGTATTGTATATAAATTATATACAAAATTACAAATTCCTTTCTTTACAAATTTACAATATAAAATGAAAAGGAATTAAAAGTTGAAGTAACAGATGACTTCTTCCTGAAAAATCTAACTAAATAGACATAGACAACTTCTCATTACAATCGCTCCATACAAAACTAATCTAGAATCTAAACAACAATTGTAATGTTTGACAGAATGTTATCGACACACTCAGGCAACACTTATGATCCAGATTTCTGAGTTGAAATCCCGAGAGCTCTCTTGATATTTTTGCAAGTTAGTTCTAGATGATCGATTCACTGTTGTGGCCTCTCTATTTATAGTAGATAGTCTTCCTTGAAAATCCTATCGATCGGTTGAGAAGGTTGAGGAAAAGGTGGGCAGCTTGTGTGTTTGTTGGAGAAGATCATGGAGTCAAATCTCAACAACTTTGACTTGTTCTTCACTTGACTTCTTCTCCAAGTTTTGACTCTTTCTCCCACGTTTTACACAGCTCCAATTCACACGCCTAAGTCATTTTTACCTCTCAGTAAAAATATTACTGCTTAACGTGAAATAAGGCAAAATTGTTATAAACAAAATGTTGGTCTGAATGTTGTGATATTTGTCCCAACATTTTTATGCATTCAAATCAGTACTTCAGAAGATATGTTGGGTCAAATGTCACAACACCAAACCCAACATTAACAATCTCTCCCTTTTTGCCTTTCTTCACAAAACACATTACAAAATATATAAATAACTTAGTGCATTGTCACAGATGTTGTCCAACACATGTGATTACAGAACTGCTCCCCCTTAACCTGTGATTACATACAAGCAAGACTTGTATATACCAAGTCATAGAATTAGAAAATGATATGGGCACCTATATGTACACATCTTATCCAAAAACATCACAATAGAAAAAAATTGTCAGAAATTAACAACCACATCAACCATTACCAAAACAACAAAAAAAAATCCAAACACTCATAAACATTAACAAATCTTGGTGCAGCACACAGTCCGCTTCTCCCTAGCTCATTATGCATCAGCAGTAGCTTCCAACAGCTTTCTACTTCTTCATAATAGCTTCAGCCTCAGCCTCTTCACCAACACCTTCCTCCCAATAACTTCTTCCATTTGCACAGCAATATCAACAACTTCTTCAGCAGCAGCAGCAGCTTCCATGTCTTGTGCACCTTCAGTTTCTTCCCCATGCTCCCCTTGCACAGAAGCATCTCCCCCTTTTTGTGAAGAAAGCAAAAGCAGAAAATGGTCTCTGGCTTGAACCAAGGCATCTCTAGCAGCATCAACTTCTATAATTTGTTGAATGATTTTTACAATTTGATCCACAAGACAATTAATAGACAATGTAGATTGTCTTGGACAAGTGTTGCCCAGAATGTTGGTGGCATTTCTGGCAATATTTTCACTTCCAACTTCCTTTTTCCAGGGTAAGTCGATGACTCTGTCCTTGCTCTTCAAATTTTCTTTGTTTACAGTGTAAAGCTCAGGAGCCTTCCCTAAGGTGTCTTCTCTCTTGGGCTCAAAGCCTTGGGTAGTTAATAATTTGTAGATCAGAGAGGGAAAAGGAAGAATTAAAGTTGAATCTTTTTCAGCCAAGTTGACAACTTGATAAAAGATCATTTTCCCTAAATCAACTTTGAATCATTTTCCAATTTTAAATAGCAGAGAGGCTTGTTCATATGTCACAACTGGCTCATTTAAAGAAGGGATCCAATTGTGAATAGTAATTTTATGGAGGGTGGAAAATAGGGCAGTTAGTTTTGAAGCTGGGCATCTAGGGATCCATTTTTTCATTATACCTCCAGTGAGATATTCAATCATTGTATCCCTATTTTCTGTCATTCGTTCTGCATCTCTCACTCTCTCTTCAATATCAAGTCTCATACATTGATTTATAATTGAGGATGTAAATTGATATATCTTGTTATAGAGATATACCTTCCCAAATTTCTTTGAGGAGGTATCCTCTATAGCAGAGCTTAAGTTAGCATAAAACAGTCTTATTATCTCATCAACATATGGTTCTTTTTCAGTAACAGAGCCAAGAAGTTGTCTATCCTTCAAGAATTCTACCAACACATATTCAGTACAGGAAGCAATATCTAACACTCTCTCAGGCCTAATTACTCTATTCTTATAAAAGTCTCACATATCATGATTAGTTTTAGAATATAATTTATCGGAGAAGGCAGATAACTGATGGATTCAATACTATTGGAGGATTTTGTGATGTGTGTCTCTTCAGATGTTGGCTGGAATGTTACCTGAGATGTTGTGGCAACATTTGAAGCAGCATTTCTCCTCGTAGTCCTGGGAACTCCCTTTGGAAAAAATTATTTCAAGGGGGTTTCATTTGAGATTTCCCTTTCTTGAGACACGTTGGGTTGTTCAGAAGCTGAATATTCTTCATTAGTTGAGAAAATATAGTATGTACTTTCACTATCACTGCTCAAGTAGGCGGGTTTAGATGTTTCACATTTAGTCCTTTTGTTACTCGAATCTTCTTGGACTGTTTTCTCGAACACTCTATTCGATCGGTGAGTAGGAAAGGAAGATGATCTGGACCTCTTACCTAAAGATATAAAATCAACAGTTTCATCGACATCTATGGGGTTGTTATTGTCTCCAGTGTAGCTAATAGCTAAAGGTTCATCAAAACGTTTAAACACTATTGCTTTAGAAAGATCCTCAGGAAGATTTGAGGAAGAAGACTGACCCGATTACTGAGGGATATTTGACGGAGGGCTAGTGCTTATGGGAGTGTTGGATGAAATGTTAGTTGACATGAGTTCTGACACTGAAGAAGTTTCCATTGGTGAGGTGAGGGTTTTGAGGAATTAGGGTTTGAGGTTGAGGTTGGAGTTCAATTTGGAGATGATTCCATCGGGTAGATAGGGTTATACCCGATGTATGATGTGATTTTCTCCTTTTTTTTATGTATTTAGGGAAAATCGGATATGAAAAAAATGCAAATGACAGGAATTTATATACATGGCAAATCTTTCTAAGCAAAAAAAGTCCCTTAGTTTTAGGTGTTTCATTTTTACTCAATAACTTATACCTAAAATATTGGGATAAAAGAATGAACATCACGGTAGGGATTCAAGTTAATCTTATCCTATTAAAATTTAAAATTTCTGAAATCAGTTAAAAACAACATCCCAACAAATATCATAATATGGAAATGTCAACAACAATGTTGGAAACACTTTAGACGACACACGTATTTTGATTCTTCAAGAATTTTTCATTTTGACAACAAATCAAGACATGTTTTATACATATTTTTATGAGTTTAACCACTGGACCAATGTGATATTTTCCCATCGTCTCCTTGATCTAATCATAAAACACATACAAATTTTTTTTCGTGTCAAAAAAATAAGAATACTTGTTTAGTATTCTTAAAATACTTTTTAAGCATTTGAATATATCATAGCAGAGAATGGTATCACGTTGGATTCACATTCTTATTAAAGGATCATGCTTGAGTGATCAAAAGTTATGCACCATACAACAACAATAATCAGTCAGTGATATTACATAGGTAAATGTCACCCGAAATGTTAGACAACATTTCAGCCGACATTCACCAAAAAGCCTTATTTTTAGAGATTACAAAGACCAAGAGATTTCTGCAAACTAGAAAATCTCTCATGGTCCAAAGCTTTTGTAAAAATATCAGCTAGTTGATGAAGAGTGTCAACGTGTTCAAATTTAACTAGCCGTTTTTCAACTAAATCTCTTAAAAAGTGATGTCTAATATCAATATGTTTTGTACGTGAGTGCTGAACTGGATTTTTGGAAATATTTATAGCACTCAAATTATTACAATACAAAATCAAAATGTTACTAGCAAATACATAGTCATCTAACATGTGTCTTAGCCATATTAGTTGAGAGCAACAACTTCCAGCTGCTACATATTCAGATTCAGCAGTTAAAAGTGAGACACATTTTTGTTTGCGACTATACCATGAAACAAGATTATTGCCAAGATAAAAACATCTTCCACTTGTACTTTTTCTATCATCCACATCTCCAGCCTAATCCGAGTCACTGAATCCTATCAGATTAGGATTAGTGTATTTGGAATACCAAATTTCCAACTCACATATGCCAACGACATATCGAATAATACATTTCACGACATTTAAGTGGGATATTTTGGGACAGGATTGAAAATGGGCACAAACACAAACACTAAACATAATATCTGGGCGACTAGCAGTAAGGTAAAGAAGGCTACCTATCATAGATCGATATAATGTTGGGTCGATATTTTCACCAACATTATCCTTACATACCTTCTTTAACGAACCTATTGGCGTCTTCATTTGTTTACCATTCTCCAAACCAAATCTCTTGACTAGATTTTTGGCATATTTACTCTGTGAGATGAAAATTCTATCATCACTTTGCTTTAGCTGCAAGCCTAAGAAAAAAGTTAGTTCCCCAATCATGCTCATTTCAAATATTGACGACATAACTTCAACAAATGAATTTAGGTACGACTGTGAGGTCGAACCAAAAACATTGTTATCTACGTAGATTTGAGCAATTATATTATCTACACCGTGTCGTTTAATAAATAAAGTACGATCAGCTTTGCCATGGTTAAAACCAAATTCAAGAAGAAAGTTAGTTAAACGGTCATACCATGCACGGGGAGCTTGTTTCAACCCATACAAAGCCTTTTTGAGCTTGTATACATAGTGTGGATGGTAAGAATATTCAAATCCTTTTGGTTGTTCAACATAGACTTCCTTATCTAGATAACCATTTAAGAATGCACCTTTCACATCCATTTGATGTAAGGTAATTTTCAGACGACAAACAATAGCAAGTAAAAGTCTAATTGACTTAATTCTAGCCACAGGTGCGAAGGTTTCGTCATAATCGATTCCTTCAACCTGAGTATATCATTGTACACCTAGACGAGTTTTATTTCTGACAACTGTTCCCGATTCATCTGATTTATTGTTAAAATCCACTTAGTTCTAATAACATTTGTATTGTTTGGACGTGGAACTAAGTCCCAGACTTCATTTCGAGAGAATTGTTCAAGCTCTTCTTGCATTGCTTGAATCCAAAAATTATCTTTGAGTGTTTCTTAAACATTTTTTGGTTCTAATGTAGATATAAAACAAGAAAGACTAACCTCTTGGTATATGGTAGACATACGCACATACCTTACCATATCTCTGTAGTTGAGTGGTTCTTTCCCTCTTATTTTAATTCCTTCAAAAACTCTCCCTATCACTTGGCATCATGTTGGATGATTCTTCCTAATCCTTGATGAGGGGTCCCTTCAAACTTGATCTAGCAATTCAGCATTTGACTCCTCATTCATGGCCTCTGTGATCTCTATTTCAGGTTTAGATGTTGCTTCAGGTGTGGCAACATTTGTGGCAACATCTTATTCTTCTGCAATCTGTGGATTTTTCACTGTATCTATAATGTTATTTTCAATAGTTTTTCCTGAAACATAAGAAAGATCATCAAAGATAACATTTACAGACTCTTGTACAGTTCTGAATCTCAGATTGTATACTCGATAAGCATGATTATTTTGTTTATAGCCAACAAAAATCCCTTTGTCACTCTTAGAGTCAAACTTTGCCAAATAATCCCTGTCATTTAAGATATAACAAATACACCCAAAAACATGAAAGTAAGGTAGGTTTGGTTTCTTTCCATTTATAATCTCATAGGGTGTCATTTTTATTCCTGACCTTAGATAGACTGTATTAGCTATGTGATTAGCAGTATTCAAGGCTTCTGCCCATAAACATTTTGATAAATATTTAGAAATAAGCATTACTCTAGCCATTTCTTGCAATGTCTTATTCTTCCGTTCTACAACCCCATTCTACTGAGGAGTTTTAGGGGCAAAAACTCATGAAAAATTCTCTTTTTATCACAAAAGTTTGATCCGCCCAAATACACCCCAACACACCCATTTGACACCTCTACTTCAGACCAATATTGACCGCCATGTTTTCCTCAATTTTCTTTCATCTTAGCTCATATAGCAAGCTTATATACATTTTTCTTAGGCAGAAAAGTGAAACTTTGAGGACATATCTTTAAACAACAATAACTGCGCAAACCTTACCTCTACTTTGGAAGGTAGAGAGGTTGTTTTCAAAAGATCCTCGTCTCAATAGAAAACATGACAAAAAGTCAAATAAGGTTTGAAGAAAGTAAGGTAAAGTACAGAGATCGTGACAAAATACTATAGCTACGCATTAATGGAGCGATTTTAATAGTAAATGCATACTATAGCTAAGCATTAAAGGAGCGATTTTAATAGTAAATGCAACATAAGCGGAGTACACAAAAAAAGTAGTTAGTAACAGGACATATCTTTAAAATCATGTGAAAATCTAGGATCTTGTGTTTTCTGGGAATAATAATTTTTTTTACAACAAGATAAGATGACAAGTGCAATTCAGATTTTCAATTCTATTACTTATTCATACCGAATATGTACCAAGGCCAAGGTCAAATGTAAGAATAGAAGCTTTCTCCAAGAAAACTCTACGTCCTTTCTTTTAACAGTGAAATCAATATGATAAATATCTCTTTCTAGATAAAAGTTAACTGTACAACTCTAAATGACCCCAGGAATATCAAAGTTTTGCAAAAAAAATTCTGTTGCAGCAACTAATATGCTCCTTGAACAGTGTCTCAATAAATATATCATTGTTGCATTAATTCTTATCACTGAGGGAAAAAATACCTAAGAAGACCCGTTCAATTCTAATACAGTATTCAAATTTCAAAAACTAATTACACCCTTGGATGCCGCCTTTGTTTTCCCACTGTAAGCCTGAAGTAGTCTTTCTTTTGATCAGCCTCCGGTGAAAGAATAACCAGGCCAAAGTGATCTTCCAAGCAACAGTACAGCTATCGGAATCGTTCTTCATCTGTAAGATGCTACTGCAAGAAAGATGTTTAATCATTTTTTTATTTTTTTTAACCCCTCTCCCAGGAGCTCCGCCTTTGCTCCCTTGTGACTCGAACTCGCAACTTTCGGGTTGAAAGTGGAGGGCGCTTACCATCTGAGCAACCCCCTCTTGTCGAGAAAGATGTTTAATCATAACCAGAGCTTGTGGTAACATTTTGAAATGTAGTTGTGAATAAAGCCGGTCTCACCTGAAGAAATGCCAAGACATTTCCCATATGATATTTATCCATTTTAACTATATCATGTAATCATGTTTCTTGACATGAGTTTGTCTCCAAGCAATGTAACTTTCCAGCAGTCCACTTGTAGCATAAATACAGAAAGCTTTTTTGGTACAACTGCAATTCAGATAAGCAATAAGATGAGCAAAAGGCAGTGAAAAAACAAGTATCAACAAGAACTGGACTTCTGCATTCTTGCCCCATCCGCTTTTCCTCTTGGCATAAATTGAAAAGAGAAAGAGAAGCTATGTTGCTCAGACTCTTCAAAAATGCCGCCAAGTGCGTCTTAGATCATCCAAAAGTAGTGCATTTTGGAGGATCCGACACGACAAACAGTATTTTTAGAGAGTTCGAGCAACATAGAAGAGAAGTTGTTTTTTCTTAAGCTTGGTTCAAGATTTTCACATAAGAGGTCGAAGTTAGCTACTGGATTATGATTCATGCCTTATATTCCAGTATGGCCTACTTCTATTGCTCATTCATTCTAAACAGTAACCGGTGGATTAACGGTTACTGCTCCATATTGATGTATAGTAGACTCTCTAGACTTTGTTAGCAAGCCTCTGGAAATGTCTGTAACATTTTAAGAACCAGTTAATCTATACAATATTTTGCAGAATATACACCAAATTACCAACTATCAAGTAAAAGTTCCAGGTTGCAATGACAGCATGGGTGACAACTCACAGCTTAATGAAAAGTGGAAGAACTAGAATAGTTGAAATAAGGGTAAGATTGGAGAGAATATTTGCCAAATGAGCCTACACTGAGGTATAGTTCCAGAAGGAGAGTCGGAAAGGATGATTATTCCCCAAAGATTTCTTTCTGAACAAGAGCAAAATGGCTAGGGTGCCAATTACCTTTGGATTCAAATTGAATACAATCTTTTAAAGCTAAGGCTGTGAATGGCACGAGTAGAAATGAAAATTAACAAAACTTGAAGATACTGCCTCAATTGGTGGTATAATCGCTGCTCATCAAGGTGAGTGGCCCAAGCAAAAACCACTCAACCAAAAATATGAAAGAAAAATAAAGAGAATATAGAAGTACGCAAGCATCATAATTTGTTCTACTCCGGTACAAGGCTACTGAAAGTAGACTGCAATGGACATATATTTGCTACCTATAAGTACATATAGATACAACGAAATTCTAAGTTGAACAGGACGGACCTTGGAATTTGTTGTCTTCTGTGATTATTCCAAATGTTTCTACGGTCTCACGAATCATGATACCACGTATACCAAGTAAGCCTGCTATTTTGCACTGAACAACTGCAAGAAAATAAGTTCCGTTCTTCAGGTTTTAGATCAAGATTAGCTCATCGTAATTTAGCTCATCACAAAGAATGCTAGGTCCTTGTAAAACATTAATGACAGGACAGAATCAGCGAGTAATAATATACACTTCCTTGTAATAATTTTGAAGGGGCTACCTAAAAGAGTTAAAGAGGAGATGTGTTTTATACTTAACCTAGAATTAGCGCACCATGTAAGTCTGCATTAAGGAGACATTGTGATAACTGATTTTTCCTGCAAAGCCAATACTGCAGGTGAGAGAGACATACAAATTGTGTAGCTGGATCACTAGAGAAAAGGCTTCTGCTTTGAAAAACTAAACCATAAAAAAAACGAGGAAACAAATGGCCAACCCAATACTCTTCAGGAGTTTTGTTACATAGTCTTTCCACTTATCATGCATTGGCCTGAAGATGTCATAGCTGCAGAACAAGCCATAAAAGAGTTTTCAGAACAAGAGATGATCTGGGCAACACCAGAAAGTGAATACATAACTTTGCTGCTCAAATCAATACTCCACATCAAATTTAAAAGGAAAAAAAAAAAGGGGGGGGGGGGGTACCAACCTATAAAAGAAACAAATCAAAGCAGGGAATTAACTAGTCAAAATAAGAACAACAAGGAATAAGGCCAAGCCACAATGGATGCATATAAAAGTTGAAATGAGTATAATATCCACGAGGTATCAGCAACTGTGATTATCTAGGAATATGGGTCTATGTAACCCCACAGCACGCAAGCCCCACAAAAGTATAATCTTTCACTGCTGAACAAGGTGAAGCATCTAACAAGTATCTCTGTCCCTAGA
The DNA here is from genome assembly GCA_029783415.1 of Anisodus acutangulus. Taxonomy (NCBI): domain Eukaryota; kingdom Viridiplantae; phylum Streptophyta; class Magnoliopsida; order Solanales; family Solanaceae; genus Anisodus; species Anisodus acutangulus. The sequence goes on from CM056503.1 coordinate 46,321,605, forward strand.
ATCCTAGATGAATAATATAGCTAAAAAGTCAAATAAATAGAGTGCTGGATTTGATCATTTGGCAATTGAATTTTAGGCAGTAGAACCACATGGTGTAAGATATCCATTTTTGCCTTCAACTTTCTGGATAAGCATCTACAACAAATAACAATAGGGAGAAGTACTAGCAGCCTATTCATCTTTTTTCCTCTCGAGGATAACTGTGCAGATAATTACCACAGCAGGAAGAGGACAGATATCACATGCAACATGAGATACTGTGGCAGTTAATCTCTTAATAGCCATCACATGAAAGATGAAATTGATGAATAATATAGCTAAAAAGTCAAATAAGTAGAGTGCTGGATTTGATCATTTGGCAATTGACTTTTATGCAGTAGAACCACATGGTGTAAGATATCCATTTTTGCCTTCAACTTTCTGGATAAGCATCTACAACAAATAACAATAGGGAGAAGTACTAGCAGCCTATTCATCTTTTTTCCTCTCGAGGATAACTGTGCAGATAATTACCACAGCAGGAAGAGGACAGATATCACATGCAACATGAGATTGACTGTGGCAGTTAATCTCATAATAGCCATCACATGAAAAGGTCATCTTACTGAGAGTAATCTACACCAAATTTTTTACCATAATAAAATAAATAGATAAATAAATAATCACACCAAAATTAAATCTGCAACACCATGAGAGTCCAACATTCAACTCCCAACATACTTAGACACATATATAACCAGAGGAAAAAGTGAACCACAGTGCACTGTAGCAAGTAGGAAAACTACACATGATTCCTGAGATGGGCTGGAAATTTTCAAAAAGCAAGCTAAAACTTATTTATTAAAAAAAAGGGGAAACTCACTTATGAAACTCTTCAGGCAAATCAAATGATCCAAACTTCTTATGTTGCTTTATGGACATATGTCTTTTAGATCTCTTTGACTGTCTCTGCAAAGCCCGAATACGAGCTCCAGAGGCAATGCTGCTTTTTTGTACAACATTATCAAGAAGAATCCAGTTACCAACTTTCACATTTTTTGACCCCTGCGTATATTTCTGAGCTGAATCACCGTGTTGGAGAAGATCATGCAAAATATCGTTAACAGTCGTGTCTTTACCAGAAATCTGCAACAAACAAACGGGATGAGTAATAAAGAAGTTATTAATTAATAGTACACATTCTTGAAGCATTATTTTGTGCATGTGTATTCTTACCTCAGTAGTAATTTTCAGAAGATTCTCGTCTACTGAATGGGAGAGCTTAAGGTATGCTGGATTATTCAGTTCAACATCTATGTTGCAGGATCAAATTTAGCAACCTAAATTAGTCTCATGTATACCGTTCTATTTGATAAAAATGCAAGAGAAGCATACAGAGGAAAGGTTGTACCTTGAGCAGATGTATGGCCAGAAAACGATAAATAGCCTACAAATAAACCAGGAAAGTGTTTGGATGATATAAATCAAGAGCAATTCATTTTTTTATTTGTTCGGAAAATGCAGTCAAGAGGGATCACATTAAAATGTCTAACTTACATTCCTTAAAAACGCCGACTGTTACACTGCTTTTGGATGCCAAAAATTTACGTATCAATCAAAGAGAATAAAAGAAAGAAAATCCACGGTTTAGCACTGAACTGAACTTAGGGTTCTGAAACCTTCTAGACAGACTACAGATTCACTCTAGACTTCATGGCATTGTCTTTAACATTTTCTACAATGTCAAAGTATCGGTGCAACCTCCTTATAGCTCGCACTTTCCCCACTTCTCTTGATCTAAAGGGCATGGTCAAGATGCTTCAGAGCCCTGATGCTGATGTCGCTATCAGAAATGATGGTGCAACCATCTTGGAACAGATGGACGTTGGCAATCAGATTGCACATTTGATGGTTGAGTTGGCGTGAGTCAAGATTACGAAATTGGTGATGGAACTAATGAAGTTGTTGTCATGGCTGGGACACTTCTAGAACAAGGGGAGAAGTTGTTAGAATGTGGTATTCACCCTATTTGAATCACGGAAGGATATGAATTGGCTTCTAGGATAGCAGTTGAGCATTTGGGGAATATTGCACAGAAGTTTGAATTTGGTGGGTATGAGTTTGCGTTTGATTCAAACTTGCATGACTACTTTGTCACCTAAAATAGTGAACAGATGCAAGCATAGGCATGGCTGAGATTGCTGGCAAAGCAGTTCCAGCTTTGCAGATTAAGAGAGCAAGGATGTTAGCTAGGACCAAATCAAAGTTGACAAAATGGTGGAAAGTTAGAGGATAGAGAACTAATCTATTGAATTGTAGTTGACGAAGATATGAGTCATCCTCAGATGCCAAAGCAAATTGAGGTAACAAATATTGCAACTTTGACTTGTCCTTTTGAGCCTCCAAAACTAAAGACCGTGCATCATAAGCTTGACATTGATACTGTGGAAATTTTCAACTAGAAGTACTTCAATGACCTGGTTTAGAAACGCAAGGATGCTGGTGCCACTCAAGTTATTTGCTACTTACTGATGCATAGTAATCTACCTGCTGGTAAATGGGTAGGTGGTGTGAAGTTGGAGCTGATAGCAATTGCTACAGGTGGGAGAAATGTGCCGAGGTTTCAAGAGTTGACACCTGAAAGAGCTTGGCAGGGCTGGTCTAGTTCGAGAGAACTCATCTGGTACAACAAAAGACGGAATGACATACACTGAATATGTGTACTAGGTTGGTCTTGAATAAATATGAAGCGAAAACATTACTGACACTAAGATTAGGAAGTGATACATTGTGACGAACTATGGCAATTTGGTGATCATATGAAAGGCTCTACAGAATTTTAATCAAAGTTAAATCCAACTTTGTTACTGTTGCAATCATCGTTAGTAATCAAAGTTCATCATATTCCACACACCAAATACAACATTGGACATGTAAAATAAGTTCTTTTCTCCAAGTGTAATTTGTCTCAACTTTCAGAGTAACTTTGATACATCTCAACTCTAAAGACATTATACAAGACAACAACAACAACATACCCAGTAAAATCCCACAACGTGGGGTCTGGGGGAGGGTAGAATGTACACAGACCTTACCTCTACCTTGGTAGGTAGAGCGGTTGTTTCCGAGAGACCATCGGCTCAGGACAAGCAAAGCAAAAAAATAGTCAGACCCGGTCAAAAATTTAAAGCAGTAAGAAAATACTGATAGCAAACGCGAATACGCCATGATATCGCATCCGGAAAGAGAAGCAGTAACTAACGCAGATAAATGAGATAAACCAAGTACATTAAAGAACGCATAGCAGAAGAAATAAAACTAGAGAAGACTATAAAGCAATACTATGTCTATTCGTATGATACGCTAAGCATGCCTACAGTAATAACACCACAACAACCATGCCTACAGTAATAACACCACAACAACCATGCCTACAGTAATACAAGACATCAAGAGCAAACATTTCCTGCTCTATTTTGGTCCCGCCAAGCTCATGTAACAGTATAATACGCCCTCTGTCCCGACGAATTGTGGAGTTGGAAGTATGAGAGTCCACACATCAACTTTTCAAAGTGAAACAGGAATGATTCCTAAATACTAAAATAAACTTACACAAACTACATTTACAAAACTATAATCAAAATATCTTTAGAAATTCTTCTAAGAAGTCAAAGGTCAAGTAAAAACAGTTTGACTCATCAAATAGTAAGAGTGCCAAATTGATTGGGACTGGGGAAGTACTAGTATTTAACTGAGAAGAAATGTTGAAACCAGTTCTAGCTAATCTCAGATAAATACGCATCCTCGCTGCTAACTTTAAAGCTAGAGCCCCTGGCAAAGAAAAAGAAAGTTCAACTCTACTTCCCTCCGATGAACCTAAACACGTTAGCAGCTACTTTTAAACTTTAAATTTGTTCAACAAAAAAACATAAAATTAACAAAAAAATTGAACATAATTACACCTAGTCCGCATAGCATAACTGGTTCAAAGTGCAGATAAAGGAGAAGGTTTGCAGTAATTTGATAGTCAGGCATAAAACATAAGTTCATGGCGATTACTAATAATGATAGTGTGGATATAATGCTTCTCTATAGTATTTTTCCATGACTTCTTTACTTTTGTCAATTCTTATCTGACATTCTTTGTCATGCGTGCTCGTGAGCCGAGAGTCTTTCTGAAACAACTTCTCTACCTCTCAATGTAGGGGTAAGGTCCGCGTACACTCTACCCTCCCCAGACCCCATTTGTGGGATTACACTAGGTATGTTGTTGTTGTTATGAATATAGAGGATTCCCGACTAATTTGAAATTGAAGCCCCAACAAAGAAAGAAAACTCAAAATTACCTCTCTCTCCGTTGCACCTAAACAGATTAGTTGTTCATATTTAAATTGAAATTTGCTGAACAACCAACAATTAATACAAATTTGAACATAATTCCACCTAATCCACATAGCATAGTAAGTTCAAAGCCCGGTAAAAGTATAAGGTTTGCAGTTAGTTAATGCCCAGGCAGACATATTAATTATGACTAATTCATGTAGCTAATCACGACTAATTTGAAATTGAGGCATAGTTGATTGATATTTATATTGGGTCGTTTGGTATGATGGATAAGCAAAAATAGTCTCAGGATAAAATTTTAGTACCTCCTTTTCGTATGTTTGGTTGGAATAAAATATGGGATTAGTTATCCAGATTGTAGTGTTATTTTATCCCACATTGAGGGGTGGAATAACTAATCCCGGATTAGTTACCCGGGATAACTTGTTTCCCGACCAAACGAGAAGGAAATCAGTGCAATAGAAAGGAAAAGGGTAAGAAATACGAAACCTTTTTTGGATGACGTGGCTGACGAAGGTGCGATTGATTTGAGGGGCGAAGTTGAAGAATTGATACTCTGGGGTGTAATAAGTTCAACGTTGTTTACAATAGGGGTTTTAGTTGTAATAACAGTGATTTTTTTGTGCTTGTGTTGTTGTTGTTGTTGTTGATGAACTTCGGCTTTTGCTTGAGCAAATCTTCGTTCTAATGCATCCATTGTTCGTTTCTTTTGTTGCTCCGCCATTGTTGTCCCCTCTCTATTCCCTCGAGCTTTATATTTGGTGCTTAACAACTGAAAATCAACTAAATTATGTTAAGTTGATATACGAGAATGTTTGGATCAATTCACTAAGGGGGGTGTATTCCTTTTCTCTTGTTCCTCATCAATCAATCAATTAATCACAGTATACGCCAAATTAGTCAAAACTAATCTAAACCCACTTCAGAATTAAGGAGGAAAACACAAAATTAAGGGGAAAATTGGGGAAAACGAACCTTGTACGACAGAACAATGAAACAATAGCCAAGAAAATATCAGGAAAATTGAGGGATCAATTAGCAATCTTTTAAATTCCAAGAAATTGTTAACTTAAGGAGAAGCAAAACAAATCTGCATTTGGGATCAATTGATTTTATTAGGTTTGATTTGTAAAAAGGGGTTCTAGAGAGTGTTCACAAGGATATAATTTTATTAGGTTTGGTTTATCAATTGATTTTTATTACTATGAATCTAGACATACATCAGATATAACTTTTCATAAAAGTATTATTTTTATTATAAAAGTAGATTTTTTAAAAATTATATAAATCTTTAAAGTAGATTATTATTGCTCATCATCCGATTAAATTAAATGATTATCATCATAAAATTAAAAAATTCATGTGATCCTTTTAAATCTTTATAAATCTTTTAAAATTCAAACGTAAAAAATCTTGATTGTAAATTTTAAAAAAATAATTCTTTAAATCATTATATTCCTAAATAATTTTTAAAAATTTATTGGACTTATTCATCTATAAATAATCTTTTAAAATCTCAATTGACCCCTAAAAATGACCAAGGTATAAGCCCAACAACTCCTATATGATTTGCACATTTTTTTTTGGGTGGATTGTCTATGGACTGGTCTTTAATTTTTGTCCCTTAAATCATTGATCTTTAATTTTTTCCTTTACTTTTCACTTAATAAAAATTTGTGAGTCAAAGTATTTTTTATTTGCGAGTGTGCTAAATTAGAAATTCTAGGTTTGAATTTCAGCAGGGAAAAAAAAGAAAAAAAATTGCAAGACAAGATTTTCATAGAAATTATGTCTATTCGGTCAAAGTTATATAGTGCACAGTTTTTATGTAACTAGTCGGATAAGGCATAATCTTAATTTTTCAACGAAACTTTGCCTTCAGGCATATGTAACTATGCTCCTTAAGACATAGTATATATACAACTTTGACCGAATAGACATAATTTTTAAAAAATCTTGCCTTGCGATATTTTTTTTCTTTTTAACTATGATGAGATTCGTACCCACAACTTCAAGGATATTTTTTATCATTTTTTTAGACAAAGGACAAAAATTAAAGACCACCAATTTAAAGGAAAAAAATTAAAGACCATCCTAAAATAGGGCCAATCATGTGAAATTCCCATTTACACTAGGTAGTCGATTTTATTGGGTCATTGTGTGGCACTTATGCCCCTATTTTGTGTTGGTCTTTAATTTTTGTCGGGTGAAGTGCACAAATATACGTATTTAATTTGTACTCGCTTTGTAACTTTTTTTTGCAGGTTTCCCTCTTCGGGATAGTATACCTGAACTTCAGTCATGTATGTAGGCTGAAATTTCAGATATGTGCGTCCAAACAAGAAGAAGCGAGAAGAAGCAGTCATTGATGTCTGAAGTTATCTAATAAGTACGTGTTCGTGCAAGAAAATATCTCAAGACGGATACTACTTAAACAGGCCAACCAAACTAGGGTGCCCAATGATAATTTTACATTTCTACCAACAAACAAGTTTTTCGCGGGGCATAAATTTACATTTTCGCATCATAATATCTTACAAGTTATGTCCCGCGTAATTTTTGTCCTTAAACTGGGCATAAGTTCGATTGCTACAACAACAACATACCCAGTGAAATCCCACAACGTATGGTCTGGGGAGGGTAGAGTGTACGCATACCATACCTTTACCTTGGTAGGTAGAGTGATTGTTTCCGAAAGACCCTCGATTCAAGACAAAGCATAAGTACAAGCAAAGCAAGAGAAACGGTCGGACCTGGGCATAAAATTTAAAGCAGTATGAAAATGATGGTAACAAAAGCAAGTAAGCCATGATAGCGTGTTCTGAAAAAGGAAGCAGTAACTAACGCAGGTAAATAAGATAAACAAAGTACACTAAAGAACTCATAGCAGCAGAAATCAAGGGACAAAGGACTATAAAGCAATAATGTGCCTACTAGTATGATATGCTAAGCAGGCTTACAATAATAATACTACAACTATCAGTTACCAGTTTGTAAGCGTAAGTAGGACTACGCTCAACTACCTACTACCCTTCTATCCTAATTCGTGTCCTCCACAACCCTCTATCTAAGGTCATGTCCTCAGTAAGTTGCACCTGCGTTATATCCCGTCTAATTACCTCTCCCAAATACTTTTTCGACCTACCTCTACCCCTCGTGAACCCGTTCATAGCCAATCTCTCACACATCCGCACTTGGGCATTTGTGTCTCTCCTCTGCACATGTCTGAACCATCTCAACCTCGCTTCCCACATCTTATCCTCCACCGATGCCACTCCCACTCTGTCCCAGATATCATCATTTCTAATCTTATCCCTCTTTGTATGCCCACGCATCCATCTCAGCATCCTCATCTCCACAACTTTGATCTTTTGGATGTGCGAAATCTTGACCGACCAACACTCCGCCCCATACAACATAGTCGATCTAACCACTACTCTATAGAACTTGCCTTTTAAGTTTTTGTGGCACCTTTTTATTGCACAAGACTCCAGATGCGAGCCTACATTTCATCCACCCTGCCCCAAAATGATGTGTGACATCGTCATCAATCTCTCAATTCCCTTGGATAATAAACCCGAGGTACTTGAAGCTTTCTTTCTTTGGAATGACCTTAGTACCAAGACTCACCTCCACGTCTGTCTCATGCTATCTCCCGTTACTGAACTTGCACTCCAAGTATTATGTCTTGGTCCTACTCGGCCTAAACCCTTTAGACTCCAGCGTCTATCTCCAAACCTCCAACTTAGCGTTCACTTCGCTGTGAGTCTCATCAATAAGGACTATGTCATCTATGAATAACATACATCATTGCACCTCTAATTGGATTTGTCGCGTCAGTCCATCCATTACCAAGGCAAATAAGAATGGGCTAAGAGCTGATCCCTGGTGCAACCCCATCATCACTAAAAAGTGCTCTGAGTCTCCTCCTACTCTGTGTACCCTGGTCTTGGCTCTATCATACATATACACACCTCTAACCTCCAAACATCTCCATAGAACCTCCCTAGGGACTTTGTCATATGTCTTCTTGAGGTCGATGAAAACCATATGTAAGTCTCCTTATACTGCTCCATCAACCTCCTAAAGATGAATGATTTTTGTAGTCGAACGCTCCGATATGAATCCAAACTGGTTCTGGGAAATAGATACACATCTTCTCACCCTCATCTCCATGACCCTTTCTAAAATTTTTATAGTGTGATTTAACAGCTTGATACCCCTATAGTTGTTGCAACTCTGGATGTCACCTTTGTTCTTGTACAAAGGAATCATTGTATTCCACCTCAATTCTTCGAACATTCTCGCAGTCTTAAAAATGACATTAAACAACTCAGTCAGCTACTCCAAATTTGCCCGTCTGCGCTCTTCAAAAGTTCAACTGGGATTTCATCAGGCCCGGTCGCTCGTCCCCTGCGCATCCTGCGAACAACACCCTTAACCTCCTCAACCTTAATGCTTCTACAGTATCCAAAATCCCGGTACCTTCCGGATTGCTCTAGATCTCCCAGCATAATGTTTTTACCTCCTTCTTCGTTCAAGAGTTTATGAGAGTAAGACTGTCACCTCCGTCTAATATGTGCGTCCTCTACCAGTACTTTGTCGTCCTCGTTCTTGATGCACCTCACGTGATCCAATTCACGGGCCCTCCTCTCCCCCGCCTTGGTTAGTATGTACAACTTCTTGTCCCTGTCTTTTCCCTCTAATTCCACATACATGCGTTCACCAGCCCATTTGAAGGGGCAATCGTGCAATTTCCTCGATTTTATTACATATTATTTAAGTTACAATCAAACAATTTCGAAGTACTTAACTTGTAACCAGTATTTAACTTGGGGCTAATTTTTGCACCTTGCAATGTGTTCGTTGAAAGATCCATATAGTGCAATAGCACTCGCAATGTGTTCGTTGAAAGATCCATATAGTGCAGCAGCACTCGCAATCAGTTTTACAATTGCAAATACAAGAAAAATAAATATCAATGAAAGGGTAAAAGAACCAATTGTGAAACAGCATTGGCGGCTAAGGAATCTTGGGGTATAGAGAGAAGGATTGATTAGAAGAGTTTCTACTTTGCCTCACCGGTAAATGAAAAATTAGAAACATGGAAAAAGTCAGATTTCAATTTACTCCTAAACAATAACAGTGTAACTGCTTCGAAAAATAATAATTTTATAAAGTTAATGTAAGGGGTAGTAATACCAAATTTCAACGAGAGTGACAATTTCAGATATTCAGATTTGGACGATATTTTCTAGCTTTCTTTAAACAATTAAAGGTTACATAAGTCTGGCGGTTGCCTAAGTTTGGCTAGTCTAACACCATTAGTCGTCGTATTTGGTACAACTTTTTTTATATGTTTGCGTGACAATCAATCTTTGATAAGCTAAATAGTTAGGAACTAGTAGTAGTATAAGTAAGAAAATACATAAAAGTAAAAACTTATTGCTTATTGAATGTCATTTTGTGCGCCACTAAAATTTATCAAGTATAAAAAGAATGTGCACTTATTTTACAAAAAAAAAAAATATGTTGGAAAATTTTTATACTATCAATTATTCTCAAGCGGTAAATTAGTTACTAGTAGTAGTATTTTAATTAATTTGATTCTTGAAATATGAATAATACCTGAAACTTGAAAGGATGTTATTTTGCAACTCCATTTTTTCTTTGTTTTCAGGAAAAATCAGATGTAAAGCTTATTGAGCTCATAGGAAAAGAAATCTGTGAGTTATTAACTGCCCAAAAAGTTATTTGGACTGAAATTGATTGGGCTAAAAAGCGGGTCATAACTTAATCCGCTTAATTCTTATTAAGTTTTAATTTCTTATTTTATAACAAATTTTAGTACCTAAAAACTTATTATTATTATTATTATTATTCTTTATTATGGCTATATAAAATATATCAAAAAAAAGAATGATTTTTTTAAAAATATTTTGATAAGATTTCTCTCAATTTGGACCACATATCAGTCAATCTTTTGATAGGATAAAATGCATTGGACTGAAGTGGGCTGAGCTAATAAACGGACGGGTGAATAATCAGCTCAAACTTAAGTGGATAGTACGAATCATGTTTTTAAGAAAGTGGTTTGCAGGGTTAACCTGTTTAACGGCACGCCACACCGCTAAGTAATAAAATCGTGCAAACAAAAGCAACACGCTAGCCGGAACTGGACAATGGGTCAGTATTAACTAATTTTGCCACCTCTAATTTTTTCTTTTTTTGGTAAACACGATTACTTTCTATTAAACATTAACGAAATACAAAGAGTTGTCGTCAGGCATTACAAGTAGTAGAACTAATACTAATACTAGTTGTTCCAGGATTACAAAAAGACAAAGGTCCATGTAAGGCCGAGCACGAAGTGCTAGCAGTAACATACGGTAACCTATAGCTAGTAACATTCTTAAAGATGCCATCCCCGTCCTCTTGAAGGAGCTGAAGCACAAAAGGAGGTGGCTCTTCCAAAAAAGTGACCCCGTGATTTCTGCACCAAAACGAGCAAGACAGTCCGCTACCATGTTATACTCCCTGTACGTGTGCCTGATGGGTGGGTCATGGAGCTGGTGAAGGAGGGACATGCATTCAGTATTAATCTGTGAGTGCACAATGGACTTATGTTGTAAACGAGTAATCATAGTGAAAGCATCAATTATTAGTTGCAAGTTAGTAAACTTGTGAACAACAGTCAGTTGCAATCCACATAGTAAACTCAGAAATTCCTGTGTGATTATATGAGTTTCCGTTGTTGTTCCAGCATAACCTACTATCCAGTGTCCTGTAGATGTACGAAAAACTCCTCCAATCCCTCCATTATTTTGGATAGAGAGCGACACTGCATCTGTGTGGATGAATATTGTATTGCATGTTGGCCGATTGCCGGGATCAAAGACAGTGTGGCTTGATTTTGTTGTTCGTGTTTTGGTGTGTGATGCAAGATAGAGGTATTCAGAGCTTAGTTGAAAGGTCATTTCAAATGTTGGGAACGCGATGCTTATGATCTAGAGTGATTTTGTTGTGTCTTCCACAAATGCCATAATAAAAAAGGGATGAAAAAATGGTTGCAATTGCTCGACGAAAGTTCTTGCGAGGCAATGTGATTACACTTTTGATCTAAGTGTCAGGGTGGGATGACTGATTAACTGTTTGGCGTGTGATAGGGTCAAGTTTAAGGGTGCACCAAAAGTATCGGGCATGAGGACAATCGAAGAATAGATGCGATATAGTTTTGGGTTCGGTCTGACATAGAGAGCAGAGAGGTGAAGAGAGAAAGCCTATGTAGTGTAGATAACTATTGGTTGGGAGGCGATCATGGACAACAAGCCAAAGAAAGGTTTGAGCTTATGGGGGACATTAAGTTTCCAATGACAAGCGTAAATGGTAGATGTGGGAGAGGTTTTGCTCAAAGCTTGGTAGCAAGAGCTTACTGAGAAAGAACTGATTGGTGTTGAACCCCAAACTATACGATCAGGAGTCCCTAGTGTTCGGTGGCCTATAGTAGTTAAGTACGCGAGCTTGTAATGATGGAGGGAGGACGAATGAAAGTCATAATCATTAGGTATTTCTATAATGGTCATAATCAATCTAATAAGTTTTGTCAGGAATTTGAAATAATTAAGAGTTTGCTTAAAATCCCGCATTAAATCAGATTCTAAGTGCTGAAGGAAAATACTCACAAGGTACTGAATAGAGGATTGAATACCTTGTAGACGAGCAAGCAAAATCTTTTTTTCTCGAAAAATATTTCCAAAAGTGTGACGATTCCAATGCATTATTTTTTTCGTAAAATACGGAACTTTCATTCAAAGGAGCACCTGAGTTCCAAAAATTTTGGACCACAGTAGGAAAAGTGGGGTCCAATAACCAAATAGTTTCAAATCTAAAAATATCGCTCCGTGGAGTGGAAAACCCATCTAAAGATAAAAGTATTGGGCAATAAGGTAGGGATTTGTTGGGTTCAAAACATATAAGTAAGGCATAGCGGAAGTTTAAAATTTTGTTTCTTACTTACCCCAACAACTTTTCTGGTATAGTTATACAACAATCAAACCTATAACATAAAGCATAATACTTACAGGTTATACTATCTGGTATCTTTATCTACTATGGGGATGACACGCGGTTGCCCTTTCGACTGCAAGCTCCAAGCTTCAATGTACTTCTCTTTCGGAAAGCTAGGAAATCCGGCAGATGTTCGAGAGAGTTTTGATTCTAAGTCTCTAAGGCTTAGAATAATAATCTGAAATTGGTGTGTGAATAATGAAAAGAATGTCACTATTTATAGGTGAAAATTAGGTCAAACCGTATTAGGGTTGAGAGAATCCTTTCATTCACGACACACCCGATCAAGCTGCCTGCTGGCCCATCCGTCACGTGTCCCGATATTTCCCAAAATCCGCCCAATTTTCCCCCGAGTCAAAGGCCAGTCACTCGTAGTCAACGAGGTATTTTAAAATAAAAAAGACATTTTAATTTAAATTCTAATGTTCTTAAATCACCCCTACACCATAGTCATGTGTCTGCTTTAAATGACCCGATTTGGAAAATTGTCATGACCGACGAATATAATGCTCTTATTGATAATAAGACGTGGAAGTTGGTGCCCCGTCCTTCTGGTGTGTAAATATTATTCAGTCTATGTGGATTTTTGCTTATAAGGACAATTCTGACGGTTCTTTTGCGAGGCATAAAGCTCGTCTTGTAGGTGATGGTAAGACTCAACATGTTGGTATAGATTGTGGTGAGACATTTAGTCCGGTGGTCAAACCGGCTACCATTCGCACTGTGCGCAGCTTGACTCTTTCGAAGCATGGCTCATTCATCAGTTAGATGTGAAGAATGCTTTCTTACATGGTGACCTTAAGGAGACAGTCTATATGCATCAGCCCTTGGGATTTAGGGATCCCAAATATCCTCATCATGTCTGTTTATTGAAGAAGTCCTTGTATGGGCTTAAGCAGTCCCCACGGGCTTGGTATAAGAGGTTTGCAGACTATGTTTTGACTATTGAGTTTTCTCACAGCAGGTCTGATAATTCATTGTTCATATATCACCGTGGTTCGTCCATGGCTTATATACTATTGTATGTGGATGATATTATCTTGACTGCCTCTTCTGATGCATTACGCCAGTCTATCATGACAATGCTCAGTTCTGAGTTTGCTATGAAAGACTTGGGGCCCTTGAATTACTTTTTGGGGATTGTTGTCTCTCATCATGCAGGTGGGTTGTTCTTATCACAACGCAAGTATGCAGTTGAGATCATTGAGCGAGCTGGTATGTCATCATGTAAGTCCACTTCCACTCCAGTTGATACTAAACCCAAGCTAGGGGCTGCGGCTGGCTCTCCATACGAGGGTCCAACCCGCTATCACAGTCTTGTAGGGGCTCTTCAGTATGTTACGTTCACGAGACCATACATTACGTATGTCGTACAACAAATGTGTTTGTTTATGCATGATCCAGGGTTAAGCACATGAATACGCTCAAACGCATTATTCGGTACATCCAAGAGACACTTGATTTTGGCTTACATTTATATCCCTCATTGACGTCTACACTTGTCTCGTATACATATGCTGATTGGGGTGCCTGTCCAGACACCAGACGCTCTACGTCTGACTATTGTATGTTTCTTGGTAATAACTTGATCTCATGGTCTGCGAAGCGTCATTCTACATTGTCACGCTCTAATGCAGAGGCCGAGTATCGAGGGGTGGCCAATGTGGTCTCTGAATCATGTTGATTATGTAATCTTCTTTTAGAGATTCATTGTCTTATTCAGAAAGCTACCTTGGTTTATTATGATAATGTTAGTGCCATCTACCTTTCTGGTAATCCGGTTCAGCACCAGCGCACTAAACATATCGAGATGGACATTCACTTTGTTCGCGAAAATGTAGCTCGTGGACAAGTACTCGTCTGTCATGTCCCTTCAAGGTATCAAATTGCAGACATCTTTACGAAGGGTCTTCCTTCGATCCTTTTTGAAGATTTTAGGGACAGTCTCAGCGTACGAAGACCGCCCGCTATGACTGCGAGAGTGTTAAATATACATAAGATATACACGTATATACCGTGTATACCTTATGTATATTGTCTCGGCAATGTACAACGACAACCCACAGTTTGGGTGTGTTATTTAGGTAATGTTTGTTGTAATATTTTAGTGTAAATATTACATTAATTAGTATTGTACACTTACCATAAGTATAAGAGTCTTGTACTACTAGAATAGAGTTTTGGGATTAGAATAAGAATAAGTTTTCTATTATAAAAAATTGTAAATTGTATATATATTCTTTTATTAATGAAAATAATCAAGAGACTATTTTTTCACATATCAAGAGAAATATTTTTTTTCTTTTTTATCCTTAACATTAATTATTCATTTTTAAATTTCAAGTCTATTGAGACTATGCACCAATTAATATGAATATTATAATAAAATTATACTTTATTTATTACTCCTTCCGTCTCAAAATATTTGTCATTCTTACTAAAATTACTTGTCACAAAATACTTGTCATTTTAGTTAATTAAGATTAAATTAAGTAATTTTTTTCATTTATCCTTATATTAATTAGCAATATTTAAGAGGTTTTAATTTTTTATGAAATAAGTATTTAATGAGGAGATATAATATGATGAAATATATTAAGAGGATAAAATAGTCAAAATTCTATTTTTATAAATATTTTCTTAAAAGACATATAAATACAAAATGTGATAAGTATTTTGAAATGAAAAAAATTCTTAAAAAAGATGCAAAGTTAATAGTAAATGAGTAAAAGTGAAGGGAGGAGTATATAAGTTCCATTAGAAGTGGTGAAAGGGTCGATCTACAAAAATTGTACCTGAGGTTAATATATTTTAACTTTATGGAAGAAGATCTGTTTCCTTCTGCAATGGTCGGTCAGGATTGATTAGGAGAGAGAGAGAGAATATCTTTTACGTTACATTAATATTTGTACGCCGCACGATATGAAAGCAAACCTCACATGCCCCTCACTACTTGCCGGAATATACATTTACTTCACCTTATATCTTTACTAAATAAATAATCGTACTCCTCTGATTCAAAAAAGAGAAATCACTTATCAAATAAAAAAAATTAATTCAATTTTTTAAAATTTATTCTTAATAAGTATTAACAATTAAGTGATCAAATTGAATATCTATTTAATTAGAGATAATTTAATTAAATTATTTATTTTTATCTAAGAGTTAGATGTGCAAATAGCTAATGACACTTTTTTTGAACCGAAGAGAGTATATAAGAAGTAATTTAATACTTACTATTATCATTTGACATTGATATCATTAATTGTGAGTTCACTTACAACTATACTCATATCTTTTTATAACAATTATCTTTTATAATAATATTTTATTATATTATGTATTTAGTGGAATATATCATTTATGTTATGTTATAAGTTATAACTTATATATAATGACATTTCGCTATAGTAATAAAAAATTATCAGGATAAACAATGTTATTATAGAGAGGTTTGAACTTTGACGTATCATTATTTCACAGACTTATTGATCATTTTCAATTCTTTATTTATTAATGTATATACATTAACAAAATTGAAGACAGTGAACACATACAGTTGATTTCTTATGTAGCATAAGAAAAGCTCTGTATTTACTAAACTATAAATAAATTTAGTATTCTGACGATATTATGTCAACACTTCAATTCGAATTTTATCATTCTTCTTTCGTTCAAACATTCACATGTTTTCCCATTTTGAATAAAGATCCTCTCACTCTGTTGCTCTGTTACTTGTATTAAAAGGAAAAGAAAAAGAAAAAGGTGGAAAAACCAAAAGAATAAAGAAAAACTAAAATAAAAGGGGGCTCCACATAATTATTGTACATTAATTAATCACTGTCACATACCGTTCATATTTTGATTTGAAACACCTATTAAAGAGTTAAAAATATAATAATATTTTAATATATCATTCATAATTATTATTAAATAACTTAATAATTAAAATATATTTTAAAAATTATGCACTAAAATTTCACATATTATTAATAAGAATAAAATAAATATAAAGTGTTAAATTATCTCTTAATTATGTTTAGTATAGTCCGGAGTGAGGGGGCAGATCACTATCTCCTTTATATTCTCTCCACAGTCCGCTTCCGGCCACCACCGTTCGCCGCCACTCTCCTCCGTAAATTCCGCCGGAGCACGGCGGTGATTTTCCTTCATCTCACTCTATCAGTAAAATACTAGTTAAGTTTACTAACACTAAAATGGATCATTAGCATTTGTTTCTTCTGGAAACTTCAAAGTTCAGCTGAAACTCGAAATTTTTACGCATATCCATTTCATAATGTTTGTTTTTAAGTGTAAACAGCTCAGTGGAAAACTCATATAGCTGCGGAATCTCGCAAGTACGCACCTGTGATGAAGCATTATGAATTTTGTTAAATATTAAATTTAAGACCTCTTATTAAAATTTGTGGAGCCGATCTGTGAACTATATACAGGGAGCGAGACAAATTTAGGAGTGTGCTTGTGAAGGAATGGAGGATGTTGCAGTTGCGAAGTCATGGAGAGACGAGCTAGCGAGCTTAGTAGAGGACAGCGGTATGAGGTTCGCAGGAGATACGATAGAAATCTCTACGCCGGCGTTCGAGGATAAGAGATCGATGTATGAATCTCCGGCGACCGAGGAGGTTGTAGCGGAGCCGGAGAGCTTTAAGGACCAAATCGAGGGTTTCGTGAAGGCTTGCGGAGATATGTTGCTGGAATTGTTGAGAGGTTGTAGAGATGTGGTGCAACAAAGCTTATTGACTGAGGAATCATACATTGTGCAGAAAACTAAAGGTCCTTTAGCTGAAGCTTCTAGAAGGTTGAGTGTTTTGAACGAGTTTTTGCCGGAGGATCGTGATCCGGTGCATGCTTGGCCGGTGATTTTCTTCGTCTTCATCCTCGCTCTCTCCGGTAAATTTTGGCTTTCTGTCTGTAGTATGTACAAATTTTGAATTTCAAAATTTCGAAGTGTTAGGTTTTAGTTACTGTGCAGGTCAAAATGCCGCTCTTTAGTGAGTCTTTCTCATTAATACAAAATATATATAGGTGTACATATTGTCAGGGTAATTATGGTAGAATTATATATAGGTGTACATTAGACCTCGGAGAGGGAGGATGCCAGACGCTAGACCTGTCCATCGGGTCGGGGAATTGCCCGACCCGACTCGAAAAAACCAGGGCCAGGGTCAGCTTATATCTGACCCCGTGAGCCACCTGACATGGTCAGGGTCGGGCCAAGGTCAGAATTTTTTACCCGTCCCGTCCCGACCCGTTCATATTATTTTTTATTTTATTAATATTTATTTAAAGTATATTTTTAAAGGTGATTGTGATTTCAAAATTTTGATCATACTGTTTATACATTTTACTCCCAGTTTGTGCACTTAAAATATTATAATTAATAATTTTGATAACTAATATAGGTGAAGGGACAAACGAAGAAGAATCTTTTCGTTACTAATATGATTTGACTATTTTTTCGTTACTAATATGTTCATTTGTATAGTAAATTTCATTAACACTTTAAAAAATAAATAAAATTTTTTAAAGTTGAATGCCTTTTATGTGATAAAAGATATAGAAAAGTGATTTTGTGTGATAAACATTAAAGTTACACGACTGTTATTTTAATTAAAAAAATATTTTTATTTTATTTTGTAGAGCGGGTCAAGGCCGACCCGTGACCTGTAGGATCCTCGAAGGGTCAGGGTCAGGGTCAATGCCATGGTCGGAAATTTTTTTAAAAAATAGGGTCAAGGTCAGGCACGGTCGGGCAAGCAGGAAAAAAAATCCACTTGACCCGGCCCGAGCTTTGGACAGGTCTACCGGACGCTAAGATTGGATCTAAAGTCTAGGAAGAGTTGTCTAGGAAGACCCTTTGTGAATATATCCGCATATTAATATGAAGAAGACACATGCAATACATTGACATGACCGAGAGCAACCTTCCCACGAACAAAGTGGATATGCATCTCAATGTGCTTTGTTCGCTGATGCTGAACCGGATTATGAGATAGATATATAGCGGATATGTTATCACAATATACCGAAGACGCCTTACGTAATGGACACTGAAGCTCCAAAAGAAGGTTTCGGAGCCAGCAGACCTTAGCAATAACATTGGAAACACCTCTGTACTCTGTTTCTGCAATCGAATGTGATAATGTGGCTTGTCTCTTGGCGGACCAAGAAATGAGGTTATCCCCTAAGAACACACAATAGCCTGAGGTGAATCGTCGTGTGTCCGGACAACTTGCCCAATCATCATACGTATATGACAACAATCTGGTCGGTGCTGAGGGGTAGAGATGCAATTCATAATCAAATGTGCCCTTAACATATCAAATGATACGTTTGAGGGCAGTAAAATGAGGCTCCCTGGGGCATGCATGAATAAACATACATGCTGAACAACATATGCAATATCAGGTCTGTGAAAGTAAGGTACTGTAGTGCTCCAGCAAGACTCATGCATAGAGTGGGATCTGACACTGGATTACCATCCAAAGCACTGAGCTTTGATTTAGAGTCAACTGAAGTAGACATGATCTTGCAGTTTGCCATCTTAGCCTTGTACACTATCTCCTCTGCATACTTACGCTGACACAAAAACATAGAGTCTGCAAATCTAGTCACTGATATCCCCAAAAAATAGCTTAACTTTCTTAAGTCAGTCATGACAAATTCGGTTTTAAGCAATGCAATGATCTCATTTTTCAACAGATCAGAGGAGGCTGTAAGCACAATGTCATCCACATATAACAATAAATAAGCGATGCTACTACCTCGATGAAAAATGAAGAGAGAATTATCACACTTGCTACATACAAACCCAATCTGCAGAATGTACTGTGCAAAGCGATCATACCACGCTCTAGGGGCTTGTTTCAAACCATAAAGTGACTTACGGAGACAACATACATACTGAGGGGCTGCTGGATGGACAAAACCAGGTGGCTGGTGCATATAAACAGTTTCTTTCAAATCCCCATGTAGAAACTCATTCTTCACATCAAGCTGATGAATCAACCAATGCTTGTCCATAGCTATACTCAGGATTGTACGAATAGTGGCCGGTTTAACAATCAGACTGAATGTTTCCCCACAATTAATGCCCTCCTGCTAATTAGTATCATTTGCCACGAGTCTTGTCTTATATCTTTCTAAGTTACCACTGTTTCTGTACTTGTGACGAAAAAGCCACATGCACCGGATCACATTCACCCCTCCGATCGAGGAACCAAATCCCAAGTATGCTGTTTCGTTAAAGCATGAAACTCTTCATACATGGCTGCATTCCAATTTGGGTCTAGTTTGACTAATTTTGGGCTTTTGGGAATTGGGGAAATGGTTTGATTAGATATGTTAAATTGGACATTAGGTTTGAAAATCCCATGTTGTGCACGGGTTTTCATACGGTGTGAGGGTGCGAGCTGGGTATTGCTGCTGGGTATCGGGTCGGGTGGACTGTCTTTGTTAGGGGTCGGGTTCGGTTCACTGCAGGGTGTCGAAATTGGGTGTTGAGGTAGGGTGGGGGACTCGTGATTGGTTAGTGGCTGGTGTATGGGTTGTCGGCGTTCTAGGTTGGGCGAGTACATGAGCAGTGGTGTTGTTGGGTGTTGTCTCCGGTCGCGAAAAATTGGGACTGGCGGAGGACGGTAGGGTGGAGTACAGTGTCGGTGGTGGGTAGGGACCGGGATTCGAGTTGTTTGGTGGTGGTCCAGGTGTGCGAGGGTGGTTGTCGGTGGGTGGTGGTGATGCGGCTTGGTGTTGGTGCAGTGGAGACGAAGCAGTGACGGGATGGGGATCAGTGAAGATACTGAGTTGGTTGGCCGGTGGTGATGGCACCGGCAGTGACGATGACATCGATCGGACCGAAGGCAGAGACGCCGGAGTTGGTTCTATGGTGGTGGCAGTGGGTGGCAGAGACTGGCCGGTGACGATCGGACTTCCGATGGCGGCAGTTTGTGCGTCTGTCGCCGGAACAGTGGCAGCCTGGCGGAATGCTTGTTGGACAAGCGGTGATGGGTCCGAATTTTCGAGGAATTGGTAATCAGTGACTCAAAATTTTTTAATGTTGTCAAGCGGGAAAACATATTCGACAAAGGTGACGTGACGAGAAATTATAATTTTGTCGGTAGAGAGCTCATAGCACAAGTACCCCCTATGGTTTGACGGAAAACCTAGGAAGGCGCACGGAGTAGACCGGGGTGCTAATTTGTGAGGTGCCGTGGATGTCAGATTTGTATAACACAACCAAAAATTCTAAGGTGGTTATAGGTGGGGATCGGCCGATAGAGAATTTCGGTGGGTGTCCTATTTTGAATCGCACGGTAGGTAAAATGTTGAGAATGTTTTCTGCCATTTTTAATGCATATACCCAAAAATTAGGGGGAGAGACGCATGAAAAAGAAGGGTACGAATCATATTATTAATAGTTCAGAGAATTCGGCTTTTCCATTTTGAGGGAAGGTATAAGGGCATGAGAAACGAAAAATCATGCCGTTAGCCGCGCAAAATTTATGAAAGAAGAAATTATTAAACTCAAGACCATTATCACATTGAAACGATTTTATGTCTTTTTCAAATTGCGTTTTAACCAGTGTATGAAACTCAACAAATTTGGAGAACACTTGAGATTTGAGTTTGAGTGGATAGACCCAAAGAAAGTGAGAAAAATCATCCAAAAGGACCAGATAGTATTTGTGGCCTAAGTTGCTGGTTATGGGAGATGTCCAGACATTAGCGTGAATAATATCAAAGGGAGAGAAAGTAATACTCATAGAAGTCGTAAATGTTAGTCTAACGTGTTTCCCTAACTGACACGAGGAGCAACTATGAGAAAGATTCCCTTTGTTGCATTGGATTAAATTTTGGTTTCTAAGAGAATAAAAAACGTGAGACCCCAGATGACCAAGTCTACTACACCATGTAGAGGGAGATATGATTGTCAAAACGGTGGGAGGTGTGACACTAACATCGGATGTGGGTAGGAAATGATATAAGTCTCCCTCACTATTACATCTCGTAAGGAGTTTTCCTGTACGGAAGTCTGTTATAGAAAATCCAAACGGGTCAAAATTAATTGAGACAGAATTATCAGTGACAAATTTTCTAACGGAAATTAGATTTTTGATAATGTTTGGGGCATAAAAGACGTTTTTAAGAGAGAAGTGGGGATGCGGTGGTGGGGTAAGGGTGTGACCAAATCCTTGAATTGGAATGCGGTGACCATTACTGACCATAATAGATTGTGGAGTTTGTAACTGGCGTAATTGAGAAAGATTACCTGAATTATTGGTGAGATGAGACGTGACACCATATCCATGTACCACGCATTATCAGTCTGTTGACGGGTCAAGTAAGCCATTTATTATTGACTCGGGTCAAAAACAAAATTATTAGAGAAGTTGTATTTTGGTTGTTGGAAAGTGAACAGAGAGAGCAGACAGGTGCTGCTTTGTTCTTCGGGAAAGAAAGAGCTAAAAAGAGAAGGGACAGACTATGTTTGCAGAGAAAAAGAAGAGACCTGTTATTTTGCTGGAAAGAAGGAAAAAGGGAGGGGTGTGTCTCTGACACGCAGACAAAAAGAAGAGAGCACAAAGTAGTGGTTGTGCTGCTTTTGATGAAAAAGAAAACAGAGGGCAGAAAGGTGGTGCTGTTCACGAGGAAGAGTCGAGTTTCTTGGCAGAATAGAAGCAGAGATGGGAACGGAAGAAACAAGTAAGGGTTTAGATTTTGGCTTCTGATATCATGTAGAATTGCATTAATCTCCTTTAGAGAGTCTTTCTCATTAATACAAAATATATATATGTGTACAATGTGAAATCCTTATATAACATGGATCCTAATTCTACTATAATTACATAACACTAAGTATAGTAAATATAAACATGGTACACTTGCTAATAGTCACCATTGATTACCTTTATTTATCCATAGAATTGAAATTATTATTTAACATTTGGCTCCGCTTAGAAACGGAAGAATTGGAGAACTATTCCCTGTTTGGCACTATTACTATTTGGAAATCAAACTGACTTTTCTTTTGCTACGATTCTAAATTAACTTTATATTTGTTTAATTTTTAGAAAATTGTTACATTTTGTACTTGCTCCGGATAAAAAAGAGTGTCCACTTAGCCATTTGCACACCCTTTAAAAAAAATACTAACTCCTAGGCAAAAATAGATACAACAACATACCCAGTGAAATCCCACAATATGTGGTCTGGGGAGGGTAAAGTGTACGCACACCTTACCTCTACTTTGGTAGGTAGAGTGACTGTGTTCGAGAGACTATCGACTCAAGATAGAGCACAAGCAAAGCAACAACAAAAACAAAGCAAGGGCAAAGCAAGAGAAGGCAAAAATAGATAATTTTACTTAAATGACCCTAATTAAATAGGTATTGAGATTTGATCATCTAACACTTACAAGGGAAAATCTTGAAAAGTAAGGTTAATTATTTTTTTAATTTGGTAGGTGGACACTCTTTTTGATTGTAGAATTGTGTAGTACTTATTATTTAGTTTCTAAAAGAAATTAGCCAGACATGACTAGTGGGATTACAGTGGGAATGTTGTTATTGTTGGGTAGAAGAAATTAAAGGCTTTAACTACTAGAAATCTCTGGACATTTTCAAATCTAGCATTTTATTTGATGATGAAGAGGTTCTCATCCGTTTTCTTGTTAACTGTTTCCTCTGTTTCTTTGGAGGATCCATTGTATATTATTAGTCACAATGGCATAATTATCTGATTTGATTATGTTTCCGCACTCACTAAACATTTTTAGGCTCTGTTAATAGATTTCTGGGATCTTAATTATGCTTCTTTTTCTAGTTCTTTTCCTTTTGGATCATGATTCTCTTTGGTTTGTGGTTCTGATTGTAGAATTGTGTAATTCTCCTTGTTTGAAGTTTTTTCATTAATACAATATATATAGGTGTTTACAATTGTAATCATAATTGTATGAGAATATCTACTTTACATAATTACACTAAAATAATAATTACAAAATATATGGAGAATATATACGTATTCTCTATCACACCCCTCAGTCGGAGCGGGAGGAGGCTGGACGCTCGGACTAGATCAGAAGTCAAGGAACAACTGCCGAGGAAGTCCCTTAGTAAATATATTTGCGTACTGATATGAGGAAGGAACATGTAACACAAAACATGGTCCATGGCGATCGTCTCACAAAGAAAATGAATATCCATCTCAATATGTTTGGTTCGCTGATGTTGAACCGGGTTATGAGACAAGTAGACAACAGATATTTTATCACAATAGATAATGGATGCCCTACGTAAGGGATAATGAAGCTCTAGAAGGAGGTTTATGAGCTAACAAATCTCAGCAACGTTCGCAACACCTCTATATTATGCTTCTGCACTCGAACGGAAAAGCGTGGCTTGCCGTTTGGCCGACCACGAGATGAGGTTAATCACCCAAAAATACACAATATCCGAAAGTAGATTGATGTGTGTCTGGACAGCCGCCCCAATCGGCGTCCGTATATGATATCAGCCTGGTCGGTGCAGATGGATAAAGATGTAACCCATAATCAAGAGTACCCTTAACGTATCAAATGATATGTTTAAGAGCGGTAAAGTGAGGTTCCCTGGGAGCATGCATGAACAGACACACATGTTGAACAACATAGGCAGTATCGGGCCTAGTGAAGGTAAGATACTGAAGTGCATCCGCGAGACTCCTATAAAGAGAAGGATCAAGCGCCGGTTCTCCGTCATCCGCGCTAAGCTTCGACTTCGAGTCGACTGGAGTGGGCATGATCTTGCAGTTTACCATTTTAGCCTTGTAAACAATCTCTTCGGCATACTTACACTGACACAAGAACATTGCATTCTCGGATCTATGGTCACAGAAATCCCCAAGAAGTAACTCAACTTACCCAAGTCTGTCATGTCAAAATCGAATTTGAGCATGGTAATGATCTCGTTTTTCAGAACATCAGAGGAGGCAGTCAGGACAATGTCATCCACATAGAGCAAAATGTATGCAGTGTCATTACCTCGATGAAAAATAAAAAGTGAGTTGTCACTTTTGCTGTACACGAACCCGATCTGCAAGATGTAAGTGACAAAGCGGTCATACCAAGTCCTGGGCTTGTTTCAAGCCATAAAGTGACTTTCGAAGCCGACAGACATACTGAGGAGCCGAAGGATGCATAAAGTTAGGTGGTTGATGCATGTATACGGTTTCTTTCAAATCCCCATGTAAGAACGCATTTTTCACATCAAGTTGATGAATCGGCTAGTTCTTTCCCATAGCAATGCTCAACACTGTGCGGATGGTGGCTGGTTTAACCACTGGACTGAATGTCTCACCACAATCAATTCCCTCTTGTTACCCCGTGCCATTTGCCACAAGTCTCGGCTTATGGCGTTCAAGCTCACCACTATCCCTTAATTTGTGACGATATAGCCACATACAACGAATCATATTGACCCCCTCTGGTTTCGGGACAAGATCCCAAGTGTGCTGTATAGTGAGCGTATCAAATTCCTCACGCATGGCCGCATTCCAATTTGGATCAAGCTTGGCTAATTTTGGGTTCTTGGGTATAGGTAAGATGGCTTGAGTGGATAGGTTAAAGTGGACTTTCGGTTTGAAAATCCTGTGTCGGGCACGGGTTTCCATGTGGTGCGTATGAATGGGGATTGTTTGGGTAGGCTGTGGCTGACGTGGGCTCGGCCAGTGAGGAGGTGACGGGGCTCGGATAGTGGGGCAGTGAGGAGGTAACGGAAACATCGGGTAGAGGGTTGGTCGACGGGGGCTGGGGGTTGGTGACGGTAAAGGGCGGCAGTGAGGCAGTAGGGTCGACGGTGAGTTCGGGCAGTGGGGCAATGAGGAGTGAGGAAGCGACAGGATAAGTGGGCAGGGGGGAGGTCGACGGGTTGTGGGGCAGTGCCGGGGGAGATGACGGGGGCAGTGGGCATTGAGTCGGACTACTAGCTCCATCGATTACATTTTTAATTAAAGGGGAAGTGCCCGAATCGTCAAGGAAGCCATAGTCAGTGACTTGAAATTTTCGGACGTTTGCAAAAGGAAAAATGTTCTCAAACGTGATATGACGAGAGACTAGGACTTTATTTGTTGACAAATCATAGCATAAGTACGCCCTATGATTTGACGGGAAATTCAAGAAAATGCAAGGAGTAGTCCTAAGTGCTAATTTGTGAGGAACTGTGGATGTGAGATTAGGGTAGCATAAACAACCAAAAATCCGAAGTGACCATAAGAAGGGATCCGACGAAATAAAATTTCGGTAGGGGTTTTATTTTGAAGGGTACTTGTAGGTAATATATTAAGAACGTATGCTACCATGTGTAACGCATAGACCCAAAGGGAGGGGGAAAGAAGCATGAAAGAGCATGGTATGGATCATATTGTTAATGGTGCGGAGGATTCTTTCGGCTTTACCATTTTGAGGTGAGGTATAGGGGCATGAGAATAAAAAACCATGACATTGTCCGTACAAAATTTATGAAATGTGGAATTATCAAACTCACGATTATTGTCACATTGAAACGATTTTATGTCCTTCTCAAACTGTGTTTTAACGTATGTTAGAAATTCAAGAAAAATGGAGTAAACTTGAAACTTATATTTGAGCGGATAGATCCAAAGAAAATGAGAGAAATCATCTAACAATACCAAATAATATTTATGACTCAGTTTGCTAGTAATGAGAGATGTACATAAATCCGCATGAATGATGTCAAATGGGGAAAAAGTAACACTCAAAGACGACTTAAAAGGAAGTATAACATGCGTTCCTAAAGGACAAGAATTTACATTGAATCAAATTTTGACTTCTAAGAAAATTAAAAATTGGTGCTCCCGGGTGCCCAAGTGTACTGTGCCAAGTTGATGAAGAGATTGCAGCTAGAGAGGTATGTAGATTGACACTTGCAGAGGAATTGAATGTGAAAGGATAGAGGTCCCCCACACTATTGCATCAGTTGTCCCCGTACGTAGGTCCTTCACAGAAAAACCAAAAGGGTTAAACTTAATAGATACGGAATTGTCACTAGCAAATTTTCTAACAGAGATTAAGTTTTTAATGATGTTAGAAGCATATAGGACGTTTTTTAGGGAGAAGGGAGAGTGAGGTGGTGGTGTTTGAGTGGTGCCATAGCCTTGAATTGGAATGTGATTTCCATTTCCGACCAAAATAAATTGAGGATTGTTCAAGTTCAACAGTTGAGGAAGATTACCAGAGTTACGAGTGAGGTGAGAAGTGGCGCCCGTATTCATGTACCAAGCATCGTCGGGTTGTTGTAGATTCATAGTGTTGTAGGCCTGGCCCAGTTCGGTAGGCGTAAGGAGGCCATATGGCTGTTGTTGCTGTTGGGCCACCGAGACATGTGCCTGCTGTGTCTGTCCCGCCTGGCGTGGGCTTGGATGAGGGCCCAATATACTGGGTTGTTGCCACTGCTATGGCTGGTGCCGTCGGGTAAGGGCATGGGGAAGCCCAACTTCCGGACATCGGCCATGGTAGTGGGCCGGCCCACTGAGATGGGTATTGGGCCTGCTGCGATTGTCCATCGGGATTGCTGTCGCGGCCTCGGCCTTTGCCGCCACCTCGGCCACCCAGCGGAAAGTGATTGTCCGTGTGTGGTGGTTGTCCGGCAGGTGCTGTGGCGGTCATCGGTGCATCAACCACCAACGCCTTCTGATTATGTTCGTCCTGTTTGGCATGCCTAGTTTCCTCCAATAGTAATTGTGATCGGGCCTTGTTGAAAGTAGGGAGGGGATCGACTTGTATCATCGTTGCAAGCGTATCGTACTCACCCTTTGACAAACAATTAATTAGTTGCAAAAACATCTTTGTTTCAGAAATCGGAGTGCCCACATTAGATAGTTGATCTACAACTAATTTCAATGGTTTACAATAGTCGGACATATTAGCAAAGTTTTCAAGACGGGT
The DNA here is from genome assembly GCA_029783415.1 of Anisodus acutangulus. NCBI lineage: Eukaryota > Viridiplantae > Streptophyta > Magnoliopsida > Solanales > Solanaceae > Anisodus > Anisodus acutangulus. The sequence goes on from CM056503.1 coordinate 46,348,954, forward strand.
GTTATTAAATTGTTCCTTCAGATACACGGCACATGTATGTTTGTTGTCTTGAAAAATTTCTTCTAGCCTTGTCCATAATTCGTGAGCCGAAACACCTGTCTTCATAATAGTATGAAGTAGATCCTTGGATATGGTGCCATATATCCATTGCTTGACGATTGCATCAAGTCTTTTCCATGTCGTGTAGGCACAAGCATGTATTTGAAATAACTCAACCCACGAAGAGTATTATCCATCCTCTTGATCAAGAATCAAAGGGATAAAGTTGTGATGTTCGTCACGGCAAACGCCGGATGAAAGGTGTTGGGAGAGTAGGAGGAGGAATCGAGAGAATCCATGTGGCTGCCGGAAGCAAGAAAAGAGAGAGGGGGGATTTGGTTTTAGGGTAGGGAGGGTGTTAGGGTTTGGCTTCTGATATAATGTAGAATTGTGTAATTTTTGTTTGGAGTCTTCTCATTAATACAATATATATAGTATTGCTTTAGGGTTAGGGGGGTGCTGCCGGAAGCAAGGAAAGAGGTGGGGGGGGGGAATTGGTTTTAGGGTAGGGAGGGTGTTAGGGTTTGACTTCTGATATAATGTAGAATTGTGTAATTTTTGTTTGGAGTCTTCTCATTAATACAATATATATAGTTGTTTACAATTGTAATCCTAATTGTATGAGAATATCTACTTTACATAATTATACTAAAATAATAATTACAGAATATATGGAGAATATATACGTATTCTCTATCACTGATAATTGGTGACATGTGCAGCATTTAGTGTAACTAGTAAACCTTCAGGCAAGCTAGTGAAAGAAGTGTACATACATCCTCCTAGTGCTACTCGTATACTGCTTCCAGACGGTAGAAATATGGCATATCATGAGATAGGAGTTCCACCTGACAGAGCTAGATACTCTGTAATTGCTCCACATGGCTTCCTCTCTTCTCGACTTGGAGGTAGGGAATTGGTGCATAGCTAGTGATTAATATTTAATTTGTCATTGGTTGATGTTAATTAGTTTGTGACTTTTTGTGATAGGTATACACGGAGTGAAAGTGTCACTTCTTGAAGAGTTTGACATTCGTTTGATAACTTATGACCTTCCAGGTTTTGGAGAGAGTGATCCTCATCCTGAACGGAAACTTAACTCATCTGCTCTGGACATGCAATACTTGGCTGATGCCTTAGGAGTTAATAGTAAATTCTGGGTTTTAGGCTACTCAGGTGGAGCAATACATGCTTGGGCTGCACTGAAATTTATACCTGACCGAATTGCCGGTATGTTCATTCTCCCATTTTCTGTCAACTCTTCTCAACTAAATGTAAAGGCTTATTTTTTTCTCTGACTCACACTGTAACGTGATAGCTTCCTTGGTTGCTGGATGGTCTGATAAAACTGATGATTTTATCATCCTGTTACAGGCGTAGCTATGTTTGCCCCATTTGTCAACCCATATGAATCAAGCATGACCAAAGAAGAGATGACAGGAACTTGGAACAAGTGGGCAAGGAAAAGGAAATTGACGTACTACTTAGCTCGAAGATTTCCAAATTTACTCGATTACTTCTATCGCCGGACATTTCTATCTGGAAAGCATGGTCAAATTGATAAATACATGTTTCTGTCGCTGGGACAAAAGGTAGATATTTTTATACAGAAGAAAACCCTGCATGCAAATAATGTGAAATTTGAGTAAGTGGATTTCACCTTAAATTTTTAATATTGGATCTCGCTCCCCCTCACAATCTTATCAGTGTTTATGGAATGCAAATATTTACTTGTGCAGCTTTGTGAAACAAGAAAAAGAGAGTCCAGGATGTATTCATTCTTATGTTTTCAGTTTGGATTGCCTGTAGTAAGCAGTAGTTAAAAAATTAAAAAGATATCATTCCTAAATATAATTAATTAAAAAGGAAAAAAGTGAACACACTTTGCATTATTACAATAGCACTCAAGTTATTACTGTTTAGTTCTTCCTCCTTTCCTTTTTTGTGTTGTTTTTGTTAAATATACATAATATACACACAATATACATGTGTATATTATGTATATTTGGCTCTCGGTTTGGATGTATTACCGTGTATAGGGTATATAGTTTAGGTAAGGTTTTAGTTTCCTAGTTTAGGTAATGTTGTGGTATAATTAGTATTGTACACTTACCATAATATTTGTATTACCATAATTGTATAGTTAGTATCCAAGTAGAATAAGGTTTTAGGAGTAGAATAGGAATATGATTCTCCTATTATGGAAATATGTAAATTGTATATATACTCTTTCAATCAATGAAAATAATGAAGGGATTATTTCTTTTAATTTTGTTTTGTTTTGTTTTGTTTTGTTTTGTTTTGTTTTGTTGTGTTTTGTTGTGTGTATGTGATAGATGTAGCAGAAATTGTAAACTCAGCCCCTAACTGGAGCCACCTCGATTCCCCAACTAGTTGTGGATTGAGACATATTTGATTGATTTGATTGTATTTGTGATAGATGCAGAGAAAAAGACTTAATACTTCTCTCTCTCCCACTTCTGCTTGCAGTGTCTGCTGTAACGTTTAGTTATCTTCGTCATGTATCATCTTGTGTTCTTCTCAGGATAAAGTGTTGATCAGTGAACCAGCCTTTGAAGAGTTCTGGCACAGGGATGTTGAGGAGTCAATCCGTCAGGGTAGCACGAAACCATTTATAGAGGAAGCTGCACTTCAGGTGTCAAATTGGGGGTTTAGCCTTGTGGATCTTCAAGTGCAAGAAAAGTGTTCTGGTAAAGGGATTCTATCATGGCTTAAGTTTGGTTATGGTCAAGTGAAGTGCGAATTGACTGGATTTCTAGGACCAGTTCATATATGGCAGGTTTGCAAACATCTAAATTTTGTTTCCTCGGATTCATTTGCTTTCTCATCTCTTCCTGCATTGAGTTTCCTTATCACGTTGATTTGTGCAAAGATAGGATTGTCTCTACCATGTCTCAACTGTATAGGATATATTTCACGAGCATTTGAATTATGAACAGGGATTGGATGATCAAGTTGTACCGCACCAAATGACCGACTATGTGGCTAGAATTCTTCCTAGGGTGGTGGTGCACAAGCTTCCCGATGAGGGCCATTATTCCTATTTCTTCTTGTGTGATGAATGCCATAGACAAATGTTCTTGACTATTTTCGGAAGCCCTCAGGGGCCTCTTGAAGATAACAATGAAGCTCCAACGGAAGACGGTGGAGAACAGGAAACTACGAATCTAAATTTGGCAGCAGAATGAGAGGAAAAAGTTTCACAATCACTAACTATTGATGTATATACTACGGGAATGCTCCTTTTCTCCAGGAGCACAAAAGATCAGATGTACGAGTTGTCCTAATGGGCTTCAAATTTTTTTCTTTTCTTGTTTTAGGGGATTGTGCTTTTTGGATTTCACTATGAATCCTAACTCCTCACAGCAGAAGTTTGAGTAACAGATGATCACAGGAATTCTCTCTAGAGGCATATCTTTATCTTTCAATAGTTGCCCCTTAATTTGGACTTTCCTTGTTAGAAGGATCTGTGTTTGATGCCCAAGTTGACAAATAGTTGATCGTAACATCTCGAGCTATGCTTATTTTCTACATTTCAAGCAGAAGTTTATTAAAGCTAATATGAGAGATAGGGAAACAAGCGACTTGGTGCAGATATACGTTTTTATCTCCCGGTTATGCAGCACCCATAATCAAATGTTACTGAAATCACTTGTTTTAAGAGCAAAACTATACTCCGGATTGAGCACAGTTTTGATGAATTGCCAATCTTGTCGAAAATCACATGATTCAGGGTGTGTTTGGAATGAAGGAAAGTATTTTTTTTCTGGGAAATAAGTGGATTTCTTACTAATTATATTTTAATATTTGGTAAGTGAGCAAACATGAAAAAATATTTTCTTTCTTTCATAAACATACCTTCAGAGCTGTGAATGCACACATCTCTGGTTCTATTAGTAATATATACTTCTACAATTCCTCAGCACAAAAGAGGCTACATGTTTTAACTAGAGTTTGCCTTAGAGCATTTGAACGAGCATTCATTATTTAAATGGAGTGACAATGCGACATGAATTCATATAATTGATTACTCAAACTTGCTTAGGATTAAGATATAGTTGCTGCTCATACCATTGAGCATTAATCAAGGACACTGTTTGTTGGCTGCCATCATGAATAGCTAAAAAATTGAAAGACACTAACCAGCTAGAAGAATCAAACAAGGAGATCTACCCCCTAATGCTAACTTATCCGACTAAATGTACATCTGTTGGTTTTTTAGAATGATACTCTTTAACATTTTCGTGTCTAATTGCCGCAAATATCCATAAAGAGCGTAAGATTTGGAATTTCTAAGCACCAGCGAAAATTCCGTGCAGCCTAGAATGCAGATCCACTGTTCTTCGTCTGTCCAAGCAAAGTGTCTTTCGCTTCGTTTATTTTAGAAGCAAGGTAATGACTGCCTCCAGCATCTGGATGGTTAGCTACCATCACCTTCCTATGTGCTTCCCTCACTTTATCTGCTTGAACGCTTTCCCTGTTGAAGATCCATGTCAATATAATGAATCCAGTAACCAAAAAAAAAAAGACTATTGGTGTTGCTGTTTTTATATATCGATTCATTATACTAAGTTTTTTCCTTCTGTGGCATGGGTTGAAAAAGTGAGACATAGACAGAACTACAAAGCAGAGCGTCTAAACAAACACACATAGATGAAAGTGTAAGACCAAAGTCAAGAAATGAGGTAGAAGGGAAATGAAAGAAAAATTCGCTTATCCCTTCACGTGCTGTTGAAAGCGATGTTCAATTTTCATATCAACTAAAAAGGTGAGACAAATCCAAGATCTAAAATCTCGTTTCTCAAATCATATAAACACCAAAGGCAGGTTCATCACAATACGTCAACTGTTTTTTTTATACCAGACAAGCATACTGCTTTGTCCCTAGTTCAAAAAAGTACAGCTAAGAGAAAGCAAAGCTCTACCATGACAAGGTCGGCAACTATGTTAAATTAAGTTAGATGGTCGGACTATGGGAACAAAATAGATATTTGAACTGTACATCAGAAAAAGCTCAATTTTATCATATATCTAGCACCACTTAGTTCTACATCCCTAGTAAGGCACAAAAAAATGACATTGGTCCAAAGAATCTGCAGGGAAAGCTGCTTATGGGAATGCCACAATAAATGACACATAGGGAGTTTGATAGCAGAATTGCAGGGATTGAGTGAACCCGAGAATTCAGGAGCCTTTACAGAGAAAGCTCGAGATTGACAACCAAATATGGAGGGAAAAGAAGAATTGGAGAAGAAGAAACATAGTAGAATAGAGAAATTGTTGTAGTTTCATTCATGATTGTAATGATCTGAATACAATGATTTATAGACTCTATTAGAATACAATTTAATCTAATTCTGTTATGGATCCTAACTGCTTTGACCAGCTAACTAACTTCCTGAACTAACCAACTAATCTGAGCTAATCTGAAATACATGTATCAGAGTTATCTTCAAGGAGGCATATGGGAAAGATTCAAATACTAGTGGTGTGGTAGGAGCCGAAAAGTTGAAAACTAGATCACTGCAGTAACCATCAGCGACTAAATACAAATTAGACATCCACATGAAAACTACATGTCTTTTTACTACGTGTGCTATGATTAAGCATGAATAGTAATACTTGAATCAGGCAAGGAAAAGAAAGAATGCAAAAAAGAGGTAGGTGGGAAACCTTTTCAGATTTCCTTTCCTGAAGAAAATTGAATGGCTAATAACGTATTTCAATTATTTTACTTTCGCAAAGTTCATTTGTTATGTAGTTTACTCCATAGCTTTGGCTCAAACCCTAAAGGGACGTTTGGTTGCTGGCTAGAGAGTGGATTATTTCATGCATTAAAATCAGAATAACTAAGTACCATGTTTGGTAGCATTTTAGTTGCTACGTATAAAATTCAACACACCAAGTACGGTGTTTGGTTACCAGTTTACAATCCCGCATAATTAATACATGTATAACTACTAATGAGGGAATCTAAGTATTATTTATGCAGGGTAGAAGATGGAATAACTAAACCGTGCATAACTCTAACCAACAACCAAACGACCCAAAGTCATAGGGGGAGTGTACTGATATACATTTGAGGCAAATACTACTGACTGTACCTTCCGAGAGAGTGGAGTTGATAGTGAAGTACTATGAGCAGATTAACACGTACACAATGCAGAATGAAGAATTTTTCAGAATGTAGAAATCTTTGGTAAGGAATAGAAAAGGTTTAACTTGTGTAGTACTTAAAAAATTATCTCATATTGGATTTGCAGCAAGAATGAGAGAACAGACCTGACACCAAGAATCAGAGCTGCTTCCCTCCTGTTCATTTTAGGCTGAAAACCTCCTTCATAAAACTTGCGCATTCTTGCCGTGGGAGGTCTCACCTTGAATGCTTGCCATGCCTGGACTCCATACCTTGAACCATATGCAACAGCAGCTATAGCCAGTCCTGCTATCAATGGTGCAACCTGAAGCACAATTTATAATTACGTAAATTACGAGTATAATCAAGACAAAGTAACCGTCATACTGAAACCACATCATGAGCATTAATTAACATGATGACATTGTTGAAGTGTGTGATCATCTCATCTAAAAGCTTAAGCTGTGAGAGAGAGCACACTTCTATTTTCTTAATTATATTCTCAACAGACATAATTACTGATGCATCATAAATGGCACTGAGAAATAGCTTAGCAGTCTAAAGTAACCCAATATATTGGCCTATTCTCTTTCTGATAACCGAGAAATGCCAAGTGCCAGTGGTGCACGGTTCAGAACTTGGTGGATAATGGGACAACTCATAACCCTTCTCCACTTAAATACCAAATTACTAGGCTTTTACCTGAGGCGAGGTTTGGTTCCCAATGTATGAGCTATCTCAAAACCTTTTTTCCAATAATATTCCCATTTGTGGGGTAAGGTCTGCGTAGCCCCCACCCCCACCCCACTTGTGGGATCATACTGGGTATGTTGTTGTTCCCATTTGAAGAATGACTCAAGAATGCACAAAGAAGACACACATACTTTTTTTTAATGACAGTGGTTTCAAGAAGCTGGTCTGTTCCAAATGGTTTAGAGCAATCCTTCATTGCCACTTGCAGAGATTTTTTCACATCAAAAGGTAAACTGTGATCCCAAAGGACTAATAATATGGATACAAGGATTATAATATGGTGAACTATAATCACTAAAATTGTCGTATTTGCTGTGATGAAAACTGATACTACTTTAGATTGAAAATAGAAAAAAGGAGTCATTTTTAGAACAAAGACAGGAAAAAAGATGCTTGAGAAACATCATCATGCAAAGCAATGATCCAAGTTCATAACATAACCTAAAAATCTCAAAAAGCTGAAGGAATCAACAAGTTCGAAGCTTTATTACCATAACTAAAAAATAAAGTATGAGGTGCATAGACAACAAACACATAAGATTAAAGATGCATAATACCCAGTATTCACCATGATTGAGGATGCCCTAAATTAAGAAACACATAACAGAAGAAACCAAAGGCTTCTGCAAAGAGACTGATGAGAAAATATTGATATCTTGGATTGAAAATAGCAAAATAAGACAAGGACATGAAACAAATATGTTTAAGCAACATCTTTTCACAAAGCATTTGCTCAATTAAAGTTCGTAGCATAACTATTTGAGTAAAAATCTCAAATCAAAGAATCAAAAGTTCGAAACTTTATGCTCCCAGGGCTTAGCTCACTTGCCAGAGGTTGTGTGATTTGCGGCTTAGGTTACAAGTTCGAGCCCTACAGGTACAACTAATCCTAGTATTTAAGTGGGGTACGGTAGGGTAGAGGGGCGGGTCCATTATCCCCGAGTTTCAAAGACTGCAGTTGGTCATCATAAGGGTACGAATTTCTGGGAATCAAAAAAAGTTGGAAGCTTTATGATCAGAAGCAGCAAAGACAATAACAGCACAGAAGATTAAAGATTCATAAAGCCTAGTAAATACCATATTATGAGTATGCTAACAAAATCAAGAATCAACTACTAGAAGGAAAATAAATCGGACAATAGCTAAGCTTTTTCAAAATAAAGAGTTTGAATAAATAAAAATTATGATTTTTTTTTGTATAAAAAAAAAAGTTGAAAGCTTTATGATTAGAACCAGCAAAGACAATAACAAAAAAAAAAACCAGCTCGGTGCACTAAGCGGATCCGAGAAGGGCCAGAGCACAAAGAAAATAACAACACAGAAGATTAAAGATCAATAAATCCCACTATATACCATATTATGAGTATGCTAAAAAAAATTCAAGAATCAAATACTAGAAGGTAAACAAAGTGGACAATTGCTAAGCTTTTACATAATTAAGAGTGGAGAAGTAACAATTATGATTATTTTTATACAAATAGAATGGTCACCAACATTTGAATATATCTCAAGAATAAAAAGTAATTAGATCAAGTGATAAACACAAATTAAATAGAAGAAAAAAAGAGTATTTACCATTTGTGTTGATGGTTCTCTCCACTTGAGGTTTTGAAGAAGAGTAATCCATATAAATTTATATGATCTTGTTGGGTCCCACTTGTACTTGTTAGGGTTTCTCTATAAAGATAAATGTACTATTTATATTTGAGTCTTAAAATTTTTATTTTATTATCAAGTCATTTAAAAGTTATCTACAGATAAACTTCATAAAAACATAAAATTTGTAATTTTAAAAATAATATATATATTATCTATTATAACATCTAAAGTTAATTTGATTGTAACCGCATAAGAATTGCTTAGAAAGACGGAGCATAAAATTTAGGTTCATTTGATCGGATTTGTTTTCTTAAAAAAGATCGTTAAAAAAAAGTCGTATATATTGTTATTGTATGTACACGGTAAAACTCACACATTACAACTTTTTAGTTTCTACAATGGAAAAATAGCAAGTATCCTAGGTTTTCATAATAATAATAATAATAAATTTTTAACGATAAGGTCGAAAAGAGATCAGTAAGGACTCGTTTGGTATGCGAGATGGGACTCATAAGAATATAGGATTAGTTATTGACCTTAGATATGACATGACTAATCTCACCGTTTTAACACATTTCATGGGGTTGTTATCCCTTATCGCACCAATCAAATATAGAGTAAAATAATCTCGCATTTTATCCCCGGCTTATTATCCTTTATCCCCACACCAGACGAGCATAAATTTGGGCATATTATATTTTAAAAAAATATTATAACTAAGCATTTTTTTGATCTCCTATTAACACCCACAGTTAAAAGACAATCCCCGGAAAAAGAATGTAAAAAATCCGGTTCTATTGTGATATAAACCAACTTATGCAACGGACAATCACTTTAAAAAAAACAAATGCATTTCAATATTCTGTTTATATTTGCCAAATTACAAAACTGATGGATGAATTACGCTGCTGCATCCTAAGGGTGTCCAGTGGGCCGGGACGGCCCGATCCCGCCCAGCCCGCAACCCGCTCCGATCCGCAAAAAAATCGGGATGGTATATGTCGGTAGCGGGGTTCGAACTCTGGACGGGACTAGGGCTCATCACGCCCCGCCCCGTCTCCCCCTGCAGAAATAACCATTGCACAAAGGCCAAATTTTGATTTTAGCCGTTGGCAGCGACTTAGCAACGGTCATTTTACCCCCCCCCCCCATAAACCCTATACCCCTTAATATTTATTTTTAATCCTTAAACTAGTATATTTACACTTTAACCCTATTTCTCAACTATAAATACCTCATTTTCCTCTTCATTTTTTTCACAAATCTTCTTACCATCTCTCTAATATCTCTCTCTACAAGTCTAAATTGCACTAAATATTGTATTTTATTTGGTAATTTCTATCAAAGTTTAAAAATTGGGAGTGAAGTTGACAACTAGCTTAAGGATCATGGAACAAAGTTTCAATTTTCAACCTTGATTACGTTACGTCGGCGTTTGGTACCTTCGTTCCTTCTTTAAATTATTATTCTTACTTAATTTTAATTATCGTACTTAATTTCATTAACTTTAATTATTTATTTGCATAATTATAATGGAACGAAGTTAACGTTTTTCTGGTAGAGGTACTGGGGGTAACATGAGTAAGAGCACATCTTCTAGTAATCCTAATTACGATGATTTCACTCATGTAGATGAAACTGATTTTTTTAATGTTAATATTAATATACCATTAGATCATGAGGTATATTCTGCATCTGAATCAGACTTTAATTTAGAAAATAAATTAGAAGATAATTTAGATAACACACGTTACACACCCACTAGTGCACCTCCACCGCAGGCTCAGACCGAGTCTCATGTTGAAACTGAAACTAGAATACCTCATATTCCCCCTAGTATGAGTCGAGGACAAAAACAATGAAAATTAAAATCACATGTATGAGATTTTTTTGATAGGGACATTCCTAATCAACTAGCTATTTGTAAAATTTGTCACGAAGTTTATAAATTTAAAAATTAAAAAGGTCAAAGTGGGACGGGAGGTTTACTGAGACATGTAGAAAACTCTCACAAAGCAAGGTATAATCAATACTTGGTTGAAAAATCGGGTGTGCAAATGCCTTCTGAGTCGGAACAAGGTTCACATAGTGTCCCCGATAAAGTACAAGGCCGAATTAACCCGATGACGGGGGAGTTATAGGTCTTAAATATGATAAACACAAAGATCGGGAAAATTTAGCAAAATTAGTTGTTGTGGAGGGTTTGCCTTTTTCATTTTCTTCTTCTCCTGATTTTATTCATTACATTCGAGAAACATATAATCATGCTTTTAACGATTTTCCTAGATCAACTGTTAGAAGAGATATCATTTTAATGGAAAAGTGGCTATCACTTCTGACATAGGCTGTAGTACTAATGATAATGATTATTTAACTGTTACATGTCATTTGATAGATCAGAATTGGTCTATGCGAAAACGTATATTAGCATATAGATATATTGATGATAGGCACACTTGAGCTTTTATTTCAAGAAATATTTATGAAATTAGTGAATATTATGGAATTACCGATAAAATTATGACTATTACATTATATAATGATTCTTCTAATGATTCTGGTGTAAACATTTTAAAAACTCGATTGACTCCATCTTTTTTCGATATTTTTTATGTTAGATGTGCATGTCATATTTATAACTTAGTTGTAAATGATGGCCTAAAACTTTTTAGCTCTATTCTTGATAAAATACAATTTGCTATCAACTTTATTTTTAAAGGTAATAAAATACAAAGACGCAAAAAGTATAAAAAAATATGTCATGATTGTGGATTACCTTATAGGGAAATTTCAGAAGAAGTTGCAACTAGGTGAAATTCTTTGTATGAACAATTAGTTGTTGCTCACGAGTATAGAAGACCTATATCTTTATTATTTTACGCCTATAATCAAAATTCATGGGATATGCTTGTAGATGATGATTGGGAAAATATTTTGGAACTTAATGTATTCTTAGAGAATATTTTCTAGCTACTAAAAAATTTTCTGTTATTTATTATCCTACTATTACATCTATATTATTTTATATAGCTCTAATATTTTTGTTACTTAATGAATATATGCAAAAATCAACTTACGCTCCATCTATTAAAAAATGTTTTTAAATTTTTTAAAAAATACCTTTTTTCTATTCCCACTATTTATTTTATTGGTGTTGTATTAAATCCTACTATTAAAGTAGACGGTTGTAAATCACTTGTTGAAACGATTTATGAAAGCTTAGAAATACTTTCAACTCCAACAGACCCAACTTACGAACCAACTAAAGAAGAAGTTATGTCTAGCATACACACTGAATGCAAATATATATATATATAATAATAATCAACCGACTTTTGTACCATCTTCTTCTACTTCACTGCAACCTTATAAAAAACATGCGGTTTCTGCTTCAAGTATTCAAAGCCTTAGAAATAGAATGTATAGTGGTTCAAGTTCTTCACAAATTAGCGACTTTGATGTTTATGTTTTGCAGGGTGTTGTACCGTACAAATCAATTGTCAATGAAGATGGACGTGAAAACTTGTTGAAATACTGGAGGGAGAATGAGAAGACATTTCCACACTATCAAAGATGGCCCGAGATGTGTTGAATATTCAAGTGCCATCAACAACTTTTAAAAATGCTTTTTCTGCTAGAAGGTTTCAAATAGGAGAACACAGACACTCATTGACGGGAGACAGCTTGGAGATTGCAGTTTTATTCAGAGATTGAATTAGAGCGGAGCGTAGAAAGTGCGGTCAACCAGAGATCAACGAAGAAGACGACTACAACTACAACAAAATCGTATCCGAGGGAGTAGGAAGCGGCGTCAAACAATTTGACCAACAACTTCCAATTCCAACAGAAGATCCTTAAGAGATTGTGAGGAAATTAGAAAAAGTATGGTTGAATATGTAATTTTTTTAATGACAATTTTACTATGTGATTTGCAACTTTTGAACTACGAAATAAAGTTGCAATTTTGAATTTGTATTACAAAATAAATCATATTTCTATTAAATAATATAAGAGGCACAAAAACTGCATTGTGATGTTTTTATTCACTATCTTGTTCAATTATTTAAGTGTTTATATATATATATATATATATTTTTTTTAAAATTACGGGTCTAAAAAAAATTTAAATCCCCCTACCCGACCCGTCCTGTCCCCCAAATCCCGGCCGCCGTCCCACTGGCCACCCCTACCGCATCCTCACATTAAGTGGAATGGTCAAATTTTGAATGGACAATTAAAATTTAGCTATTATTTCAAGTGTAATTGAAAAGTACACTTTTTAAGACAAAAATTATTCCATTAAACTTCTAAAGTTCAAACTCTAAGGATTCTTCACAGAGCTGATTAGAAAACAACAACATAGCCAGTGAAATAAAGCTGATTAAATAAACTTTAAAATAGATATCACAAGTGAAATAATGTAAAATGCTTGTTTCAATCAATATTTCTTTGAACTCAAGAACAATGTCTAGAGTTTCAATAATTGCTATAAATTTTATTTCGACAAATGAAACTCCTAGATTGGGTCTTGAAATTTAGTGAAAATCCTAGAGTAAAAATTTATAAAAGTGAATTCAAACTCAATAAAAATTGAAATTCATGATCCCACAATTTGAACCATATCATCCCAACTCCTGGACGTTCTAACTCTAGAAATAATTCCTAGAGTTCTTATATTTCAAGTTTCACCAATTCAAAGATTTCCGTGTATTAGTCCAAAGATATATACCGTCTAACATATCTCCGCAATAAAAAAAGGTTAAATTTTAATTAATTTTCTAATGCCGGCTAAAGCTTGATTAGTAGTTCAAAAGATTACTATTTGCCCATCTGTCTCCTATTTGATGGTCATTGAGATTTTCACTTTACTTTTAAATAGTAATAGTAATTTTGCATGTTTGGAAAACTTAAGTAGTCACTATGAAATATGATATATATATATATATATATATATATATATATATATCCTTTAGAGATAAACATACAAGTAAATTAAAAGGAAAAGAGAGAAAGCAAGCTATTCCTTGCAAAATGAGAGCTACAGCTCACAAGTCAAATTTTAAACACAATTGCATCACCATATGATAGTAAAACATATGGAAGGATGATAACACAACATCTAATTCAGTATGAAGAAAATCAGTTTATACAAATATTGGTCCAAATGAGAATCCATAAGCACAACTACTAATGGTAAATGATCAGTAACAAAAGGCAGCTCATCCAAACTTTGACAATTTTCTCAAAAGACTTTTTGTGTAGAGTAAGTACTCTGCAACTTTTTAACTATCTGTTATACTTTCCCTCTAGATCCATTTACAATACATTGAAACATAAATGGCAATTCAAAACCAGTGAAGGAAGTAATGATAAACGAAGTCTATGAAGTACATAAACCTCCAAACGATCAAGTTCGAATTGGTCAAGTTGTTTCAACCTCAAGTTTCACTCCATTGGAATATCTACAACAGTCAAAGGAGAAAGAAATAAGAAACTCGTCCGGGGTAATGAAATAGAAATATTAGCATGAACAAGTATTAACATCTATTTCTACAGTACAACAAGGAGAAAAGTACTGCTTTTAACAAGTTCCATAAGCCTATTCGTCCTCAAACTTAAAAATCATTCATTCTGGAGCATATTTAAGACTCCACTTGTACCAGCAAAATGAACTTAAACCGGTGATTCAAAAAAAAATCTCGGTCCATACACGTTGATACAATGGACAGATTAGCACAAGTTGTGTTAAAATACAAAATCAAATTGAGGTTACATTCACATCTTTTATAGTGATAATACCATAGTGTTTATTTCTCAACATCAATAATATATGCATTCTTATGGGATTATTCAGCTTACATCCTATCCTTATACCTCTCACGGACTAGAATAAGGTAGGAGGAAGAATAGGTTTTCCTTTGAGGCTACTGCACCTTATGGAATCTCATGTTGCGCTATATGGTTATCACATCCTGTTATTTCATATGATTTGTTAAGAAAATAGATATTGAGTCAAAGCTATCTTATGAGTAGAGTATTTCCCAAGAATATATAAAGAAGATAACAATCTATTCCCTCAACCAATGAGGGACACTAAACATTACATTCCCCGTGAGCAAGGACTGGATATCTATTGCATGGACGATATAATATGGAGGTACAAAATTGAGCAAACCAAGAATACGGATGGAGTTTGGCTCAAATACCATGTTAAGAAAGTGAATAATGGCCCTAAATCAACTCTAAAAGCTAGCTAATGAGGCGGGGGTTGCCCAAAACCATATAAAGAGACAACAGTCCATTTCCTCAACTTATGTGGAACACTTAATATGATATTTTATGCCTTTCTATACTTTCAAAAATCTGGGTAGCACTTTGTTTTATTCCTATATTCAACTATGTTTCCCTTCATCATGTCATGGAAGAACGTGATGTATGATGCACCACCAATCTTTAGAATAAGTGCAATAAAGATGCATCGATATCCTATTCTAATTTCTCCATATTTCGATAGGCTTCTACCACCTACAGTAATGTCACCCCTGAGGCCCTGACCTTTTTCTTTTATCAAGTAATGTCAGCCCTGACCAAGTTCCATCAACAATGAAGGAAATCATTGAGACCAGTGTTTGATTGTGTCTTCTTCTCAACTCCTAACCTCCACTCATACTCTACTCCCCAACATCTATTGCATCCACAAAGCTTCTCCTTCTATTAGCATCAACGACATGTAGAAGAAAGGCTGCATGTCGCAACCTCACCCTTTCAACCACAATTTTTTTTATTAATGTAATGAGAAAGATCCTCTCATACAATGTGCATAAAATGGTAGAGAACTTTACACATGATCCTTCACAAAGAACATCCAATCATCAATTCTAATGGGGTCTCGTGGATGATCCAAAAGTATACTAAAAACAAGGAGATTCAACTAATTTGTACATTGTACATGTTACTTTCTACTCCAAATGCTCTACAATTTCTCTCCTTGCGTATTATCCACACTAGTGTTGAATAACTACATCACTTTGGACAACAATTGAAAACAAATTTGTGCAATTAGAACAAGGCTGGCACTGCACCGGTAACTGTTGTGTTTTGCGCAACTTCAGTAAATCATATATAACTCTGTAGGAATATCCAAATTGCTAACTATTTGATTTACTATAAACTATACTTCAAGGCTAGAACTTATCCACAAAACACAGAACAACTCCTTAATTCAAATTATTGTTTGAATTTGCGCCAGTTATATTGTTTCTTTCAAAATTGTATTAACCAAATCAGTTTACAAACAGGACTACAATACTGGTCGTTAAAGTGTAAATAACAAGATTTGACAACAATTCTTTTGCAAAATGAGCATGCGTCATATATATCTCCGAGAGTGGTGCTAGTAACATTTGGAGGAAATGTTGGTGCCAACTTGCAAGAGAAGCATGTGTAATTTCAGATTTCACTATACAAACATCTCATAGAAGGATCATACTTATGAGGTTATAAGTAAATTGAGGAGGAAAAATTACAATAATATACAAAAAAAATCCTTCGACTCATTGATATAGAAATTACTCCTCTCTGAGATGTCAAGTACCCCCCCCCCCCCCTTTCCAAAGTTAAATCGGCAACAATGTATATCTGTAGCAATTAAGAATGAGAGTTCTAAAGAGAAGAATAAGTCTTGTATCAAATACAAGAATGTAATAAGTCCTGTATTAAGTACAAGAATGGAATAAGTTTAGTATTAAGTACAGGAATGGAATAAGTTTTGTCTAAGTACAAGAATGGACTAAATTTTGTATTAAGTACAGGAATGGAATATGTTTTCTATTAGGTACAAGATTGGAATAAGTTTTGTATTAAGTACAAGAATGGAATAAGTTTTGTACTAAGTACAAGAATGGAATACGTTTTCTATTAGGTACAAGAATGGAATGAGTTTTGTATTAAGTACAAGAATGGATTAAGTTTTGTATTAGGTACAAGAATGGAGGAAACATGGATCTCCGATAGTTATTCTCTTAAGATTCGAGGGAGTAAAAAAATGATTCCAAGATAGATCAATGTCAAACTTCTCACAGATTTGGTTAATAAGGTACCTAGATTATATTTTGAGTTAACCATGAATTTTCATTATTATGCACCATCCATCCGTAAACCAACACTTGGAGACAAAAGAAACAAAGAAATTATCATGATGAATAAATTACAGTATGATAGTGAGTTAGTGACCATTTACACTCCAAACATTTTGGCTTTTGTGTGGCAGTTTGCTGGCTGATGTTAGCATCAACTTGTTCTTGCTTCGAGCAACCAATTAATGGTGGACACAAAGTAAATGGGTATTATAGACTGCTTTCTTGATAAATGCAAAACTTTCAACTAATAAATGTGCATAGTGACAAACAACAACAACAACAACAACAACAACAACAACAACAACATACCCAGTGAAATCCCACGAAGTGGGTCTGGGGAGGGTAGAGTGTATGCAGAGTCGCAGACCTTACCTCTACCTTGGGAGGTAGAGAGGTTGTTTCCGGTAGACCTTCAGCATAATGACAAACGATTCTGGAAAATGTAGCCAACCTTTCGTTCTTAAACAAAGAATAAAACTCTGTGCTAACTGCTATCACATTGAATGATGGACTTAACAAACAATTATGCTAAGAATAAAATATATAGTCATATCACGAACAGATTAATCAAAAAGCAGTAAATCGTATCATCAAATATATCAAGGACAGCAATTAAACTAACAGTACTTGTAGTTTATTCACAGAACAAGTGTGGTCATACTTCCACCACAGTTATATTTTAACTATAACAACACATCACACAACAACAATAACAACAACTAGTGTCAAGCCCAAACTTATTGGGTGTGCTATATGAATCCTCAACATACATTACGCTCCGTTTGGACTTGTTTCATTCCAATACTCAAACAACAATTTGTACGTTTAGACAAACTAAGGGGTCGCTTGGTTGTTGGTTAGAGTTATAAAGGTATTTATAATGCAGCGATTAGTTATGCAGGATTTAGTAATTTATGTAATAGTTGTTCTATCTTTCACCCTGCACCAATAATAAATAGTTCCCTCATAACTTATACATGTATTAGTTATGCGGGATTGTAAACTGCTACCAGACATGGTACTAGTTATGCTAGTTTTAATACATGAATAATTCTCTTCCTAACAAGCAACCAAACGACCCCGGAGGGTTCTCTAACACAAACAGACTAAACAAATTACAACAACTATGCCTCAGTCCCAATCAAGTTGGGTCGTCTATATGAATCCCTACTTCTTTATTTAAGCTCATTTCACATCATCATCATAATAATAAGCTCATTTATAAAAGGAATATAAATTCTCTTACCAGTGAACGACGAGTAATCAATCAGCGCGCTTGTAAGATGGGTGTTTCCTCGCGGACCTTGCATTCTCATACTCAAATCTCAAAACAATAGGTATATGAGAAGTATCCTTAACATAAAAAAACCTCCCAAAAGCACTCTCTTCAATAGCAGGAAAAAAACCACTTAACACATTGTTAACAATCCAAAACCAACCCCCACCAAGCACTATCCCCAAAGCCGAACCCGCAAACACCTGTGCAACCGTATGATAACCCAGATACACCCTCGAATACATAGTCAAAATCGCGATAGGCCAAATCAAAAGAACCCCAATCAACATTTGATTTCTACATATCAACCCCAATTTCCTATAAGTCAATAGAGTAAAATACACAGCAAAAAAGAACATGTATTGGGAATGACTAGAAGGCCAACCATGAGAATCACACATTTCAAGAAGTACACAAGTTTCAGGCCTTGCTTGTTGGACTGATTTCTTGATTATTTCATTAATGAGTTGGGAAATGATAAGCCCAATTGCAAAGAACATACCTTGAAGTTCTCTACGAAAAATGAAGTGAGAAATGAAACCACCAAGGGATATAAATACAGGAACTAATGAAACCCATGCTAAAAAATGGCCTAATTGATCACCCTTTTGGTATCTAACATGGGTAAGTGTTACTGCTTTTAATGGATGATGAGACATGATAAAAGATTGGTTCTTTTTGCAGATTTGTGATGTGGCCAAGTGTGTAAAGAAACAATCTTTCTTTCTTGGGTGAGAGGATTTGTGGGATTGTTGAGAATTGGGAGTAAAATCAAGAATGGGGGAAATGGGTGAGTTGTTTGACGGGGGCAGAAATGTGGGAAAGACTAGGAAAGAAGGAATCTGGAGTTAGTCAGCTAGCCAAGTGTAACAACACGTGTGGAAGATCTGTGGCAAACCAGTACAAATCACACAAGTAACTCCAATATAAATGGTAACCTGAAGATAGTAGCAATATAAATGGTATATTAATAAAATTTTATTTAATTTTATTAAATAATAAGCATGTAGTAAAAAAATGAATAGTATCAACTCAAAATTCATTTTTAAATAAAAGTATATAATCTTTGCTCCAAAAGGTGGAATCTCCCACCCCAGGAGCCCCCACACCCCGGTCCGACAGGTCTGTGAAGGAGGTAAATCATGGTGACTCAATTGATTTCAAAGGTTAGACCACTACCACGCTGCGCACAAGGGGCCCTCCTTTATTTCAAGAAGAAACCCCCACACTGCCGCTGACGGGATTCGATCCTTGGTCTTTGCTCCAAATATCCCCCTTGAAACCAATTGAAATTTGCCCAGCGGACAAAACTAAGGTAGGGTAAACTTTTTAAAGTGGTGGTCCCACCGCATTACGGCCCCATACCCAGAAAACCCCACCTCGGCTGGCCCTACGGATTAGTATACACCGCTTGGCCCTACGCGTATGGAGGGATTTTTTTTGGGGGAACACAGTTCCACTCTCGCTGATCAGAGGACTCGAACACGGAACCTCAGACAGCAATACCCTAATGTATTGGCCACTGGGCCAAACACTTTGGATAAAAGTATATAATCTTTAATCAATATGAACATCATAATTAAAAAGTTTAACACTTATCAAAATCATAATTAAAAATATATAGTCTAGAAATCATACATCTTAATCAGAATTTCAGATCACATGAGATCTCAACCCATCCTTGGCCTGCTTCCCTTCTTCTTCCACCGAAATTGCGGGATAATTAGCCTAGGTGCCTGGGAGTTCTCAACAGACCATCTTCTAAAATTCTTATCAAGGTGCAAGTTTAAAGATTAATATGGTTCTAATTATAATCTTTCAAAGTGTTTTATCTCTGGTATTATGATATTATAATTGATCTGGATTATAGACTAAGGAGGGGGTTTAGCTAGACATAGAGAGTTTTCAAAGAAAGATTTGTATAGAAAGTTTTCGAATGAATGATATGGTTACAAGAGACTCTTTATATAGATAACATCGGCTGATAAGATGATAAAATTGCTTTCTCAAAAGTCATAAAGTAAATAGTAATGACTTTTCCAAAAGTCTAAAGTGCTACAGTTTATTTGCTATGATTGTCTGATATTTTCAAAGTTCTTGTCTTTGTTGTAGTCTTTTTTCGAGGTTGTCTCTTTCTTCTTTTGTCCCTTTTGTTCGACTGCTTTCCAGGTGTCCTCCTTGATGATATCTTCTTGACATGAGTTAATATCTCCATCAGATTTTCTTGCTATTGTCTTCCTTGTCGTTCTCCTGATAATTATTTTTTATTTTTGAATGATATGGTTTGTAATACATGGTAGTACGTAGTAATATATGGTAGTAAATTGTGCTGCAAGTAGTAAAACTACAGGCTCCCTATCAGAGTAGTAAATTGGGCTCGAAGTAGCAAAGCTACATGATTCCTATCAAAGTAGTAATTTCTCACATCCTTATGCAAAAGGATCAGAATTCCCTTCCCTTTTATTGTATTAGTAATAGTAGTAGGTCTAGTATTTATTACAGGCCTTCTATTTTGTCCAATTGTCCTTTGGTATTGGTCAATCGTTTCTTTTGCATGTTTATATTTCAGGTTTATAATTCTGTCATGCATTTATGTTAGTTCATGGTATCTTGTGTCATAATGTCATTGTTGTAATACAAGGTGATAATGTCTTCCACTGCTCCTCCTTTCGAGTTGCCAATAATACATGTTTTCTTTGCTCGTAACATGTCCTCTATTCTGGTTTTCAAGGTTAATAATCCAAATATTCTTTTTGCACTAAGCCACTCTTGGAATTTCTCCAAAGTGCACAATATTTTCATGTTCAAATTTTCATCATCTCCGCTGATAGCACTATTTTTTCCTGTCTTAAATATTTGACATATCACAATGGCCTTTCCCGTTAGGTCTGTTGATGCATCAAATATTTGTATTCCATATACTCATTTTTTGAATAATTTCATCATGAGTTTTGTAGATTCTACAATAATACTTGGTAATCTGGCAATGTTGTACATGTTCTCATCCACTATTAGTTTATCAATAAAATCGTAAGTGAATAATTTTGATACTATTTTCGGGTTAGCCTGTTCACTGCACAAGAATCTGGGATACTTGATCAGTTTAGCACTGCGTAAAATATGAGGGTTAGTTTTATAATCATAAAATTTATTGATCTTTTCATAAGCACTGATACATTCAGGTGTATATTTCAGTTTGTCGGCCATTGATACTGTTGATGAAGATGATGGTATATGAATCTAAAACTATGAATCTAAAACATAGACATGCTAAAGAAATTCTGGACCAATATCAAATACTAACAAGCCAGAGAAGACGGCATGTGATCAATACTAAACATGTTATCACTGCTACAGATACTACTATGAAAAGAGAATGATCCTCTGATCCTTTTGACTTTAACTACAACAAGCCACAATGTAATACTTTGATACGGTCCAATGTAGTCTAACTATAGTAAGCCCATATATTACCATATATTATAATTTATACTACAAAGGCATCCGAAAACAACAAATCAATGGAAGACAGCTTGCAAGATACTTGTGGAAAGTGACAGCCAGCCTCAACAATTATAAAAGCCACCGGACCCATGAAGAATCAAGGACGAAGATGACAGCTGATAATTTTGACAAATCTGCAACAAAGACAAACAACTTTACAAAATATCTGAAATTATGACAGACAAGATATTGTACACTTTTAGACTTTTGAATAAGTAATACTTACCGGAAATTAGTAGCATAGACCCTTAAACTTAGCAAAAGAGTCTCTCATAAACATCTCACCATGACATAGCAAGAACATGCTTTACGCACTGATGCTGCGCTTGAATAACTTAAATTATGATTTTATTTCTATTTTTTACTCATTTATTTTTATGTATGCAGCTGTTTTTTACATTTCAAGAAATTACTCCGTGCGGGTCTTGTAATTTCACCTTACTCCTTGTATAGTTATATCTTCAGATTCTTTTCTTTCGTCATTAGCTTCATATTCTCCATAATTGGACAGACCTTTATTTTCATAATTAGATTATTACTTATATCACTAAAAATATAATTTTATAGAAGAAAACCCAATGTAAAATGGTTATGCAAACGATTCTTTTGATATTTTCAATGTGATACTGCAAAAATCAAATATTATACCTAACAAATGAATATTTTTAAATATTAAATCTTGTATTAAAGAAAGGGTTTGAGGATATTATTTTAAGCAAAGTTTTTTATCATAAAACTTTTAGAGCACGCTGAAGTTAACGGGATGGCAAGGTTTTATTGGGAAGATGGAAAAGTGGGAGAGGGTTTTTTTTGAAAATTTCTTCTATATAGTCTTAAAAATACATACTGTAGTACCTTTTAGTTATATTTTTAAAAATTTACACGTGTCATACAATAATTGACTCACTTAATACATCATAAGCAAGTGTATATTACACACTTGACTTTATGTACACATGTTAAAATATACACTTTTAACAAATTCAAGTGTTTATCTGGTCACTTACAAAGTTAAAATATCTAACTTACGAAAAAAATATTAAATTTAAGGAGTTATCTAGGTATTTAGCCTTTAAAGAATTATTTTCTCATTATCATGAGTGAAATACTATCAAAAAAGGAGGAAAACATATATTCAGAAGTTGACATGCAAATCATGAAAGATTAGATTCAATTTAGTTATCGTATTAAATTACTCATAAATTTAACCAGTCGTCACAATTATGTGTGTCGTGATGAAACACACAGACTTATATTGCGAAGGCAGATATGTTTTTGTCTTGCTCGTAAAACTTATTAGAACTTTTTTCTCGCCCTTGATTACAAAGCACCACAATCTAAAACTGTCAAAAGAATTGCGATGGCAAATATGTTTTTAAATAGACGTGGGCTTTGCATTTACATCTTGTGTCCAGTAATAAACCAACATCGCGATCTTTAATTTCCATCAATATTTATTGTTGTATAAAGACCTGAAAGCTCCAAAACTTTCCATTTTTTGTCATTCGTAATACCCTACCAAACTTTGAAAATGAAATACTAACTGACAAAAATAAATAGATAAATAATATTCACCCGACTGCCGACACATGTACTTCATATTGGGTTTATTAGGCTGTTAATTTCTATTGTGGTGAATTTTCGAAGTTTATGTATTAAAATAGAATATATTTAATTATATTAGATCACTTATAAGATAATTAAAAATAATAATAATTTAAGTAAATCTCTATTATAAATAATAATTGACAACCTGGTATAAATGATAACTAGCATGCTATAAATGGTTAGATTATACTCCGTATTAATTTTAAGAGATAAGAGTCACGTCAAAAATACATCTCAAGTATCATTTTTTTTAATTTTCTACCTGAATTATCAGGAGTAAGAGTTTGTTACCTAAACTATCACCAACTAGTTAGTAAAACACACATCAACTATCATTGTCACTTGATTATGGTAAATGAACATTGTATTCTCATTTATATTAATCACTAACTATAATAAAACATGGTTTAGTGGAAATAAGGAGCATGCCTAAGTATTTCTTAAACAAGACTTCCATATTTATCAAATTTCGCCTTTATCCAAGATGTTGCTCAATATTTGGTCTTTAGTACTCTGAAAAGCGTTATTAACCGGATATTATTATGGGAAACCCTTTTTTTAAAAACAAATTGCATGTTGACAAGGAAGCACTAAAAAGAAGAAACAAACAAAGAAAAGGCTGGCACCTGGCATTTTATTATTCGTATTCCTTTCTTCAACATAAATTATTATTGTACAGGATGTACAGATGGAATCAAAACTTCTCAATTTACTAACAATTGCATTACAAACAAAGCAACAAAAAAAAAACCTCTTCTTTCCTATTGTTTTTCTTCCACCACCTATTTTTCAACTCTCTTTATCTACAACCCTCCTATAACTTCACATTCCTATCTGTCTTCAATCAAAATGGAACTTCAATGTATTCTTACAAACTTTACAAAAACTTGCTGGTTTGCTTTTAATTCCGAGCCCATCCTCCTGGAATTCATTCATACTTCTCCAGAAAATCTGGTCTTAATTGGTTTTAACTTCAAGCCCATACTTTCTGGCGAGAAAAGCTCTGGAGAGATGCTGGTTGGATTTAAGGGGCTTCTTGGGCTGACATTGCACTGAGACGGACGATAAAACCCAAATCCCATTAGAAAGTATTCCAGTGGGATCAACATTGCATCTGGCTGCTCTTCAGTCACCATTGATCCACATGCTTGAACCTGAATAACAGACCAGTTATTAACATACTACCGAAATAGTCCTTCACTTAGCTAAGGTGTAAGCAGAGCATGATGAAGGGGAAACCAGTTTGGCATACCTCAACTAGGGCGCTGAACCTTCTATCTAGTTTTGAAGTCATATGGAGAACCTCAGAATGGAAAGGAGAGTTTTCTCCAACAAATATTAAAGAACGACATTGTAGTTTCCGCAAGCCTTTTGTTATGTCTGGTCTCCTGTCATATAAATAAAAGTTTAGTCAATCAAAGTATCAAAAGATTCTTTTTTATGAAGTGAGTTGATTGTATTAATAACAAAAGTATCAAGCAGATGCAGACATTAATCTATGTATCAAAACAGGGAACTAAGTCTGGTATTTAAGGGGAGAAGGGTAGAGAGGCAATCCATCCCCTAGTTCCAAAGGCTACGGTTAGTTTTTGGCTTCAGACCTATTTCTCGGTCATTTAACCAAAACAAGAAGAGGATCAAAAGAAGAACTGACCAGGGAAGTAGGTCCATGGCATGGAAGGAAATCCCTAAGTGAAACTCCAATTCTCTAGACAAAAAGGCAATTTTACTATCTGACATTAGACTAGCATGCTGCAAAGGAAGCTACAACGCTTGGTAGAATGATTTCTTCGTTTTTCATAGGTTATCTTATACATGGTTGTTCTAAAGTTCTATCAAGCCACTATAGTAGCAACCTAATGCTATACTGAGCTGTGAGCAGGAAAACAGAACATCCTATTAGATCAGCTTTGTTGAGAGAGGGGGAACCACCCAACTCACCTACTTAAGGTGATAACAACTACTGCCCCACTGCTCCCACAACAAACAAGATGAAATGAGGAGAAGTAAACAGCAGATATCCCCTTGAAATATCTTTTTGCTAAAGGACTTACTCATTGATAGCTTCAAGCAACCGCAATACATTTGGACTCTGCCGCTCACCTAGCAACTGCAACATAAATCATACATTTTGTGGAATCAGACAAATGACTAACATTGTCATCAGGGTAATGTCATATGCAAGCTTCTTTTTTGAAAAGCATTATACAGGAAACACAGGACTCTTAAGAAACTAAACACTAACTCTTCGGCATGCTTGAACTACATCTGATTCTGGAACTTCAACACTGCCGCGGACTTCCTGCCAACATTACACATCCAGTTGACTCGCCACTAATTATAAAAAAAACGATTATATAAGTGATGGCAAAGAGCAGAAAAGAACCTTGCTAAAGTACCGCAACAGCAGTAACTCCTTCACCAAACTACACATGCCACAAAAGTAAAGAAGATTTGTCATCACCTGCCATATAGAACCGTAATTTCAGGTCATTTAGAGGAGCAAGAATCATAAGTTACAAATTCATCCTCAAATATCTTGAACTATAGGAGAAAACATTGAAAATGCACCTTATTACACAACCATTCTGTCCAAGAGGGTGCTTTGCATAAGGGGGAAACGAGTATCAAACCCATAACCCTTTGCGTATATTTTATCTAGAGATAAAAAGAGTAAAAATCTCGTCATCAAATGACCATATCAGGAAAATTTGAATAAATCAGCCAACCAGAAAAAATACAAACACTTACAGCAAACAAGGTAAGAATATATGCTCCAGCCGTTACTCCCATACACATTACTTTACCAAGCCTGAAGAGGGAAGACAATTCGGGTAAAATCAGTTTCAGCTTCTCATTAAAACAAGCTGAACCTATCAGGAACATTCTAAAAAAACACGCGACAGCTCTTAATGTCGTCATATTGAAGTAAAGTGTCATGCATAATCTCTGTCAACTGCTTGATTGTGCAGAACAAGCACAAGATATAGAGTTGCAGAACTGACAGTGTTGCAAAATGCCTATGCCAAAGAGGCAATGTATCATAAGATTATAACAGTAAGCAGATGCCAAAAAGGTAAGCTCGTTACAATTACCTGAAGTAATCAAGCACCTCAGCAATCTGGTCTGCTAAATCATCAACCGATAAGACTGGATCATCAAGACTCATGACAGCAGCTCCCAACTGCAAAAACTCTTGACGGATATACAGGGTAAGGGACATTGTGAATAGAAGCATTAACCAAACAATCCACGTGCTAGTGTAGCGCGCAATCAATGTGAGTCCAAGTCACAAACCTCATGACCAGGAGGACTTATATGGTAAATACAGAAGTTATGGAGCAGCAATGAAAATGCTTCTGGACAAAAGAATACTCCTTGGAAACAGGACATATCTGTTCAATGAGAGATGCAACACAGAAAGAAAATTTAGTATTAGATGGTAAAAGAAAAAAAGCATCAAATACCCTAGAAGCCACTAAAGAGTTAGAGTGTTGAAATTTCAAAAGATAGACCATGATCCAAAAGTTCCAATTGTTTTCACCAAAACTGGGCATCTATCAGACCTATTTAAGCTTGCAGAGAAAAAGAAAGCTTGGAACAGACTAAATAAATTTGATTTCATTTAGCATAAATTTTTCATTGAGAAAGAACATACATAATCATGACTGTAATAGATGACAAAATAAACTGGCTTTACTTACAATTTAAAGCTAAATCGGGATAGGTGATAAGAGCCGGCTTGTCCTGGTCCCCAAAAACAGAAACAGAGACAGCACCACGGCCAGTTTTTACAAGGTGATCCTGAGGGAAAAAATAGCAAAAGCGTCACAAATAAGTTTGACAAGAAAAACCATGATAAATAACATAACTAGATATGATCAAATAAAACTATAAACTACAAAGCTTCCGAGCTCTAAAAGTAACATAGGTCCAATTTACACTATCTTTTTCTCGTTTCTTTACATTTCCAACATTTGATTTAGCCATCTATACTTGTTTTAGGTAGAATTATACCTAGTTTATATAGGTTGTACAATTTTTCCAACATTTGGTTTACACAACTATACTTTAGGCAAAATTGTACCTAGTTTACAAAGGTTGTCCATTTTTTTTGATAACTTGTGCAATTTTTGTCGTATTATTTTGAAATATGCATTTTTGCCATCAGGTCTTTGCTTTAACGCTTTTCTTAATATAGATATATACACGTAATATTCCAACATGTACCAGCATGTAAACTTGGGAGCTTCCAGTAACGCATAAATGTTTTAACCAAAGATGGAGTATTTTGAGAGGTTCAAGATCAGTTTTCATTTATAGATGCTCTTGTGTGTATTAGAGGATTAAAATAACCAAAGATGTATCTTCGTAAATATTGAAACAGAGAAAATTAATTGCTTGCACTAAGTTAAGACAACCTAAAATTGTGTACATATTAGAGGCAAGGAGTTATTAGAAAAAAGCAGTTATTAGAAAAAAGCAATAGAAGCGCCAAAGTTTGTTGGGGTTTAAAGTGCAAAGCGGAATTAGAGTGTGGCTTTAACGAAGAAAAGCACTAAGGAAGAAAAAGTAAATTCAAAAAAAAAAAACTACCCAAAAGAAAACTAATTGAACAAAAGAATTGAATAACTATAATTAAGATGAATATATGGAGTAAAAATCATATCAATAAAGTTGACAACTATTTTAAATTTCTTATTTGGATGAAAAGATGTAGTTTATGTTTTTTGGACCTAGTTGTTTTAAACAAAATTTAAATTTCTTATTCCTAATAACTAATAATTCATCTGTATTTTTTCTACAATTGAAGTACCAATATTTACTTTCTAGTATTGTCCTCTTAAAAACAGAGCCCGTGGGTGATAAGGCGTAATCCTTTACACCTTAGCACCTACACTAAAGGGTTATTTAAGCAAGATGAAGCACAGTAGCACACTAACTGGCTTTAAATGAGCAACCCTTTTCACATGATTTTAGGGAAAATGCATCACTATCACTTTTATTTATTTTAGTTTTTGCTCGGAATAACAAGGTTGATTGTGATCAAGAACGATGAAATCCAAAAAGAAAGTTTGACTGTCAATTCATTTATAATGAAAACAAGTTAGTGTGAAGCATTTTCTTTGCTTCTTTAAATGAGCTTCAGGGCTTAAGTGCCCCTCAAATGAGCCTTTATCAACACCGAAAAGTTGGAAAGATTCATGTTACAAAAATGAAGCATCATTTGCCTTGCAATATTGAATCTAGTTCCCATTATTAATAAAGTGACAGTTAAACTTTCGTTTTGGATTTCATCATCCTTGTTCTTGATAATAATCGACCAAACAAGGTAATCCCAACACGTGGGGGTCTTGGGAGGGTACAGTGTAGGCAAACGTCAAACTTTGACACCTATCTTGACAGGTAGAGAGACTGTTTCTGATAGACATCTTGTTATTCCAAGCAAAAAATAAAGTTAAAACAAAAAGTGATGGTAAAACATTTTTTTCCCTTCCTAACGTCATGTGAAAAGCATTTCTGCAGTTAACAAGGAACCCTCAACTGAGCAGTGGCGGAGCTAGTAAGGGCCGAGAGGGTGCATATACAAAGGTTAAAAACATGTTGCTTAATCAACAATTAGAAAAATGGGAGTGTCGGTGAGGGAAATAAAAATGCACCTTTCCGGTGAGGGATATTGTTTCCATATCCATCGAAACGGAGTCGCTCGAGTCCCCCATTTCCCAGCTTTGTTTTGTTGTTGAAGAAGCATTGGATTTAGTTTAGGAGCACTTGCTTATATACCAATCTTTCAACAAATATACTACTATAACTATTGTATATATCTATAATAAATAATACACTCCTTTTCCTTTTCTCCTAAATAATTAATAATTAATACTCTCTCGTTTTTAATTTAACACTAAATTTAATAAAATAGAAAAGATTCGAATAATTTGATATGTGAAATGAGGTGAGATATCTTTGTATTAAGTTTAAAATTAATTTTATATTATATTTGATAGAAGGTATAAATCTATTTTGGATAAATTTATACTCCATCTATTATCAAACAAAATATAAATTAAAACTCAAACTTAATGTTGGATATTCATCTTGTTTCATGATACTTGAGATAATTTTATTCAATCATCCATATAGGATAAATTAGTCTCAGAATAATAATTCATAATTATAATTTTGGGATAATTTAATTTGTGTACCAAATAATTCCTTTTATAATTTTAAATTAAAGATGGGCGTTTGGTGTTCTTATGGAGGAAGCATACTAGAAAGAGAATTGAAAGGGCCTTCAAAAAAGAGCGAGGGAGTGATGGGCAACCTTAGTCTATATGTTGCTCGTGAACCGTCAAGTACCAGTCTCGCAACAGTATTGGTGCAAAAGGATCGGTGTTCCTGATTCAGTTTTA
The DNA here is from genome assembly GCA_029783415.1 of Anisodus acutangulus. Lineage (NCBI taxonomy): Eukaryota > Viridiplantae > Streptophyta > Magnoliopsida > Solanales > Solanaceae > Anisodus > Anisodus acutangulus. The sequence continues at coordinate 46,378,438 of CM056503.1, forward strand.
ATCATGGTACAAACCATAGATGAGAAAGGCAGCGAGCATGATTTCTTATTAGAGTTGCTTACTTGGAGATGATGAGTGTAAAATATATTAAAATATTTTTTTAGTCTTGAGGTTTTAAATTTTGTCATGTAAAAATCTAAATTAAAAATTATTAAAAAGGAAGAGAAATATTCTTTTTTAAAACATACTAAAAAGGAACGTAGGATAAATAAATTGAAATGGAGGGAGTAATTAATTAGTAAATGTTAGTCCTTTTTTAGTTTGTGAGAGACGTCATTTTCGGTCAGAAACGTCAACCGGGTCACCGACGGGGCTTAGTTGACCCTTTTTTTCCTGGAACTCACGAGTGATTTTGTACCGACGCCTTAACCAGAGTGCATGGTTAAAAATTAACTATGGTTAGAGACCGACAAAACTCGAGTGTAAACGACTTAAATTGCCCTCGCTGGTTTGCTGTCAATTTCATTTAAGCTGAGAGTGGCTGATATTTGATCTATCCTATTAGACTATTTATTTTTCCTTTTTAACATAATTGAGATGGAAAGATGTAAGTAGAACTATTTAAGGTGGTATAACGAAAATATCTTAGGCACACTCTCAGGCTCGTTAGGTTGGGGAATAAATTATTTTAGAATGATTTTTTTCGGAATTGTTATCCACTTTTAATGTGAAATAAAAATAATATTACAATTCTAAAATAACTAATTTTCATATTAGTTATCTCAAAATTTTATTTCAATCAAACGTGGGATAAATTCATTCTAAATTTAACCCATACATTAATTATTCTTATTTGTCGTATCAAACGAGCCTTTAGTGATTTGTATTAAATGATTGATTTAAGACATACTATATCGTTTACCTATATATACAAATAATCTTTTATCGAAAAAATAATCATAATCAAACGTGGCATAAATTGATTCTAAATTTAATTCAGAGATTAATTATTTCTTATCTTTCGTATCAAATGAGTCTTTAGTGATTTGTATTAAATGATTGATTTAAGGCATACTATATCGTTTACCTATATATACAAATAATTTTTTGTCAAAAAAATGGTCATAAGAAACGTGTAAAATATTTTTGATTAGACCACCAAAGGATGTGGTGCAGTGGATGAGGTTGCTCCTCCCTTAATAAGAGGTCTCGGGTTCGAGCCCTGGATATGAAAAAATTCTTTGTAGGAAGCGCTTTCCCCAAAAATGGACTCTACGCGACGCAAATCCGAATATAGTTGGACTCCAATGCGAGTACCGGACACCGGGTGGGAAATAAAAAAAATTGATTAGTGTATACGGAGGAAATCAGCACGACACGTGGCATGGTTTAAGTGTGAGGTCGAAGGGAGTAATGATGATGTGCACCAGATGTGAGTTGCGTCGACATAAGACTAGGTGTCAGAGTGAGTTCGGGGTGTTTGAGCAAGACCGGGTAGCGACTGATCTAGGATATCGAGGGATCAAGATACCGAAGAGGCTCAGCACGTATCTGTTGCGGATACGGTGTCAGTCATTACGTTTTAGCCATTAAGTGACTGTTTTTATCATTAAACATCATTTAATGAAGGAGTGATTCTTGTGCATAAATACCTTGTATTGTTAGTTATATAAAGAGCCCAACCTTCACGTTGGAAGGGTATCTGATTCTCATTACATATACTTGCACGATTTCATTGTAAACGTAAGATTCTCAAGCTCTCAGTATTGGCTCGGGTTCAAAGCAATTCAACTAAGGAGAATCACTTACAAATTCAATTGTACCTTTTTTTTGGGGTAAACAGTTTGGCGCCCTCCGTGGAGCTGAAGATAATAGTGGTGATTTGTTCAAACTTGAATTTCACTTATTCATTTTGAGATTTTGTGATTTCATGTTAAAACTAAGTGTTGCAGAATGGCTAGTGACATTCAAGTTGAGTTTAACAATCATAATGACAATAACAACAGGGACAAATCAGTTTGGCTTGGATCTTTCACATGTTGAAGGAGCAACAAGAGGCAATAACTCAATTGCAAAAGAAAAGCAGCAGAACGAGTGCGAAGGGGGAAATTACTCTTCCAGTCAATATAGCCGGAATAGTTCAGCAAATGAAATTCTATGTTATCGAAGGCAAAATGAGGTACAATGCGCTGTTTGGCAGGCCTTATATACATGACATGAGGGTCGTGCCTTCGACGTTACACATGATGCTAAAGTTTCCAAGATCAGAGGGAATAAAAACAGTTCATGGTGAGCAACCGGTAGCAAGAGAAATTTTTGCAGTAGAAGAAGCGGTGCAAACACTGAGCTAAGCAAATGATTCAAGTAAAGGCAAAGATGTTAAATAGCAATCATAGGATTCGGGCCCTACGAGTCCGAAGGAAGACATGTTAATCGAGGACGAAGAAGATTATTTTCGTGTCTCGAAGTCATTTATGCTGCCAGATGACTCAGATGCCATGAAGTCAACCATATAGGAATTGGATCAAGTTATCTTGTTCGTGCATCTACCGGATAGGAAAGTATACTTGGGCACTGGATTAACCCCGGAGCTCAGGCTTAAATTAATTGAATTTCTTAAAGTTAACTCCGATTATTTTTCCTGGTCCCATTTAGACATGACAGATATTCCACTGGAGATCACGACTCACAAGCTGAGTTTGGATTCGAGCTTTCCCTCGGTAAATAAAAAAAGAGGCCAATGGCCGAATTCAAGCATAAATTTGTCAAGGAGACCGTAACAGAACTTTTAAATATAGGCTCCATCTGGGAAGTGGAGTATCCGGATTGGCTAGCTAACGTAGTGGTCGTACCTAAGAAGGGTAATAAGTTGAGACTATACATCGATTTTAAAGATTTGAACAAAGCATGCCCAAAGGACTCTTTTCCTTTGCCGCACATTGATCGAATGATTGATGCTACAGCAGGGAATGAAATGCTAAGTTTTCTTGACTCTTACTCTGGTACAACCAGATTTGGATGAACCCGGAGGATTAACAGAAAACTTCTTTCATACCTAGGTACGAGACTTATTACTATAATGTGATGTCATTTGGTTTAAAAAATACTGGGGCGACATATCAACGCTTAGTTAACCGCATGTTCGAAGATCAAATAGGAAACACAGTGAAAGTTTATATTGATGATATGTTAGTTAAGTCCCTCGAAGTAGAGGACCATTTAAATAATTTGCAGAAAATATTTGACGTGCTCCGAAAATACAACTTGAAGTTGAATCTTGAAAAATGTACTTTTGAAGTGGGTTCAGGCAAGTTCTTAGGCTTCATGGTTTCAAACCGTGGAATAGAGATTAATTCGGATAAGATCAAAACAATCGAGGAGATACCGGAGGTGCTTGACAATGTGAATGCAGTGCAAAGACTCACCGGAAGGATAGCCGCTTTAAGCAGGTTTATCTCTCGGTCATCGGAGAAAAGTCATTGGTTCTTCTCTTTGTTGAAAAAGAAGAATGACTTCGAGTGGACACCGGAGTGTCAGCAAGCTTTGAGGGATTTGTAGAAGTACTTGTCTAGTCTGTCGTTACTGCATAAACCGAAGGCAGACGAGCAATTGTTCATGTACCTGATAGTATCCAAAGTAGCGGTAAGTGCAGTGTTGGTTTGAGAAGAAAAAGGTACGTAATTTCCGATTTATTATGTGAGTAGAACTTTGTCTAGTGCATAGACTAGGTATCCTCACTTAGAAAAAATTGATTTACCTTTAGTAACGACTTTTAGAAAATTGAGACTATTTTCAATGTCATCCCATATATGTAGTAACAACTTATCCATTAAAAATATATGATGCATAAACTGGAATTGTTCGGTAGGCTAGCCAAATGGGCGGTAGAGATTAGTAGATGTGACATAGAGTATAAATCGAGAATAGCTATAAAGTCTCAGGTTTTAGCTGACTCCATAGCGGATTTTACACCCGGAATGATTCTCGAGGTAGAAAAATAATTTTTGTTAACTTCGGGAGCAACCTTGGGGGTCTGGACCTTGTACACGGATAGAGCTTCGAACGTGAAAGGGTCCGAGCATGGGGTAGTGCTGGAGGCACCTGCAGGAGATATTATTGGACAGTCGATAAGAAATGTGAAATTGACTAACAATGAAGCCGAGTATAAGGCTATGATTGCATGTTTAGAATTGGCAAGGAGTTTGGGAGCCAAGGTCATCGAAGTAAAATGTGACTTGCTTCTGGTTGTTAATTAAGTCAATGATGTGTTCAAAGTAAAGGAGGAAAGGATGCAAAAATACTTAGAGAAGATTCAAGTGTTATTGCATCAGTTTAAAGAATGGACGATAGAGCATGTATCTCGGGAGCAAAACAATAAAGCAGATGCCTTGGCTAATTTGGGGTCGTCCGTGGATGCAGAGGAATTTAACTCAAGGATAGTTGTGCAATTGCTAAACTCCACAATTGAAGGTGGTCATGCTGAAGTAAACACAATGAGCTTAACTTGGGATTGGTGTAATAAGTGTATTGACTACCTTCGAGATAGGAAGTTGCCTACGGATACGAAGGAGTCAAGAGCACTTCGGATTAAGGCGAATAGGTTTTGTTTTTCTTGATGGTCAATTGTACCGAAGGTCTTTTTACGGTCCTTTAGCAAGGTACTTAGTGTTCGGAGAAACTGATTATGTGATGCGCGAGGTTCGCGAGTGGATTTGCAGTAATCAATCAGGAGCGAAACTTTTGCTCTGAAAATTGATTAGGGCCGGATATTATTGGGTTCAGATGGAAGAAGACGCGAATAACTTTGTTTGAAAATGTGATGAGTGTCAAAGGCATGCTCATATGATTCACCAACTGGCGGAATTAATGCATCTGGTTTTATCTCCATGGCCATTCATGAAGTGGGAGATGGACATCGTAGGACCACTCACATGGGCACCCGAAAAAGTATGTTTTATCTTATTTATGACTGATTATTTTTCTATGTGGGTTGAAGCGAAGGCCTTCAAGAAAGTCAAAGAAAAACAAGTCATTGATTTTATATGGGATCATATCATTTGCCAGTTCAGCATACCGATGGAGATCACTTGTGATAATAGGCAACAGTTTATTGGGAAGAAGGTAAATGACTTCCTCAAAGGATTGAAAATTAAGCAGATTGTGTCGACTCCGTACCACCCAAGTGCAAACGAGCAAGCGGAGTCAATAAACAAAATAATTATTCAGAATTTGAGAAAAAAACTGAAGGAGTCAAAAGGCAAGTGGAAAGAAATTTGACTGGAGGTGTTGTGCGCATACAGGACAATGCCAACATCTAGCACTGGAGACTCCATTTTCTTTAGTTTATGGTGTGAAGGCTTTAATTCCGGTGGAAGTGGGCGACCTGAGCTTAAGGTTCAGTCATGCAACCGAAGATTCAAATAATGAAGTGATGGTTGTAAAGCTCGACTTGATGGATGAACATCGTGAATTGGCTTCACTTCAGCTAGTTGCTCAAAAGCAAAGGATGGGAAGATATTACAACCGCAAGACTAATCTTTGGCACTTTCATGTAAGAGACCTAGTTCTGCGACAAGTGACCCTTAACACCAAACCCCAACGAAGGAAAATTGGGTCCAAACTAGGAAGTCTCTACAAAGTCTCAGGAATCACCGGTAAAGGCTCGTAACAGTTGGAAGTCGAAGATGGTCAGAAATTGTCGAATAACTGGAACATCACTCACTTGAAGCGATATTATTGATAAGGTATATTTTTATTGACCGTTTCTATTTTGTAGATATTACTACGTTATGGTTACCCATGCAGGTCTAGCTCGGAGACGTCTTATTCATGCCTGGAGTGAATAGAAGATGCCTTATTCACAAGCATAAAAATAAAGTCCTTATATTTAAGTCATTGAATGACTCAAACCGGAGGAAATTACATGGTGTAGAGCAAGCTAAAGAAAAATCGCTGTCAAGTTACTTAAGTCGTTCTTAAGAGATTTACTTAAGTTATTTTTAAGACCAAAGGTAACTTTTAACGTTCATTCAGCCGAGTGCAAACTAAGTGACGGTTTGTTTTATTAAAACTCCGAAGCATGAGGCAATTTGCCCAAATTGGGTTAAAAGCTTATTTGGATAAGTGTTGGAAATAAGAAAATAGCGACACATGTTGTATAGTAGAAAAAGTCATACCAAAAAGAAATATCCACTTTATATACAAGGCCAGTAAATGGCCAAAGCAAAATGTATTAAAAAAAGGGAAATAAGTACAAAAGGAATGAAAGCCTAAATCTTAATCGAATTCATACTCAGAGTCCTCTGGGTCATCCTCGGAACTATCTCCTTTCAGCTTGCGGTAGGATTGGAGATCGACCTTTTTGGCTTCTTTGATCTTAATATCGATATCCCATCCCGAGCCTACTCCAAAGTGTACCTCCATACATTCCATTTGATATGGTCAGTTTTTAGTACTGTCTGGGCCACATCGATCTCTGCTTTGGCCAGATCCTGGTCTCGTTCAACTGAAACTTGAGCGAGTTGGGCTAAAATCTCAGCATACCTTTGATTTGAAGTCTTGAGCTCATTTTTCACGCCTTCGTTGGTTTGGGCTTATTGGTCGGCCTCGTCCTGAGCCATCTTTAGCGCGACAAGGTCAGCGTCCCTCTCAGCATATCAAATGGAAGAGTTTGTCATTCTTTCTCTCAAAAATCTTATTGTCATCGGTGACAAGCTCGAGGTCATTCATTGCACAGAGATAGTTGTCTTTGACCTAATCTAGTTCAGCCCAGACAGAGGACAAGTCACCAACTTGCTGTAGTTGGTCGTCCTTTTTTTGAAGAAGCCCTTTGAGGTGTTGGATTTATTTTTCTTGGACGTCTAGTTGTTCTTTAAGGTGTTCGTTTTTATCCAAACACCGAATGAGGCCCTCGCCAACAAGAATGGATGACTATGAAATTAAGAATCAAGGGAAAGTTAAAAATGAGAGATAAAACAATTATCAAATAAAGGATCGGTGAGATTACATACCCGGTTGGTGGTGTGCATACCCTCATTAAAGAAGCATGGACATGACACATTCCACATTTTCTCCTTATCAGACTCTGATGTGAGCGACATCATGTAATTGGAAACCCCTATCGAATGGGATAAGAAATTAGTGTCCTCGAGAAAGGAAATTGTGGTTGTCCTCATATTTCTCAAATCTGCACTGGGGCCGGGAAGACATTCACAAGCTTGGATCGGGAGCTTGCATAGTTCCTCAGAGTTTTAGAAGACTTGGTCAATTTCTGATGAATGACCAGATTGGAGAACCATGTGGTATGAGTCCGCTCAACCCGACGTGCGGAGGTGCTAGCCTCTTTGAAAAGGCAGTCAAAATCTTCTTGTCCAAAGGTTTGGGCCGATTGTGATAGTGGTGGAGGAGTTGAAGTAGAAGTCTTTGTTTTTTTAGCCAATGGCTCCTCATCCATGGCTTTGTCGTCATCCTCAGTGATGACAGATTCAACAACCAGGGGTGCATGAGCAGAAGTATGCACCTCAGTTGGAGGCAAAATTAGTTCGGCTGCCTTAGTAGAAACATTCTCTTCTCGCACTTCGGCCGGAGTGACCCCTGCCAGAGTGGTGGTAGCAGTGGTGAAGACTCTTTTGACCCAGACATCATCTGGAGAGAGGCCTGAATCTTGAGCTCAGGAGGAGCCTCCTGCCTTCAAACTTCTTTTATTTTTTTAGCAACCGAAGGTGACTTCGGAGGCTTCGAGGATTTGGATTTGAGGTATTATTTTTAGTACCTCAGTGATGTGCTAAACCGATATGGATGGATCAAAAACTGGATCGGGGATAGCTAGAGCAGCAAAGGGGTTGGACCTCGGGATAGAGGAGCCCTTTGGTAGACCTGCCAGTTTGGGAATAAAAAAATGATGAAAAAGTGCACAAGGTTACTATTTAAGTTAAAGAAGGGGGATTAGTTGAGCACCAACTGTGGTTACGGGCCACCCATCGTCTATCGGAGAGTTCCTTCCATGTCTGTTTCTTATACAGATGATTGCTGATTATTTTCTCGACCCAAGTATTGAGATTGTCCACGTGGGCCGGAATCTATTGGATGGATGAAAGATAAAGGAAAGATTAAAAAGCAAGTTATCTTTTAAAATGGGGTTTTGAGTACTTACGGTGCATGTTACATTTCTCCGAAAAAGGCATGAACCTAGCCAGGATAATTTCCACAGTCAGGACTGCAACGAAACGTTCTAACCAACCTCGGTGTCGATTTTCATTGATGCTCGAAAGGATGGAAATTTCCCTCATTTGAATAGCTGAACGACCCCGTCACGAAAAAATTGAGGCGAATATAAGCGGATCAAGTATCAAAGGTGAAAAGTTCTTTGACCAAATTATCCAAGAACCGAAGGCAAGTTACGATCCTCCATACAAACGGATCAATTTGTGCAAGACACGGATTGTAAGTCCTGCACATCTCGAAGATCACACGTTCGATCGATGGGTCGATTTTGAAAGTGAAGGGGTTGGTATAAACATTGAAGTATCCGGACCTGAAGGTGGTGATGTCTTCATCTGGGCTAGGAACAATGATCCCGGAGAGATCATTCCAACCATAATCATCTCGGGCTCTCTTGAGATCAGACTCATTGGTTGAGGACGACCATCTTTTAGCCTCTTCCCCCTGGTTGGATTTTTGGAGGTCGTTTGAACGATGAATTTAGTGTCGAAGGTGAAAGTTAGTAGAAGAATATCGAAGGCTCTGGGTTCAGTGGTGGCTTGAGCTTCAGAAGGGTCTCCGGCGCCAGTGATTTCATCGGAAATCGATGGTGGAGAGGTTGTCGAAGAAGATTGTTGGGAAGACGATCGAGCATATTTCGTCATGATTTTGAAAATTTGAAGGTTTGAAGGTTTGAAGGAGTGAAAATTTAAAGATTTGAAGAAATTCTGGAGAATTGAAAGTTGGTTAGCCGAAGGATGAAAAGAAATTTACCAAAAGGTAAAACCTAGGAAGTGAAAAAGGAGGGAGTTTTATAGGGGCGAAGTCATCATTGTAAAATATTTTGGTTCGTGAACCGAGATGGTGGTTCAATCACGGGGAAACACGTGTACGAAGTGGCAGAGTCATAAGACCTGAGTCATATCATATAGAAGGTTAAACGGTTCATTTTCCTGCCTTTTTTTTGGGTAATTTGAAAGAAAGCTTACAAGAGAATACATCAGATGGATCATTTCCACTTCCCATCACTACGGTAAACTTTGATCCGAAAAGTGTGGGGACTATCTGTATACGGTGAAAACCAACACGACACGTGGCATGATTTAGGTGTGAGGTCTAAGGGATTAGTTATGATGTGCACCCGATGTGAGTTGCCTCGGGGTAAGACTAGGTGTCAATGTGAATTCAGTTGTTTGAGCGAGACCAGGTAGTGATCGAGAAAGGAGGTCGATGGATCAAGATACCGAAGAGGCTCAACACGTATTCGTTGCGGATACGGTGCTAGTCATTACGTTTTAGCCATTAAGTGACCATTTTTATCATTAAACAACATTTAATGATGGAGTGATTATTTGGTATAAATGCCTTGTATTGTTAGTTATATAACGAGCTCATTACATATATTTTCACGATTTCATTGTGAACTTAAGATTCCCAAGCTCTCAGTATTGGTTTGGGTTCAAAGCAATTCAGCTAAGGACCGGACTAATCTCAGTGTCAAGTTTCAATCAAGATTCCATCAATTCAAGCTATTTCTATTACTTATTATTTACATTTGCTGATATATTTCTAATTATTTCTTACATTAGATTGCAAATTAATATACATATTCTTAAAATTACGTACAAATTCAACCGTAATTGTTTTTTGGGTAAACAATTAGCAATGATTAAGTTATTGTACTTTTACTTTTGCTTGTGATTCTTAGGTCCTTTGTTCAATAAGATAAGGAATAATAATTTCAGAATAAAAATATGATATTATTTTATTTTACATCTTGTTGAACTTTTGATTTTGAAACTAGCAAATTTTAAATTATTTGTATTATAATCATGGCATTAATTTTATACCGCACTTTATATGGAATAAACAATTAATGATAACTGATCTTGGAATAAAAATTAAAATAACAGAGATGTGATTCTCGAAGCCTTTCTCCCAAAATTCTTTTAAGAAGTCAAAACTAAAATTGAAAAAAAGAAAGTTATCATAAGTTATCTCGTGTAAAATCAAATATATATTTTGTATAAAATCATATATCTCATTTAGTCCAATGAACCAAATGTTTACACGTAAAAGTCTATCTACTAGTAAATAATTTTGTCAATGTGGAATCTCATATTATAATCTCAACACTATAATCTCAATATAACGTATTCACTAACCAAACGACTCTGTGAGATTAAAATTAAACCATTGATTCGATATAAATTTGAAGTATTAAATAGAGTACAATTTCACCTAACCTCCCCCCCCCCCCTTTAACCTTTAATGATTGAGATACAATACTTCCTTCACCTTTTAAATGGAATCAATAACCCTCTCAAACGATATTTTTTGGTAAGTTTAAAATTTTAATAAAAAAAAAGTGTTCCTATTTTTTCTTTCTTTTTTGAGAAAATTCTATGCTCTTGTACTAGCATCATAGAAGCTTAGCCCAAATCTACATTAGCTATAATTGTTAGAATATGAAGAATATATGTTATTCAATTCACACGTCTTAGTTTAATTTTAATGTACATTTTAATACCCAAATATAAATTCAAATTTACATGTCTTAATTTTAATAAAAGTAAATATGGCCTAAGTTCTTTTTGTATATAATTTCACTCGTACCTATACTTACAAGAACTGGTTTTGTATTATTTTAATGTCAATTTTAGTTGAAAAAGAAATGACATGTCTATTGTTATTCTAACTCATTTGTAGCTTGTAATGCTTTTATCATTTGGCACACTAAAAAATATTCTTTTCAAAACGAATTCGATCAAAACAAGTTTCCTCAAGTTTTAGCTTATTTTCCTCTAGCTAACGGTGATTTCTATAAATTGAGTTTTCATTTAAAACAAAACCTTATTTATGTATCTTTTGTTATGTTTTTTCAACCTTCAATTATACGCAATAAGGCTTCAATCTTTTTTTTTTTTGAGAAGCTTCTTTTAAAATAAAAATACTAATTATACGATTGTAATCCTTAAACTTTCCCTCCGAACAAGGATAGTACTTATGACTAGTGGTATGTCGGGCAATAACTTATTTTATTTTATTAATTGACATTTGGATAAAGAGAATTCCCTTTCTCATTCAAAAGGTGAGGGGACATTATGTCCTTTGACTAAAAGATTAAGGGGGTAAAACGAAATTTACTTATTAAAATATGAATCGTACTCTAGGAAAATTTAGCAATTCTGACTCTTAGTAAAAAAAATTAGGTGCATACAGCTATTTTCGTTTTTCTTTTATAATCGAAAACTTATCGTAGACCAGTGACAGACGTTCTTTAAAAAAAATCGCAAGTTTTTTTAACTTCGGCGGATTTTAATGGTATAACATTTATTTTCCTCACTTTTTTTATATCCAGCTTCCATTCATTTAATATCCCTTTAATATCATTGACATAATAAATGTCGTTTCTAGTCTATCTCTTTCTATTTCTTTTCTATATATGGAAAGTTCAAAAATCATCATATAATAATGCTTACGTCAGACTATTCCTGGAGATAGTAGTTTCAATTTCTCACATCTTCTTTAAGAGGTAGGAAAATAGTTTGTGAAATTTATACAGGGGAGGAGCCAACACCGAAGTTACAGGTTTGATAGATTTTTGTAATTTTGACTCAAATTTTGTATTTATATAAATTTTTTTAATATTTAATATATAAAAATAATTTATCTAGACTCAATATGTATCAAAAACATTATAATTAAGAACCCCTAAACACAAAATTTTGGCTTCCCCTTTGAATTTATATGTATATTCCAAGAGATCTTTCTATGCGACAATTATTATCCTTGCATTTTAAAATTCTTAACATTATGAGTATATATATTTTTTGTCTCAATTTATGTGACATAATTTTTTTTTATCTGTCTAAAAAAATATGTCATCTTTTTATATTTGAAAATAAATTAACTTTATGAGATAATTTACAATCACATGTTTATATAAAAAAAATTAATCTTTTTTACTTTATTGAATTATGTTTCAAGTCAAATAGTGTCCAATAAATTAAAACGAAATTATAATTTAAAGTCCTATAATTTTCCCATTAATCAGCTGACATTTAACTTAACGGAAAGGTAACTTGATTGATGTTGACTAGGCTAACTTTTAGGCTTTAACTCTTTGTCTTATTTTATTCATTAACAAAACCAAACAAAAGCCAAAAAAAAAAAAAAAAAAAGCAGGGAGGGTCTATTTCTAGAGTTTGTTTTACTACTACTATGTAGCTAGGTTACGTGTTTTTACTAGGGGTGGTCAATGGGACGGAATGGGACGAGATGTGATGGGATTTGGGGGACGGGATTTGGGGCGACGGGGTGGGTGATTGGGATCAGGACTTGGCGAGTCAGGCGAGCCGGACGGGCCGAGATAGGGGGACGGGAAGAGGTCCCGTCCCATATCCCGCCGGAAAAGGGGACGGGATATGGGGGACGGTACGGGTCGGGTCAGGTAGGGGGATTTTAATTTATTTTTTTTAAACCCGTAATTTTAAAAATATATATATATATTTAAACACTTAAATAATTGATCAAGATAGTGAATAAAAACATCTCAAGACTGTTTTTGTGCCTCTTATATTATTTAATCGAAATATGATTTTTTTTGTAATACAATTTCAAAATTGCAACTTTGTTTCGTAGTTCAAAAGTTGCAAATCACATAGTAAAATTGTAATTTAAAAAATTACATAGTCAATCATAGTTTTTCTAATTTCCTCACAATCTCTTGGATGATCTTCTGTTGGAATTGGAAGTTGTTAGTCAAATTGTTCGACGTCTCTTCATGTTCCATCGGATAAGATTTCGTTGTAGTTGTAGTCTTCTTCTTTGTTAATCTCTGGTTGACCGCACCTTCTACGCTCCGCTCTAATCCAATTTCTAAATAAAACTGAAATCTCCAAGCTGTCTCTCGCCAATGAGTGTATGTGCGTGCTCTCCTATTTGAAACCTTTCAGCAGAAAAAGCGTTTTCAGAAATTGTTGATGACGCTTGAATATTTAACACATCTCGGGCCATCTTTGATAGTGTTGGAAATGTCTTCTCATTCTCCCTCCAGTATTTCAGCAAGTCTTCACGTCCATCTTCATTGACAATTGATTCGTACGGTACAACATCCTGCAAAGCATAAACAACAAACTCACTAATTTGTGAAGAACTTGAACCACTATACATTCTATTTTTAAGACTTTGAATACTTGAAGCAAAAACCGCATATTTTTTATAAGGTTGCAGTGAAGTAGAAGAAGATGGTACATAAGCCAGTTGATTATTTGCACTTGGTAATATATATATATATATATATATATATATATGTGTGTGTGTGTGTGTGTGTGTGTGTGTGTGTGTGTGTGTGTGTGCGCGCGCGCGCGCTAGACATAACTTCTTCTTTAGTTGGTTCGTAAGTTTGTTCTTTAGTTGGGTCTGTTGGAGTTGGAAGTATTTCTGATCTTTCATAAATCGTTTCAACAAGTGCTTTACAATCGTCTACTTTAATAGTAAGATTTAATATATCACCAATAAAATAAATAGTGGAAATAGAAAAAAAATTAATTTTAAAAACATTTTTAATAGATGGAGCGTAAGTTGGTTTTTGCATATATTCATTAAGTAACAAAAATATTACAGCTATATAAAATAAAATAGATGAAATAGTAGGATAATAAATATCAAAAAATTCGTTAGTAGCTAGAAAAAAATTCTCTAAGAATACATTATCAAGAATAGAGCTACAAAGTTTTTATTAGTAACATATTTTCTTAACATTCGTTAGTACCATATTTTTTTATACTCTTTGCGTCTTTGTATTTTATTACCTTTTAAAATAAAGTAGATAGCAAATTGTACTTTATCAAAAATAGAGCTAAAAAGTTTTTAGGCCATCCTTTACAACTAATTTATAAATATGACATGCACATCTAACATGAAAAATATCGGGAAAAGATGGAGTCAATCGAGTTTTTAAAATGTTTACAGCAGAATCATTAGAAGAAGCATTATCTAATGTAATAGTCATAATTTTATCAGTAATTCCATAATATTCACTAATTTCATAAATATTTCTTGAAATAAAAGCTCTAGTGTGCCGATCATCAATATATCTATATGCTAATATACATTTTTGCATAGACCAATTCTGGTCTATCCAATGACATGTAACAGTTAAATAATCATTATCATTAGTATTATGGCCTATGTCAGAAGTGATAACCAATTTGCCATTAAAATGATATAATGCATAACGTAAATATTGTTGATATTCATGCGCAAATTTAAAAACATCTTTTCCAACAATTGATCTAGGAAAATCGTTAAAAGCAGAATTATATGTTTCTCGAATGTATTGAATAAAACCATGAGAGGAAGGAAATGAAAAAGGCAAACCATCCACATCAACTAATTTTGCTAATTTTTCCCGATCTTTGTATTTATCATATTTAGGACCTATAACTCCCCCGTCATCGGGTTAATTCGGTCTTGTACTTGGTCGGGGACACTATGTGAACCTTGTCCCGACTTAGAAGGCATTTTCACACCCTATTTTTCAACCAAATATTGGTTATATCTTGCTTTGTGAGAGTTTTCTACATGTATCATTAAACCTCCTGTCCCACCTTGACCTTTTCCAGTTTTAAATTTATAAACTTCACGATAAATTTACAAATAGCTAGTTGATTAGGAATGTCCCTATCAAAAAAATTCCATGCAAGTGATTTTAATTTTCGTTCTTTTTTTTTCTCAACTCATACTAGGGGGAATAAGAGGCCAGTTTCAGTTTCAGCCTGAGGTAGAGGTGCAGTAGTGGGTGTGTTATCTAAATTATCTTCTAATTCATTTTCTAAATGAAAGTCTGATTCAGATGTAGAATATACATCTTGATCTAATGGTGTATTAATATTAACATTAAAAAATCAGTTTCATCTACATTAGTGAAATCATCGTAATTACGATTACTAGAAGATGCACCCTTACTCCTGTTACCCCTAGTACCTCTACCGAAAAAATATCCACTTCGTTCCATTATAATTATGCAAATAAATAATTAAAGTTAATAAAATTAAGTACGATAATTAAAATTAAGTAACAATAATAATTTAAAGAAGGAAAGAAGGTACCAAACGTCAACGTGTAATCGAGGTTAAAAATTGAAACTTTGCTCGATGATCCTCAAGCTAGTTGCCAACTTCACTCTCAATTTTTGATAGAAACTAACAAATAATATATAATATTTAGTGTGCAATTTAGACTTGCAGAGAGAGATTAGAGAGATGGTAGGAAGATTTGTGAAAAAATATAGAGGAAAATGAGGTATTTATAGTTGAGAAATAGAGTTAAAGTGTAAATATACTAACTTATGGTTTAAAATAAATATTAAGGGGGTATGAGGGGTTTATGGGGTGTGGGGGAGCCAAAATGGTCGTTATTAGCCGTTGCCAACAGCTAAAATCAAAATGTGTAAACAGTTATTTCTGCAAAGGGGGGGAGGGGATGGACGGGACGGGGCAGGTCGGGACGCGGGTGGGATGGGGCGGGATCGGGACGGGCGAGACGAGCCCTAGTCCCGTCCCGAGTTCAAACCCCGCTACCGATATATACCATCCCGAATTTGTTTTTGCCGGTTGGGGCGGGGCAGGTCGGGTAGGGCGGGTTGCGGGACGGGATCGGGCCGTCCCGACACACTAGACATCCCTAGTTTTTACTAAGCTACACAGTCATACACTTTTGAGTGGGCTCCACCTCCCAGCTTGGACTGTGGGGCTCCTATTATTCATTCCTTCCGCAAATTCCGATTTATCCAACGCGTTTCTTACGCTTTATTTTCCCCTTAATTAGCTCCAAGCCTTTTTTAAGTCAAGAATCTATTTCCTTTTACTTCTTTTCATTTTCTTTTACCCTTCAAAAGATAATATATATTGAGTCTGAAACTTAAATGACCCATAAAGTAAGAAAGTGAATAAAAATAACTCATTAAAAAAAAGATGACAAATTATCTTTTGTGCGGGAATTTTCTGTGCAAAATGGGTTATTTTAATCCTAGGCAGCCCACAATTTTTAAATGGTCACTTTTAATTTAATTACGCAATAAATTATTGTGTTTTACAATCAATTATTTATCTACATGTTTGTACTTAATTTGACATGACACTATGACAAGTATTGCAAGAACCCATCATTTTTTCTATTTAACATGAATTTTGGATGAGGTAAAAACTCATCCATTTTCAAAGTTTAAGACATCAAAATTTCAAGTTCTTGAAAAAACCATCCAACTCCAAAGTTCATAAACAATGGCGTCTCCTCCTTTAACTGTTAAGGTTTTTAATTTTGGGAAGGAGAGTTCTTCATGATAATAATAATAATAATGTTCGTTATAGTATTCCACCAAAATATCATGTTAAGCTTCCAATTAACTTGGATTACTCAATGTCATATACAGAAGAATGAAAGTTAGTAAGCGTGAGTTCACGTTATCTATAATAGGTAGATATCTAATATCTATTGCACCGCAAGGTTTAGTGTGTTTATGGGAAGTGGAATATCACTGATGATGAGTCTTTGAGTGAATATTTGAGGGCGCCGAAAGAATATAGGGGCTTAATCACCTTGAATGTTCTTGAAATGTATGTTGAAACGATACATATCAGTCGTAGTGAAGTCTTGGCCATGACTCGTCAAGAAGTCCCAGAAATGCCGACTGCGACTCGTCCTCAAATCCCTCAAGTTCAGCCTATTCATGGTAACACTTATCCAGACATGAGTTCTTGTGGAGACATTTTGAGTGGACAAATGTCGCTAGAAACTCTAAGCCAGTTATTTAATCAAAATTAAGGAGAAAATTGGTAAATATGCATTTTTTATTATTATTTTGTGTAGTAGCACATGTTTATTATATGTATGGTAATAATTATGTTTTTGTATCTTTTTAGGGATTATACACATGGTATGACTAATATTGTGTAATCCTTTCAGTTTGGTGCGATTGATTATTATCGATAGGTATATTTTTTAATAATTAAATAATATAAGTATTTTGATGTTTAGTATTTACAATACTTGAACTGCCTCTGTAGTGAAAATTATTCACAAAATGCGCCAGTTGTACCAAATGTTGATTTCAGTGCAGTTGATCTTTCTTCAAACCCAGACAATATTGATTATTATCGGTTGGTTCATCATCTTGTTATTAAATAATTCATATATATATATTATGATGTTGGTATTTAAAATATGTTACCTATTTTTCGTGTAGGAAAAGGCCTTTACTAGATGGTGAAGGATTATCAAAATCATATAGAAACATCATCGAGTGATAATGATGATATACCGAATAGAGAGGTATCCGATGATGATGACATAAATATATCAGATAGTGAGATTGATATTCATCCACATAGACAGGAACAACAATTAGTAGAAATGATGCAAAATCGGCCACACTAGCAAGAACCACGGGCAGCAAGCTCAATTCACCAACACGAACCGATGGCAGAAATCCCAATTCAGTGACATTCTGATGTGATTCCATATCTTGATAATCTTCAAGGTCGTCCTGATGCCTTTGTATTTACTAGAGAAGATGATCATATTCGCCAAACAATGTGGAAAGAACCAGACGATCTTGTAAATGATATTGTTCACCTTGCAAAAGGCATGATTTTCTCTTCCAAAAAGACAATGCAAAGGGCCATCAAAATTTATAACATCAAAGAAATGAGGAAGTTTAGAATTGATGATTCAACCCGAAAGCTACGGAGATTGGTTTCCAGACGTGAGTATCAAGGTTGTTAATGGATGCTTCGGGGTATTGAGACTCATGATATTATATGGACTATCACAAAAATTCGCTCACTTCACACTTGTGATATGGATGACAATCGAGTGGATCATTTTAATTTAGATACAAATATGATTGATCAAGTGTTACTTGCTGACATTGCCAAAACCCCAAGGTACCCTATTCGACCAAGTTCATTATAATTTTGACATCAATTAAATTATCATTGTTAAATGTTGTTTGTTTAAACTTTTTCGGATTTCCAATCAAAGAATGTATTAGAACAGTGAAAGTTTATCGTAAAACAATAAGTATGAGAAAGGGATATCTCGGGCGTAGATGCGCTTTTGAGATGATTTATGGTACCGAGAGGGTTCTTTCTAGCAGTTGTCAAGGTATATAGTAGCTCTACAATACTTCAATCCTAGTACTATTATAGAGTGAAAGCTCAACACCCAACCTAGTGTGGCCGGTAATATTTTCAATTTTGTGTTTTGGACATTCAGACCATGTATTGATGATTTTGCTCATTGTCGGCCAGTAATATCCACAGATGGCACACATGTGTATGGGATATACGACATCAAGCTACTGATTGCAGTACGAATTATTGCCAATGAGTCAATATTCCCTTTTGCTTTCGCCATTGCCGCTAACGACAGCAACGAGACATGTGGAATATTTTGACATATTTGAGGCGATGCGTTATTAAGGATCGTATGGACATATACGTGCTATCTGATCAAAATTACGGCATAGTGAATAATATGTTTCGTTTGGAGGGGTGGCAGCCTCCCTTTGCTTACCATCGCTATTGTTTAAGGCATATAAAGGCAAAATTTCAAACGACATTTAGAAACAACATACTAAACAAATGGATGTGGGCGGCTGCAACAGAGCATCAAGAAAAAAAGTTTTTTTATGGATGGAGATGATCAAGGCAGCAAAGCCGAAAGCATATGATTGACTGAAGGCAATCCATGTTGACAAATGGACATTACATGCGGATGAAGGCAAAAGATGAGGGATGCTAACAAGAAATAGCTCGGAGTCATTCAATGGTGTGATAAAATCAATGCAGGGGCTGTCTATTACTGCAATGGTGAGAAAAACTTACAAGCAAGTTGTGGAGCGGTTTGTAGCTAGAACAAAATAGGCCAAAGCCATATTAGCATATGGTTGGAAATGAATGTCAAATCCTACAAAAATATTTGAGCATCATAGAAAAAAATGTGAGCAACACAAGATGGAAGAGCATAACCATATTGAATGTGTGTTTGAAATCAAGACAGGTTCTTACCAAGGTCCGGGAGACAACATTCATACCATTTATGAGATTACGAAAATGTGCAGTTGGGGTAAGTAGCAATCATACCACATGTCGTGTTTTCATGCCATCAAGTGTTTCGAGATAATTGAAAAAATGGTATCAAATTATGTGGCATCGGTGTATAGCGTGAAAAGTTATCTTAAAGTGTATGTCGGTCATTTCTACCACTTGTTGATTAGGCTTATTGACCAAACAGGACAATTTTTATGATTGCTAACAAGAAGTATATTCATAAATTGTGTGTTAATGCACGAACTTGGATTTCCAATATAAATAGATGTTCCGGATAGGACATACTCTTGAAAGTGTTTGATGTGTAAGGAGTTTGGCTATGATAAGAGTTTGTGTCACCTACGGGACCGTGGTGGTGCAAGTACCTCTGGTAGTAGAAGAACCTCTCGTGTTTGAAGAACCTCATAATTTTATGAATGTATTTTAATTTTTCTTGATGTATTCGAATTGTCTTGAATTATGAATTTTAAGTATTTTTCTTCTTGTATTGAATGATGTATTACTTTTTTTTAATGAAGCATCTTGAATTAACCATTTTATCATCAAGAAAATTCTATTAAAAATTCTTAACATACAAAAATTAGAAAAGACTCTAAACCCTAAAAACTTGTAAAAACACTTACATTGGGCACTTTACAACGCCAAAAACGACGACATGAATTATCTTGGATCCTTGATGTTATGAGCTTATAATAATAACTGCAACCACAAACATCAGGTTCTATAGCAAAATTTGACGTTTCGGAGCTTTGAGACATGATTTTTGGAGGGCTAAAGTATGATAAAAGAGTGAAAATGAAGAAGGTGAAAAGTGACTTGAAAATGACTAAGTCTGATAGGGTTTATAATAACCCCTATTGCGCAGTAAATTACTGCGCAAAAGGTACTTTTGTCACAATTTTTGTGTGGATATTTTAGTTCACTTGCTCATTTTTTAGGTTATTTAAGTTCCGAACTCAATATATACTATAGCTACATACTAAATACAGGTCTACTTATTCGGCCTTATTCAGGAAATGCATGTCCTATTGAGTTTTCACTAATCACTACACTTAGCAAGATATTATATGTTAGTACTTCATTTACTTTTTTTGTAAATTATGTAAAATGATTGTCAATTGGCATGTCAAATGCAGATCACGAGCAGGACAACTCAAGGGGAAGATTAGTAAATCTTTTTTTTTTAAACTAAAAATTATGAGACGTCAAAAAATGATAATACTAATAAATTTATTGTTTAGTTTTCACTTAGAAAATATTGAAATTAGTAAAAAGAAATGAAAACTTTCATTAAAAAAAGGGGAGATGATTTGCTTCTTTCCAATTGATGGTGACTAAACAATAGTAATTCCTAAGAAAGCAGAGATAAAAATTCGAATAAAGTATTGCATTAACCTCTAATTTTCCATAAACATAATAATCACTCTAATGTTGATAGTCAGATTAAAAATTCAAAGAGAAATTGCACACGGAGAATTCTTTCTCGCGAACAAACACAATTCCTACACACCTAGGAGCATCCCTTCCTGCATATTCATACAAGATCCGAGTAGGCGGGTTGAGGTCCTACGAACGAGATATCCATTACTGGGAATACTCTCCCAAAAAGGAAAAAATGTATCTGTCAGGTTCGTTTTTTCTTACTTGGGTTGGGCGGGATACCACCTTAATTAATATACTATTCAATTAGATTAAGAAAACACGATTATGTAAAAAAGACAAATAACCTTTTACAGAGAATATTAAATTATTGATAATGTAAAGATTCGCTCACTTTATGTGGAAATAAGATAAATCATAGGAGTATTGTTTTTTAAACTTAACAAGGTAATTCAATAAATTCATATGTTGAATCATTTATATGCTTTTCTTATACTTGTGAGTCAACATTGATAGTCTGATATCAATTACTATTGACAATCAGTTGTTGCCTCCTGCTATCGAGAAAATGTTACTTTTACTTTGACCAAAAATGACTATGTTTGACCAAAATCCCAAACAGATATATTTAAATCTATGGTTAAGAGAATTTTAATCTAGTTAAAAAGAAATGGTAAAATATGATATAAAATTATTAATTACACATCTAACCATCTCTTGGTCGATCAAATCTATGGTCATTTGATCCAGAGGGGTTAGCTTGCTGGCAGGGAGTCAACTTTGCGGCCTTAGGGTTGCAAGTTCGATTCTCCCCTCCGGATATCGTCCTCCGGGGCATATACATGTGGTAAAGCCTGGGCGCTAAAAGCCGCGCGGACATGTTGCAGTGTGGGTTCGATCTCCGCCAAGCCTTGTGGATGGGGCCTGTGGGGGGGGTCAACCTTGTAGCATTGATCCGTTGGACGCAAGCAGACACTGACCATGTGTGCACATTCCGCGATTTACCTGGTGGTGGGGTGTTGAAGGACCGGTCCCATCATCTCCAGGACGTCTGGGTAATACCAGTGAAGTAGTCAGACGCAAGCCTGGAAACCTGGATTATCAAAAAAAAAAAAAATCTATGGTCATTTGTATCATAGGGACAGCTTTATTAACTAGGGATCATGAGTTCAAAATTACTGCCACATCTTTCTTTTCTTATTAACTTTAACAAAGAGAAAAAAATAAAGAAAAAGAAGAAATATTATCACGGGATAATTTAGAAAAACTTTTCCACAAATAAAGTTCAGAAATCAGACGAATATATAATTTCAAAAACAAAATTTAATTAGACAAAAATGTTTTCCGAAACTAACACGAGATTTTCTCAAAAATTAATCAAAAGTTCAAAACAACTTTTTTTCAAAATTTTCTGAAAACTGTTTTCATAAATTAAATAAAAACAAATCATGATGTCAGGGTAGTCCGAGTGGACAGTACCTCAAAATTTGACAAGTACTCCCTCTGTTCAATTTAATGGGGGACATTATATGGCTTTGCACTGGAGAAGGTCCACTCCATGTACATTTGTTTGGTATGTGTCATTCCCCCGTCAGCTTAATTGTCTTTCAGCGAAATCCAACATTTTCACACATGTCCTTCTCATGAGTTAAAATAATAATTTTTAGCTCAAACAGATTTTAAACCTGTTTTTTTTTTCCTAGTAAGAAGTTTGATGTTAGGATTTGAGTTTCAAATCCGTCAGAAAACAGTAAATAAGCGAAGAACAAACAATACACACATATTTATAGTGGTTCATCCTCAATGTGAGAGCTATATCCATTTTGCCCCTGCAGATTTCACTATAATCAGAATAGGGAGTTTGTGGTTTTACAATTCTCTTTTTTTTTCGTCACACACACTCTGCATAAGGTCTTCATAGTGTCGATGATGAATTAGGCTCTACAACTAAGGTTGGCCAAAAGGGCGGGTCAGCCCGGTCCCGCCCCGCCCCGCCCCGCCCCGCCCCGACCCCGCTCCGCTTAAAAAATATATATACCGATAACGAGATTCGAACCGTGACGGGACCTGGGCTCGTCCCCTCGTCCCACCCGAAACCTCCCCTTTGCACAAAATAGTCGTTGTGCAACGGCCATTTTATATTTTGGCCATTGTGCAACGACCATTTTTTGCCTCCTCCCCTCCCTCAACCCCCCTACCCCCTTAATATTTATTTTTAACCTCTAAGTTATTATATTTACTCTTTAACCCAATTTTTCAACTATAAATACCTCATTTTCTCTTCATCTTTCTCACAAATCTTCCTACAATCTCTCTAATATCTCAATCTATCTCTCTACAAGTCTATATTGTCTACTAAATATTCAATTTTATTTATTCATTTGGGAGTAAAGTTGACAACTAGCTTGAAGATCATCCATCGAGCAAAGTTTCAATTTTCAACCTCTCGATTACACATCGATGTTACGTTGGTGTTTGGTACATTCGTTCATTCATTAAACTATTATTGTTTCTTTATTTTAATTAGCGCACTTAATTTCTTTATCTTTAACTATTTATTAGCATAATTAAAATGAAAGGATTTAGAGGTATGCTTAAGGGTAAGGGTAAGAATCACGCTTCTTCTAGTATGGGTAACAAGGACAAGGGTACTTCTTTTAGTCATCCTATTCCTAGACAGGATGATTTGTTGATATTGATTTTTTTCTAAAATACCATTAGATTTAGACGACGATATATTTTCTAAAACTCAACAAGACTTTAATTTAGAAGATAATCTAGATGACACACCCATTAATCTAGATGACACGCACACTAGTGCACCTCAAACTGGAACGCCTCTTATTCCCCCTACTATGAGATGATGCCCAACAAAACGAAAATTAAAATCAGATGCATGGATTTTTTTATAGGGACGAAGAGAATCAAGTAGTTAGATGCCGAATTTGTAAAAATATTTATAAATTTAAAATGGGAAAAGGCCAGGGTGGGACGGGAGGTTTATTGAGACACGTACAAAACTTTCACCAAGCTAGGTGGGCCCAATACCTGGCTGAAAAATCGGGTGCGCCATTGCCCTCTCAGTCGGGTCAATGTTCACATATTGTCCCGGACCAACTACAGGGTCAAATTAACCCTATGACGGGGGGAATTGTAGGCCCTAAATACGATAAACATAGAGATAGAGAAGCAATAGCAAAATTAGTTGTTGTGGAGGGTTCGCCTTTTTCATTTCCTTCCTCTCCTGGTTTTATTCATTACATTAGAGATATGTATAATCCTGCATTTAACGGTTTTCCTATATCAACTGTTAGGAGAGATGTATTTAAATTTGCACATGAATATCAACAATATTTACATTATACCTTATATCATTTTCCTGGTAAAGTATCTATCACGTCTAATATAGGCCGTAGTACTAACGACCATGATTATTTAACGATAACATGTCATTGGATTGATTATAAATGGACTATACAAAAACGTATTTTAACGTATAGATATATAAATGATAGGCACACTGGTACTTTTATTTCAGAAAATATTTATTCAGTTTGCGATTATTATGGCATAACTGATAAAATTATGACTATTACATTAGATAATGCTTCTTCTAATAATTATGTTATTAGAATTTTAAAAGATCTTTTAACTCCATCTTTTCCAAATCATTTTCATATAAAATGTGCATGTCATATTTATAACTTAGTTGTAAAGGATGGTGTATCATTTTTTGAAGACATTCTTAATAAAATACAGTTTGCTATAAACTTTATTTTTAGAAGTAATAGAATACAACAAAAAAAAGAATATAAAAAATTGTCACGATTGTGGACTACCTTATAGAAAAATTCTCGAAGAAGTAGCCACTAGGTGAAATTCTTTATATGAGCAACTACTTGTTGCTTATGATTATAGAAGACATATAACTTTATTTTTTAACGCCCATAATCGAAATCCAACTGATATGGTTGTAGATAACGATTGGAAAAAAAATTCAGAACTTATGTATTTCTAGAGAAATTTTTTCAAGCAACAAAAAAAATTTCGGTATATATTATCCTACTATTTCAACTATGTAATTTTATATAGCTATAATATTCAAGCGTCATCAACAGCGTCTGAAAACGCTTTTTCGGCCGGCAGATTTCAAATAGGAGAGCATAGACACTCATTAGTGGGAGACAGCTTGGAGATTGCAGTATTATTCAGAGATTATATACGAGCGGAGTGGAGAAGATGCGGTCAACCGGAGATCAACGAAGAAGAAGACGAAAACTACAACGAAATCTTATCCGACGGAGGTGGAAGCGACGTCGAGCAATTTGACCAACAAACACCAATCTCAACTGAAGAACCATTTATAAAGAAACTAGAAAAGGTGTTTTTACATATGTAATTTTTTTAATTGTAATTTTACTATGTTATTTACAACTTTCAACACTACAAAGTTGTAATTTTGAAATTGTATTACAAAAAAATCATATTTCTATTAAATAATATAAGAGGCACAAAAACAGCCTTGAGATGTTTTTATTACACTCTCTTGTTCAATTATTGAGTTGTTTATTTATATGTTATTTTTGTTAAATTAAGTGCAAAAAAAAAAAAAAAAAACGACCCCGTCCCGCCCCGCCCCGATATTTAACGGTCCCCTTTTCCGACAGGACCGGGACCTGGATGGGACATCGGCGGAATCCGCCAGTCCCGCCGAGTACCTCTCCCGCCCTACCCCCGTCCCGTCGGCAGGACCCGGCCCGTTGGCCACCCTTATCTACAACTCAACAGTTGCTAGCTTGGCAAGTGCTTTTGACATGTTACTTCCATGAAAGCACTTCTCTATCAAATTTTTTGAAACTTGATGATTTGTGCTTCCTTGATATTCACTTCAATGATGTAAACATTATCTCATCTCATGATCCTCTCTTAATTTGAAGTTCGCATTTGATACGAAATTAAATATCGTTATACGGGAAATTTGTTTTTATAGTTCATTACAAATGTTATTTTAGTTAGGTGGAGTACTATTTTTTATAAGAGATCAGTAAAATGAACATATGTGATCTTAAAACTAACACAAGAGATAAAACATTTAATTTCTTCTATTCAAATCGTAAGTGAGCACGAGAGTTTATTTTCCCCTAATTATATACGTAGTTTAAACCTAATTATTGTAGCTTGTGTGCATCTTCGACTCCCAACTCTCCTCATACAATCTTACAGTTTAGTCCGTGATGTAATAATAACATGAAATGCTACGAGTACATGCCCATTGATGTTGGTATGTGATACGGGGACAATGAGATATATTTGTGTACACCATTACTAAAGCATATGGAATGGATAAGATCCCTTCATAATATCACTCTTAATTAGAGATCTCATATTCATTCTTAATTGAAGATATTGAATTTAAGTCCTGAAAATAAAAATAAAAATTACTAGGGAACATTTCCCCCTTAAATGGTCCTTATTTATGAATGCGAATTTGGACTATATATCACTCAACATGAATAAGTAGTTAAAATTTATATGTAAATTACTTATGTTACATTCGTTAGTTTGATATGACTGCCGACGTCGTGATAAATTTTCCGTGGTAATAATATTTTCTTATATTCGTGATAATCTAGAGCGACTCATGTAGAAACTTCAAATAATGTATTATATCTAAAAGTATATTCTCCCTTCGTCCCATATTAGTTGGATATTTCCCCCTTTACACGTTCCTTAAGAACTCATAAATAAAAATGTATTTTTACTATATTACGCTTATCTCTCTTCAATTAATTGCACTCTAATCAATATTGATTATTTTAAAAAGTAATTAATATTAAGGATAAAGTTGGAAAATTTAATTAATTATATCTTGATTTTATAAATGAACAAGTATTTTAGGACGGATATTTATAGTAATATGGTCAACTAATATGGGATGGAGGTGCCCCTAACAAATTAAAAAGCAAAAAGCACTCTAACAAATTAACTTTGTCCCTCTTCTCATCTCGTGTCATTCAGGGGTTGGTAGATGATTGAATTGTATAGTTGGATCAATTAAGAAGCTGCCTTGATAGCTCCAACACCTCCTGGTTCATCCTATATCGTACATAGATTAAATTTTATACGTTGACGGTATAAAAATATTTATATAATTAAATTAATTACTCCATAAAATAAATACTATATATATTAAATTGCTAGAATAAATTACACTATATATGCTAATAATATAAGAAAAATATTTATATTATCCGTGTGTATAACTTAAAAATCGATATCACAATAACAATTTCTCATTCCTCAGTTACTGGTTGGTCAAGATCCTTAATCAAGTCTAACCTCATTCATATTGCTGAAAGAGGTAGGTAATAGTTAAAGCTTGTTTTTATTTTCTTTGGAACGTTAGGTGGTGTAAAACAAGAACAAACTCTAGTCTTAATCATTAAATTATGTCACATCATCTTGTCTTCAAATTAAAAAGGGTAAAGTGTGAAATTTGCCCTCCAACTATATTTTATATTTTAACATTGTCCTCCGTCAAATTTTAGAATCAAATTTACCCTTCCCGTTAGTAAACTTATTAAATTTGTCCTCAGCTGAATGAATTTCTGACTTGGACTCCACGTCAGATCCACATAGACGCCACATCAGCTCACCCAATTATTTTAACCCGTAATCCGTACTTGTTACCCCATCTTTTAAATAGTTTCACTCATTACCCTCACTGTTGTTTCTTCTTCAACGGACCTCCTCATTGTTGCTTCTTCTCTAGCGGACCTCTGCTATCTCCGGCGAGCTTCGACGAGTTCACATGTCGGAGCTCCAGCAAACTCCACCATTGTACAGCCAATTCACCACCAACGCCTCCACTTCATCTCCCTCTCATCCATCTCCATTTTCTGCCAGTTGCCGCCGTCGGATTTGACCATCGAACGACCGGTAATGACGACCAGTAACCACAACTGCTCCATCTCCACACCAACACGAAACCACCAACCAAACGCCCTTCTCCCTTTCCCCCTCTTTTCGTCATTGCCGGAACAAACCAACTCCACCAACAACAACCAAATAGCCCCTCATCTCTATCGTTCTCCACCACTCCTCTGCCACATTCTCTGGTGAAAAATGCAGCATGATGAATAATACTGTCTCTATGAAGAAAAATCTCTTTCACCACTCTCTTCTGAACCCTCCCCCAAAAGGGTCACTCTCAATTCACCACCACCATCGCTGTCGCCATTGCCGCCACCGAGGATGGTTCTTCCATTTCACCAATCACTTCACTATCCCCTACTTTTTCACCCTTGTCCAAAAGGGTGTCTGAAAATTCATATTTTTCTACCAACACCAACGCCGCCGCTACTGCTGCTAATACCACGACGGCGCCACCGCTCCCATTTTCAAGATTCACAAAAATGCAGCCCAATAATAATGAAATTCTTCTTCGGACTCTCTCAGAACCACCGGTCTTTAATTCTTTTTCCGACTTTTGTCGTTACATGAATTTCCAGTCACCGAAAAACGACAAGAACAATCCAATCTCTGTAAAATTACCTCTTCGTAGATCAATTTTTAATCCCTCTGCTGATATTATTCTCTCTCCGGCTCCGGCTCCGGCACCGGCACCTGCTGCTTCAACTCCGGCATTGGCTTCAGAAACTACAAAAAGAAAGGTGAAATGAATGCAATTAGTGTAGTGTTCAGTTTTAGTACTTACTATACTTACTTATCTTTTGTGCTTATTGAAATTTCTATTCCTACGTGGTGGCGTCTATGTGGATCCGACGTGGAGTTCAAGTCAGAAATCCATCTGGCTGAGGGTAAATTTAATAAGTTTGCTAACGGAAAAGGTAAATTTGATCCCAAAGTTTGACGGAGGGCAATGTTAAACTAGAAAGCATAGTTGGAGGGTAAATTGGACCCTTTAATTTAATCTTATACCTAATATAAGTGAATTTTTCCCCAAAATCATTTAAGAATAATTCATTCAATGCATATATACACACATAAAAAATAAAAAAAATAAAAAGCAAACGTAGTGCAAGAATATGAGCATACACAAAATTTGCATTTGAATATCATACTTTTGGAATTACGCACATTAATTGTTACTTAAAGCAAGACAGAACTAAACACCAGCTCATGAATTGGTGGAAAGTTTTCATTGCCATATATATCAAATCATAATCACTATTTTAAAATGCCATCACGTTCTTTAATCTTTTCATTTTCTAATTATGATATTCTAATTCCCAATTTCTATATGTCTAAATGAGACATAAAGCATAATACATGTATAGGGCAAAATCC
Source organism: Anisodus acutangulus (assembly GCA_029783415.1). Classification (NCBI taxonomy): domain Eukaryota; kingdom Viridiplantae; phylum Streptophyta; class Magnoliopsida; order Solanales; family Solanaceae; genus Anisodus; species Anisodus acutangulus. The sequence continues at coordinate 46,407,384 of CM056503.1, forward strand.
ATAAATAATATCGTACGAATTATGGTGTGACTTGTGGAGCATGAAGCTGAGTCATACTCACGTCAGATTATAGCGCTACTGGTTTGGTATGTATGATATCGGAGCGACACAAGCAAGGCCGGTACCGGTAATAAAGAAGGCTAAGAGTCGTTTGCATCATAACGGACGACTGTTACTAAAGTCGGTCATACGACTTCCAACAGTATTTTAATGGCATTTATTGAGAAATTGATTGTCCAAATAGGGCACTTCATTACATTGTAACCCATCAGACTCTAGTAATTACAAAATACTTATTGTTATTCTCTTGATTTCTGTATTTTCATACAATTTACTATCACTTTCCCCAGAAGCTGTCATAAGGCTCAGGCTAAGCATTACTTTATCTTGTCTTGTTATTATTCATTTTCAGTGCAATCATTTGGAATTCGTATCTAACGTGTCACTTGAGATCCACATGTCCTTGACCGCATATACAAATTCAATTGTATCATTTTACAAGTAAACAGTTTGGCACCCACCGCGGGGCCTAGACAATTGTGGTGTCACAAATGACCCATCTACTAATCTAATTTTTTCTTTAAGTCTTATTCTTTGTTCAGAACATACAAATGACAGGAATATGCAACGTTAGGGACAACACAAATAATCTTGGGTCGGATGGTCTTCCATTAGGAACCACGAGATCCGAAGACCCGATGCATACTGATGAAGTCACTTTCGGAGACGGACATACTCAATATAGTGACGTTCCCACTGATAAAATACCTGAAGAAGCCATACAGAATCTTCGAATGTAGAATGCTGCAATGAGCGAAGAGGTGGAGCGTCTGAAGAAGTTTCAAGAGGAGTTCATATCCAAAAATACGGGCAGTACTCCAACAGGAGGTCCGGTTCCTCCACCAAATACACATGGAGAAGCCGCTGATGGTCAGGAAAGAACCAATGATGATCAAGGCACATCTACAAATGATGGATCAGAGAGCGAAGTCCCTGAAAACTCATTCCAGGAAAAGGTTCTGAAATTCATGAAGAACATGACAAACAAAGTTGATACCAATGCAGAGAAGTCAGAAAAACTACCCAGGAGTTCTGGAGCCAGTTCAGTCAAATACCGGGGGCTCCTCTCATAATTGACGGTTTGGATGTAAAAAAATATATTCAATTAGCATATAAGACAGAGGTCTCACTCGAATTGATCCCAAAAGGTTTAAAATGCCTTTTGTGGCCAAGTATGATGGGAGTACTGACCTACATGAGCCTATCATGACCTATACTATGGTCGTGAACGAAAATGATCTAAGAGAACACGAATATCAAAGATCCTCCTCTTATCACTTTCCTCGATCACATGCGCTAATCTACATGTTGCTAACGAAACCTCTTTATAGGCACCCAAAAGAGAAGCAAAGTAGGGTCCTACTTGAGATTCGAAAATCTCAAGAGATTCGTACAATCAAGCAAGTGGCTTTCCACCCTCATTCTTCAAGAATAAGGAAGATCATTTTCAAGTTTGAATTTGTTCATTTCAAATCTGGGTTCTTCTACTTCATATTTATTTAATATTCATATTTTCCCTCTTTTTTTATATCATTCGTTAAGTCCCATAGGTTTGATCCTGTAGAATTTGACCTATTTTCTCATTGAACGAAAGGTACGTAATATATCTACTCTTGAGCAGCATGTCTTTTAGCAGGACCCTTAAACATGAGTACTGAATCGCCACCCCCTATGGTATGTATGGATACGCCTTCGGCACTAAAAAGTATCCTTTCTCGATCCATTACTATCTTGCTTCGAGCTTCAATTTCCCTATTTCTTCATAAGAAAATTGCATGAGAGTGGTTGACCAAGCACAACGGAGCACAACTATTAAGGCTCGAGTTATGGCAATAACAATCATCTCTCGAGATATGGGGGTATAGATGTCCCCTTGTGTAGGCAGTTACAACAACCGAGATTTGGACCATTGAGTTCCTATGGGGGGTCCATTTATCTACGGTCGACTGTGTATTGACACAGTAGGCAACACTGTGCCAGTTATTCTCCAGGGGGTGGGAGTACAAGAACTTCTCAAAAGTTTAAAGTAAATATTTGCGGCGAGCATCGTCTACTATATCGTTAACCGTGCTTTCAGGGCTTATACCCAATCTCCCGTATAGAGAAATTATGATCAACAACTATATATATGACATCACATCATTCCCTTTTTGCTTTGCCTTTATCCTGTTCTCCGAGAGAGAGCTAACAAAGTCTTTAAACGGACTTCTCTCGCCCTTCTCAAAGAGGTATCCTTTCATTGGGAGCACAGTGTACCCCAGTTTTATAACGAACGTCAATTCCTCGCTAAAGTAAACCCCTACAAAGGTACCAGTAGGGAAGATCATACTAGACCTTTTCGAAGTCGAAAGCAGGTCAGAATTCTAGCTTCCTCTATTTAGTTAGGAAAGCGAGAAGTCCCAGAGGCAAAGAAAGATTTGCCTTTCTTTGCTTGTCTTGTGCCAGTGCTGATGCCTCTATAATTAAGTTAAAAAGAAAAGAAAGACTCAAATATGCCAACTCATTTAGTATAGTCAAACTCAACATACGACGAGGCTCGTCTTAGTTCCATGAAATGAAATCAATAAGCTTTTTGATTGATTCAGGGTTAGCCCCCCTTCAACGAATTAGAACCCATTGAGGGGGCCTCGGCCCGGGAAGGGGAGAGTGAATGAGTGGTCAAAAGTGGAAGACTGTAAATCTGTTGAAGTTTTTCTACGTAGGTTCTAATCCTGCCTCTCCCACTTGTTTGTTGTATGCTTCAAAGAAGAGAAAATATGCATTCGTCAGCGTAGGAAGGCCAACCGAGCGAAGCTCTTTTTTTTTTTGCTTCTACGTCTAATGGCCATGAAGTGAAATTGTATAGTATGTTAATTAGAGAGGTTGGCGAACTACTACGATCTATAGATTTCCCATCTATATCCGCTTCCGGCCTGTCTTGTAGTCGTTGTCTTTTAGCTTATGTAGTCATCGGCCTTCCTACACGCATGCGTCCGCCAGAATGCCTCCTTGGTTCGGTACGAATCCAAGCCGATACATACGATAGGCGAAGAAAAGACCCTCATTTCATAGCACCTGGGGAACGCAAGTTTGATCGAGGAGAGGTGGAAGAAAGGGCTCGGGATGGATTTAGGAAATTAGGAGCCTTGATGACTAACAAGAGTGCCCAAAAAGTTCTGGAAGTGTCCGAAGCTTTACATGGCGAAAGCAACAATATCGCTTTTCTTGAACACCTTTTGAAAGATTTGCAGTAAAATTACAAATATGTTGCCTAGGGGCCCCTCTCCCGTCTAAAGACCGTGGGTTGAGTTGTTTGAACTTGGGGGGAAAGGCCTTTCCATATAAAGTGGTATGGCGCGACAATCCCTTTTTGCTTCATTTAACTTCTTCATTCAATTGAGAGAGAGTCCATTGAAGATCCCTCCGCCCTATTAGTAAAGCTACTCATCTTCAGATTGGCGTATCTCTCGTGTATCACCAATCCTTGCATGAATATGGGTTGTGTTCGAGAGGCTATGAATCGATTGGACCTGCCAATTGAATGAATCATAACACTCGTAATGATCGACTTTACGAGGATTCCATTAGATTCCGGAAGCTCGTAGCATTGGGTAGGCACAATTCCTAAACTTAAGAAGCTGGGGGCGTGCCCGCCGGCCCCTGACCTGCCTCCGATTACTGAAAGTGAATTCATTTTTAATTATCCTAATCCGACCTATCATTCATTGGTTAGGGTTAGGGAAAAAAGCTAGCTGGAAGTAATCTCTTCTTCTTAGTGAACATAGCCATTTTGTATTTTTGATTCCTGATCAGCCTTCCCAAGGTCTGGTCTCTTTCGGTACAGGTACAGACTTAGAATCGGTTCTGATCAAGAAGTTCGTTGAAACACTCTCTAAGGGGGCTCTGATATGGTATTCACAACTCCATGAGCATTCTAATGGTTCTTTCGCCCAGCTGGCAGACATGTTCATAAAAGCTCATGTGGGAGCTCGGAAGGTGAAAACGCGTAAGGCGAATATCTTCCGCATTGTACAAGGAGAAACATAACTCCTTAGAGATTTTGTTACCATGTTCCAAAAAGAATGAATGCTACTACCCGCAGTCCCGAATGAATGGGCTGTAAAGGCCTTGACGAAGGGTTTGAATCCTTCAAGTTTAGATGCTTCACAAAAGCTCAAGGAACATCTCTTGGAATTCCATGCTATAAGTTGGGAAGATATGCACAATCGGTATGAGTTCAAGATCCTCATTTAGGACGATATGCTTGGAACTAAAGCCGGGAGTATCTTTACAAGGGCAAAAAAGGAGAATTCCTCAAAAACCCGTTATCAATCTTATCATCCCACCGAAAAGCAAGGAGGGGGACAGAGTTTCCGCTCCTTTGATAAATTAAATAACAAAGGAGGTATCGAGCGAAATAATCAAGGATTTGTGAATTCCAAAAAAAATAATTCATCTAAGGGTGCCGAGTATCTAAAATTATCTGAGTACAATTTCAATATCGATGAAGAACAGATGGTGGCAGTGTTAAGAACTCATCCGACATCTCCACCACTGAAACTAATGCAATTGGATCCAAGTAAAAGAGATCAGTTCATCTGGTGTGATTTCCATGGCACTCACGGGCATAAAACTACGAATTGCAGACATCTATGAGAATAGGTGGCAGGAATGCTAAGTAGGGGCTATCTCTGAAATATTTGAGCGAGAGAGCTCGGAACAACTATGAGCTTGGACCTCCTGCAGAAGGTAAGCCTAATCCGACTGCTCCACTCTCATGTCATAAACATAATATATGATGGATCAATAATTGTCGCCACGTCTTTCACAGTGGCTAAAAAGACAAAAAATTATGTAACCCGGGAAAAAAGGTTTCGGTAGATACCATACGAACATACCATCACGTTCACTGAAGAAGATACTGCCGGTGTAATCTTTCCCCATAATAATGCACTAGTGATCACGGTGTCTATCGACTGATTCTAGGTGAAGAGAGTTTTAATTGATCCTGGAAGCTCAGCTATCATAATTAGGTTAAAGATTATAGAAGAAATGAATATGAAGGACAAAGTAATTCCGGCTTCCAGAACCTTTTCAGGTTTTAACATGTTAAGTGAAATAACAAATGGGGAAGTGGACCTACCGATGGACGCAATATGAGTTATTAAGATGAAAATATTCTATGTCCTCAATTGGGATATAAGGTACAATGCAATATTCGGGAGACCGTGGATACATGACATAAAGGCGGTCCCATCAATATTGCATTAGTTGGTGAAACTCTCTACACCGGAAAGGATTCAACAAATTTGAGGTAAGCAACCCACTGCTAGAAAGATGTACGCCATAGATGAACCGGAGGTGGAAGCAGACCCCAAATAGCAATTACGGGAAGCAGAACCGGTACCAGAAGAGGTTCACCAGGTTCCGCCCATAGAATCAGTATCAGCCTATCCGAAGGAGGAGTTTTCAGATCGGTATCAAGTACCTAGACACTTTCAGGTACCGGATGAATCAGATGTCACCAAGTCCATTATGGAGGAATTGGAGCAGATCGCACTACATCTGGAAACTCCCGATAGGAAGGTATACCTGGGCACCAGATTAACCCCGGGGCTCAGGGATTTAATTCTTAAGTATCTTATATCTAACATTGATTGCTTTGCATGGTCTCATAAAGATATTACAGGCATTCCTCCAGAAGTAAAAACTCATAAGTTGAGGCTGGATCTCAGTTTTCCTCTGGTACAACATAAAAAACGGCTGATAGTCAAACTCCGTAACAATTTTCTTAAAGAAGAAGTAGCTAGAATACTCAATATAGGATCAATACGGGAGGTAAAATACCCGGACTGGATAGCAAACATAGTTGTAGTACCTAAAAAGGGAATAAATTTAGAATGTGCATTGATTATAAGGATTTAAATAAGTCATGTCCTAAAGACTCGTTCCTACTACCGAACATAGATCAGATGATCGATTCTACGGTCGGTCATGAGATAATGAGTTTTCTCGATGCGTATTCTGGGTATAACCAAATAAAAATGCACCCGGAAGACCAAGAAAAAATATCTTTTTAACTACTTTCAGTACTTATTATTATGATGTTATGCCTTTTGGACTAAAATATATATGGGTCACATATCAAAGGTTAGTAAATAAAATATTTGAAAAGCAAATAGGTAAAACAATGGAAGTATATATAAAATGTTAAGAGTCTTCGTGCATAAGACCATTTAAGTACAATATGAAGTTGAATCTTGAGAAGTGTGCCTTTGGGGTTGGCTCCAGTAAATTCTTGAGTTTCTTGGTTTCCTAGAGAGGGATCGAGAAAAATCCTGATAAAATAAAGACTATCGAAGACATACCGGACATATTGGAAGATGTTAAAGTAGTACAACAGTTGACCAGTTGCATGGCGGCATTAAGCAGAAATATATATCCCGTTCCTCAAAAAAATATCATAGGTTCTTCTCACTTTTAAATAAGAAGAACAAATTTGTATGGACACCCGAGTTCCAGCAGGCCTTAAGGGACCTGAAGACGTACATATCCAATCCTTCGCTCATGTCAAAGACAAATGACGGAGAACAACTACTTATAACTTGACAGTCTCGAAGGTATCCGTAGGTGCAGTACTGGTGCGGAAAGAAAAAGGTACATAATTTTCTATTTATTACGTAAGTAGAGAAATGTCAGGGGCTGAGACACGGTACCCGTTACTTGAAAGATTAACTTTTGCCTTAGTAATGTCATCGCAAAAGCTTCGACCTTATTTTCAATGCCACCCAATTACCGTAGTAACAAATCTTCCTCCAAAAAATGTGTTGCATAAGCCTGAGCTATCCGGGCACTTGGATAAATGAGCGGCATAATTAAGTGAATTTGATATTGAATACAGACCATGGAGTGCAATAAAGTAGCATGTCTTGGCAGACTTTGTGGCCTATTTTAGTTCGGGAGAAACCCCACAAGTAGAAAATGAGGTTATTCAAGTCTTGGGGACTTCTCCTTGGATCTGGACACTATTTACAGATGGTGCCTCCAATGTCAAGGGAACCATTTTAGGTGTTGTATTGCGAACTCCCACCGGTGAAGTCTTAAGGCAAGCAATACATAGTATTCCATTGACTAACAATGAAGCATAGTATAAGACTTTGATTGCAGGTTTAGAGCTAGCCCGTGGGCTAGGTTCACAAATCATCGAAATCAAGTGTGACTCGCTTCTGGAAGTGAACCAAGTCCACAGATTGTTCAAGGCCAAAGATGAGCGTATGTCGAGATACCTTAAAAAGGTTTTGAAGTTGTTGTACCATTTCTAAGAGTGGACAGTGGTACATATAACCCGGGAGGAAAACATAGAGGTAGATGCATTCGCAAATTTAGGCTCTAGCACGGGGGCCGAGGGTTCTAAAACTGAGTCGGTGGTTCAGTTGTTGCATTTAGTGTTGGATCCCATTGGATATGATGAATTAAATTCAGCTAGCCTAATTTGGAACTAGAGAAATGAATTCTTGGATTATCTCATGAACGAAAAGCTCCCGGAAGACCCTAAAGCATCCAAAACTCTGAGGATCAAGGCTGACCGGTATTGTGTCATAGAAGGAAATCTTTACCGTAGATATTTTTATGGCCCCCTAGCCTGGTACATAGGCCCCGATGAAGTAGATTACGTGATGAGAGAAGTCTATAAAGGCATCTATGGAAATTATTCAAAAGCAGAATCTCTAATGAGGAAGCTCATGAGGCTTGTTTATTATTAGCCTCAGATCGAGGAAGATACAAAGGCATTTATGCATAAATGTGATACGTGCCAACGCCATGCACAATTGTTACACTGGACGAGAGAAGAGCTGCATTCAATAATGTCCTCGTGGCCATTTATGAAGTGGGAGATGGACATCGTCGGACCCTTACCAGCGGCTTTAGGATAGGTATCATAAATTATTTTATGACTGACTATTTTTCTAAATGAGTTGAAGTTGCAGCTTACGTAAAGATACGATAGAAAGAGGTGAAGGATTTCATTTGTCAACATATTATTTGTCGTTTTGGCATCCCTAAGGAGATAGCTTGTGACAATGGCCAGAATTTCATCGGTGCCAAGGTCACAATTTCCTTGGAGAATTGAATATAAAGTGAATCACCTCTACTCCTTATCATCCCAGCTCAAATGGATAAGCAGAGTCGACAAACAAGAATATAATCCAGAATTTAAAAAAGAAGTTAGAGGCTACAAAAGGAAACTGGCAGTTCAAACTACCAGAGATTTTATGGGCATATCAAACCACGACAAAAATGAGTACCGGAGAAACTCATTTTCCCTAGTCTACGTTGTAGAAGCCTTGATCTCGGTAGAAATTGGAACTCCCAACATGAGATATCATCGGGCTGAGGAGGAATCAAATGCAGAGTTAATGTCCTTATATCTGGATTTGCCAGAGGAGCGTCGGGATTTAGCATACGTTCGGATGGTAGCCCAAAAGTAAAGAATGGAGCATTACTATAATCAGTGCATAAATCTCCGACACTTCAAACTTGGTGACTTGGTGCTTTGGAGAGTCAATCACAGTACCTAGGAGCGTAATGCTAGAAAGCTAGAAGCAAACTGGGAAGGACCATACATTGTAGTCGGTATTGTCGGTAAAAGAGCTTATCACCTAGCTGACCAACAAGGAAATATACTTCCTAGAAATTAGAATGTAAGTCAATTAAAGAAGTACTATGTGTAGTAGGTCCGAGCATGCACTGCACTCTTTTTTCCTTCGATCTATTTTTGTCCCAATTGGATTTTTTCCGATAAGATTTTTAATGAGGCAGCATCACGATATAAACATGTTCATGGTCTTGCTACTTAAGGGAATTGTCCAGTATCCAAGTCTTCATATCATGAAGTCTTAGATACTGGGGGGCCATACACACTCGAAATAGAGTGAAGATACACACCCAGAATGGAGTGAAAATTTTGAGATTGTAATTCTTCTTAGGAGCACCGACACTTGGGACCTCCCAGATGCTGGGGACTGCCTATATAACCGGACTGACCACACTAGATGGCAGCCAGATCATTCTTGTAATTGTCTTCACATTTGTAAGTCAAGGAAATCAATAAGAGTTTCCTTTTATGATAAATAAATCTCTGTCATCACGAGCATAAAACATATGTTGTTATATAGAACATATCGAAAATTTCGTGCCATAATGAACATGAGAAGTCCTTTCTACAGTACCATTAAAAATAAGGTCCCTCTCTTATTAAAACCTTAACAAAAAAGTTAAGGTTCTGGATACCAGAAGTACCATAGTTTTAAGTTATCCGGAGACAAGTTAAGTCAGGAACTAACTTTCGAGTCCATAAGAGTCTCCAGTTAAAGATGAAAAAGAAAAACACATCTTTGGAATTCAATTAAAGTTATTGGAAAGTCTGTAAACTTCAAGTCTTAACCTATTCTGATAAAGAGAACCTCAAGGTTAGGTTACAGGTCATAAAGCAAAGTAATGAAGTCTGAACTAATGCTTGCTTATGAAAATAAATAGAGTGAAAACTTGGAGCAGAATTGCGAAAGGAAAATTCATTCATGTTCTTCCGGACTGAAACCAGTCCGGATACAAAAGATACTAATCGAGCTCAAAAGTGACCCGGTAACAAAAAACAAAAAAGACTAAAATAAAAATTTTCCTGAAAGGTTACGGTCCACCCGCCCTATGGTCCGTCGGGGGTGTTTTGAGTGTTGCTAACAAAAACAAGAGTTCTAAAAAGATTAGTTTGGGGGGGGGGGTACATCATCATCTCCTGCCACTCCATCGACCTCCACATCTGAATCATCTATGTTTTCACAAAGAGCCTCCAAGGACAACTCGGCATAAATAAGATCAATTTTAGCATCCAGGATTTCTGATGCAATATTGAAACCCAATTTTCTTGCTTCCTCAAGAGCGTCCACTTGACTCTTCCTAACGTCTAAGTCTCTTCGAAGATACCATATTTGACACTTGACTTGAAGTTCAGTGATGGTATGCTCGGAAGTATGGAGTTGTCAGTGATGATACCACATTTCTGATGCAATTATGAATGGAATATCAGCAACATTGGCTAATAACTGGATGCGGAAGACAAGTCTCCAAATCTGCGGAGCAATTTGGCCTAAGCAAACCCTATACCGATGGTAAAAATCCTCAGTAATCTTTGAGATGGGTAGTTTGAAACCAATGGTGAATGGATAGATGTACGTCATAGAAAATCCTTTAACATGGTAATGCACACAGTCGACATGATCACCCGTTCTGACAACTATGTCAGGAGAAAAGCCACAATCCATTATAACAGTAGAAAGGATCTTGGATGTTATTTTGGACTCAAAGTTTTCAACGTGTTCGTAGTTTGTTTGAACACGGAGGTCTCTTGAAAAATTAAAGCCTTAAGGGAGGATTTCGGCAGCAATAGAGTGCAAATCCACTTTATGGGTTGTAGGGGAATGGGTTCTTTCCTATGGCGATGGCTAGAAAGGTCGTTGTTATCTTCAGATGAGCGAGAGGGAGAAGAATTAGTAGAAGACATTATTGAGAAAGTTGGGAAGAACGAAGGAAATCAAAGTTATGAAAAGAAATTTGTAGATGATGTGGTTGCTTTATGTGAAAGATTTGGCGTCCTATTTATGGTAAAATAATATAGCATTTTCGGAGGTAAAAAGACGTGAACCATCATTACGGCAGCTCACGTTAATCATAGAGATAGTTCAGTGGTTGCCGTTTTAGAAGCAGTAAATGAATGTGACGTTTAACAGGTTATGTAATCATTATGGTTTAAATTTCCACCAATGCATGAAGCGTCAATTGGTTATGTCAAATCCACTTTCCGGTTGCACGAGAGTCACGACCGCAAAGTGCGGGGACTATCTGTATAGGGTAAAATCTGTATATAACAGTTGTTCGAATTATGGTGTGACGCGTGGAGCATGATGTTGAGTCAGACCCACGTCAGATTATAGCACTACTGGTTTGGTATGCATGATACCGGGAGCGACACAAGCAAGGCCGTCACCGGTAATAAAGAAGTCTACGAGCCGTTTACATCGTAACGGACGACCGTTACTAAAGTCGGTCGTACAATTTTCAACAGCCTTTTAATGGAATTTATTAAGAGATTGATTGTCCAATTATTATAACATTCATTCTCCTGTATTTATGATGACATATTTCGTGAGTTGTGTACCCGTATAACTCATATATAAATAGGACACCTCATTCCATTGTAACTCATCAGACTCTAGTAATTATAAAATAGTTATTGTTATTCTTTTGATTTCTGTACTTTCATACAAGTTACTGTCACTTTGCCCAGAAGTTGTCATAAGGCTCAGGTTAAGCATTATTTTATCTTGTCTTGTTATTATTCATTTTCAATGCAATTCATCAGGAATTTCTATCTAACGTATCACTTGAAATCCACATGTCCTTGACCACCTATACAAATTCAACTGTACCGTTTTACGGGTAAACAATACCAATATTGTATCAAGACAACTCTTATTTCAAAGATGCAAAGCGTCCAATTCTTTTCTCGTGTCAAAACGTAGTGTAACATGACGAGGTTGCCTCATATTAAAAGGTGAAAAATATTTGGACAAAAAAATGAAGAATTTCTAATATAAAGGATATCAGACTTCCAGGTGACTCTTTGAATATATAATTAATTCTCTTTCAAATGATTTTTTTTCCTATTTCGTAGAAAAATCAGGATTAAAATCAAATAAGACATTGTACTTCAATTACCTAATACTCCAAAAATTGGAGTAATGTCTGCAGGCTAAAAAAAGATAAGGAAGCCGTCAGTCCAAATACATATTTACCTTTATTATTAGATTTTATTTGTTTGTCACAATGTGTTAAGTATCATTAATTTCAAAATTATTTGAAGAACGTGATAAAGTATTCTAGTTTTTCATTAGACTATTCACTTGATGTTACAATCATAGTTTTGTAGTGAACGTAGTTTTCTCGTTAACTTTATCTAGGACTAATAAGTACGTAGTAGAGGAGTACATCATATCAACCAACAAACTCTATTCAACACGTCCTAATTTTAGTCATATAATTATAATTTCATTAGATTTGTTTGGTACATTAAAGTAAAATTCTTGAGATAAAGTTAACTTGTCTTGATGGCCAATAGATAATAATGAGAAGCCATTGATTGTAATTTGTATGTATCCGCAAAGACAAGAAACAACAGGTTTCTTGAAAGTTAAAAGAAAATCCTTCAAAAGTTTTAGCAATATCATTTTATCTTGCTTCCAATTGGCAATTATTTTTATATTTCATTTAACGAGTAAGAAGAAGAAAAGTGAAACCCAAAATCATTTTTCAATTGATATATGAATTTAAATTGCCCTGTGTATATAAAAAAAACAACCATACGTTACAAAACGTAATTGAAATAAGGCTAAGATGATTCTAAATAAAGCTAAAGGCGGGATAAAAAGATTTAACTCATTTCATTATTTTGATTCCTAAAGAGAAAAAGAAAAAGAATTTCAAAAGAGTACGTAATATTGTGATGATTAGGATGTAATGATGTGATTCTTTCTCCTTTTTTTACTTTGCATTTGTCTACTTTCATTACTTTTTAATCATTTCCTAATTCTTAATTATTGGTGCCAGTATACAAAACTCGCAGGATGCCCTTTGCAGAGGCAAATTCAGGACATTAATTTATTTACGATTCATGTACTAACTTTTTTTTAATGATGAATAAATTGTAAGCAAATTGTTCATGTTGACTTAAATAGCGTAACTCGGTATCTTAATTATCATAACATGTTTACTGATTTACATCCGAACCGTGTTACCAAAGAACTTAAATCTACAGTAACCAAAAAGTATTATAAAAACCTAATCTAAGTTACTACCTCCGTCCCGTTTTACTTGTCCACTATACTAAAAATAGTTGTCCAATTTTATTTGTTCCCTTTAGAAAATCAAGATATAATTTACCACTTCATACCTATTTTATTCTTATTATTTATTATTGGGTTGACAAGTTAAAGGAAACTTTAGTGGTTGCACAACTTTTAAGATATGTTTTATTTATTTCAATCATTAGGTTACTTAGCAATAATTATGAGTGGTATGGTAAAATTATCATTCTATTTTTTGTTCCTTAATAAGCGTGACAAGTCAAAATGTGACACATAAAAATGGACGGAGGGAATAGTTTACCTCGTATTGCTCTATACTATCTTCATCTCCATTCTCAACACTAAAAAATAGAATTGAAAATAAATTGACCAGATCAGCAATTAATGATGTACACGTGATATTTTGACTTGGTTTAAGCAAATCTAGATTCGGAATTTATCAACATTCATACACTTGCCTCCTTGGTAGGGTAACAATTAAGATAATTTAATTGCTATGCAATTAAATAAAGTTGTTAGTTATGATCTATTCCTCGTTCCTTGGCAATTGGCAACCTGTACTTGTTTAACAATCCTAACAGAGATAGAATAAACTAGTCTAAATCGAATTCAGTTCATGATCCAATGCATCGTATGTATAAATAAGTAATTAAGGAATTACTATAATACAACAATAATGCCCAACAAAGCTTCTTGTATAGCTAGCGCCTAGCGGCATATAACATATTGTATATATAGTTGCGCAACTATATATATATATAACTCAAAGTTGTGTGCATATTGACAGTACTCGCTACGAATACATTTTGTTCTTCTTTGTACAATAAGAATCGAGTATATTAAATGTATGATTACGGGTGCGGTCAAGCTAAATAGCTTTTATCTAAATATTGTATTTGTATTAAGAAATTTATTAAAATATCCAAATTATTAATTTAGATCTGTTAAATATGGCAATATACACACAATATACAAGTGTATATTGCCATAATTAAGTGCCACGATTTATGAGATTAGTTCTCGGTTTATGTGGCTGATTTTGGAGTTAAGAATATTGTATATTTGGAAAATATATGTGTAGTATATTGTAATGTATTTGTTACCAAAAGTAGGATTATACACTACCATAATTGTAGAGTTAGAGTTATGGTAGAATATAATTTTAGGAATAGAATAGGAAGATTTTGTATCTTGTATATATACATATTCAATCAATGAAAATAATCAAGGGGATTATTTCTTTCATGGTATCAAGAGACTAGATTTTTCAAAAAAATTTCTCTCCCAAAGTTTTTTGACCTTCTCGGCCGAGAACCCCCCCCCCCCTCGGGTTTCTCTCCCAAATTTCGTCTTCCGCTCTCAAAAACCTTTCTTAAATTTCCCCTCCTTTTTTGTTCTTTCAATATGTCTAAGAACAATTATCATCCTGCCCTCATGGTTTCCAACATCAAGAACTGTATCCCTATTGTTCTTGAGATGGAAAACGTCTAATATGCGACGTGGGCGAAGTTGTTTAAAAGTCACGCTATCACCTATCAAGTTCTTCATCACATCATTCCTCCCGCTAGACCTCTTCATGCGGAAGATCCTGAGTTATGGATTACTCTTGATGCTACCGTTCTCCGGTGGATCTACGCCACTATTTCAGTGGACCTTCTACAGACGATTATTGAGCCGGATACCACGGTTATGACTGCATGGAATAGATTGCGTGACATATTCCAAGACAACCAACATTCACGTGTCGTCACACTCGAGCAGGAATTCTCTCTAGTTCGAATGGACGAATTTCCAAACGTTTCTGCATATTGCAAGAAACTCAAGGAGTTGGCAGATCAACTCTGTAATGTTGGCGCACCGATAACTAATAATCGTCTCGTTCTACAGTTGGTTGCTGGTCTTTCGGAGGCCTATAATGGTGTTGGAACTCTCCTTCTCCAAAGCAACCCTCTTCCCGACTTCTATCAAGCCCACTCCATGCTTACGTTGGAAGAAGTCGGTTTGGCTAAAAAGGCGGCTACCGGAGCAAGCCCAGTCGTCATGGTGGCGTCTTCTCCTAGTTCTTCGGGTTTTGTTAATAATTCGGGCCAAAACCATAATAATGGTGGCGGCAAGAATAATCGCAAGAATAATAACAAAAACCGCGGGGGCAAACGCGGCAGTTCTGGTGGCAGTTCCGGTGGTCAGCAAACAGGCGGTGGGTCCCATCCAGTGAACAGTGGCCCACCACCCCCCTGGGCCCAGCAGTGGGGCCCATGGCAGTGGGGCTGGGGCAGTGGGCCGTGGGCCAGCAGCCCCTACAATCACGCAGTGAATTCCAGCGGCCAGTGGGCTGGCCAACAGTCCAGGCCCAACACCCAGCAGTGGCGGCCCACTGGCCAGTGGCCCAGCAGCGGCAGCAACAGCAGCTACGGCCCAGCTCCATCGCGGACAGGAGTTCTTGGGCCCCGACCTCCGCAAGCCCATCATGCAGCAGGCCCCACTCAAACCGATATCGAGGTCGCGATGCACACACTAGGGTTAACTCAACCGGACCCAAATTGGTATATGGACACCGGTGCCACTACTCACATGACTTCCGAATCAGGTACTCTCTCATCTTATTCCAATTTGAGCACCCCTCGGGGGATAATTGTTGGTAATGGCAGTTCTATTCCAATTCTAGGGTATGATCAGAAAACGTTGTCTCCCCCCAATCCACCACTCCTCTTGAAAAATACTTTACATGCTCCTAAATTGATTAAAAATTTAGTGTCTGTCCGAAAGTTCACAAATGACAATTCTGTTTCTGTTGAATTTGATCCTTTCGGTTTCTCTGTGAAGGATTTCAAGACAGGGAGTCATCTCATGAGGTGTGATAGTATGGGGATCTGTATCCTATTATGCCCGGTTTCAGTCCATCGAGTTCAGCCTTGCCGTCAGCTTTTGCAGCTATCTCTCCTTCCATGTGGCATGCTCGCCTGGGTCATCCGGGATCTTCTATTTTATCAGTTTTAGATAAAAATAGCTTTATTTCTTGTAAGGGTACGAATCGTACTCCAATTTGTCAGTCTTGCTCATTAGGAAAAATTATTAAGTTGCCATTTGTAGACTTCAATTCTCATACTTCTATGCCATTTGACATTATTCATAGCGACTTATGGACATCTCCTGTTCTTAGTTCAGTGGGTCATCGATATTATGTTCTCTTTTTAGATGATTATTCTAGATTTTTGTGGACGTTTCCAATTGCAAATAAATCACAAGTGTTTTCCGTCTTCATCAAATTTAGAGCGTTCATTCGTACTCAATTCGAAAGAGACATAAAAAATATTCAATGTGATAATGGGAAAGAGTATGACAATAAGGAGTTTCGGGAGTTCTGTGCTACTAATGGGATCAATTTTAGGTTTTCGTGTCCTCATACATCTCCACAAAATGGAAAGGCCGAACGCAAAATTCGTTCCATCAATAACATTGTCCGAACTCTCTTAATTCATGCCTCCATACCTCCAGATTTTTGGCATCATGCTCTACAAATAGTCACATATCTTCTTAACATAATTCCTTCTAAAGGTCTGACATATTCTTGTCTGACATATTCTTCCCCCCTCCAAATCCTATATAATAAGAACCCTCCTTATTCTCATCTTCTGGGTTTTTGGGTGCTTGTATTTTCCGTTATTCCCATCCACCACAATTAACAAACTTCAGGCTCGGTCTACCCCGTGTGTATTTTTGGGTTATCCATCTAATCATCGTGGTTATAAATGCTTTGATTTACTCTCAAATAAAATCATAATTAATCGCCACGTCCTTTTTGATGAAACTCAATTTCCTTTTGCGAAAGTTCAGACTCCCGAGCCTCGGTCGTATAATTTTTTGGATGAACAAATATCCCCGTATATTATTCAGAATTTTTCGGACATATCCCGCACCCAAAATCCTCCAATGACCCACCGCCTTGGTCCCACGATTCGCCAAAGAAGGTTCGGTTCTGGATCGGTCCTGCAATTGGGCGATCCACCACTGGAACTGGTCCAGAAGACGCCCCAGTTTACCAATTTGGGCCATCCGTTCCGAGCCCAGAAAATTCTCAAAATTCACTCAATTCTTTCTCGAGTCATAGACCGATCACTCGTAGTCATCGGGGTATTTTTACACCTAAAAGATATTTTAATTTACATTCTGATGTCTCTAAATCTCCCTTACCCCGTAACCATGTGTCCACCTTAAATGACCCTAATTGGAAAATTGTTATGACTGATGAATGTAATGCTCTTATTGATAATAAGACGTGGGAGTTGGTGCCCCGTCCTTCTGGTATTAATGTTATCAGGTCTATGTGGATTTTTGCTCATAAGGAGAATTCATATGGGTCATTTGCTCGACATAAGGCGCGACTTGTGGGTGATGGTAAGACTCAGCAGGTTGGGATTGATTGTGGTGAGACGTTTAATCCGGTGGTCAAACCGGCTACCATTCGCACTGTGCTTAGCTTGGCTCTTTCAAAGACTTGGCCAATTCATCAGTTGGATGTTAAGAATGATTTCCTACATGGTGATCTCAAGGAAACAGTCTATATGCATCAGCCGTTGAGTTTCAGGGATCCAAACCGTCCTCATCATGTATGTTTGTTGAAGAAGTCCTTATATGGGCTTAAGCAGTCTCCAAGGGCATGGTACATGAGGTTTGCTGACTTTGTCTCAACTATTGGGTTCACTCACAGCAGGTCAGATAATTCCTTGTTCATCTACCGCCGTGGTTCGTCATTGGCCTACATTCTGTTGTATGTGGATGATATCATCTTGACTGCCTCTTTCGATGCCTTGCGTCAGTCTATCATGAACATGCTCAGTTCTGAGTTTGCTATGAAAGACTTAGGGCCTTTGAGTTATTTTTTTGGGATTGCCGTCAAACGTCATTCAGGTGGCTTATTTTTGTCTCAACTAAGTATCTTCTTGAGATCATAGAGAGGGCTGGGATGTCATCCTGTAAGTCCACTTCTACTCCAGTTGATGCAAAACCCAAGCTTAGTGTCGTGGCAGGTGCACCATACGAGGACCCGACCCGCTATCGCAGTCTTGCAGGGGCTCTCCAGTATCTTACATTTACCAGACCGGATATTACGTATGTTGTTCAGCAGGTGTGTTTATTCATGCATGATCCAGAGTTGAGCACATGAATGCAATCAAACGCATCATTCGGTATATTCAGGGACACTGGACTATGGGTTGCACTTGTATCCTTCTTCTACATCCACACT
Source organism: Anisodus acutangulus (assembly GCA_029783415.1). Lineage (NCBI taxonomy): Eukaryota > Viridiplantae > Streptophyta > Magnoliopsida > Solanales > Solanaceae > Anisodus > Anisodus acutangulus. Next base: position 46,425,585 of record CM056503.1, read on the forward strand.
TGTCTCGTACACAGATGCGGATTGGGGTGGTTTTCCGGACACCAGACGATCTACGTTAGGATATTGTATGTTCCTTGGCAACAACTTGGTCTCCTGGTCTGCAAAGCGTCAGGCGGCTCTATCCCGCTCAAGTGCAGAGGCAGAATATCGAGGGGTAGCTAATGTGGTCTCAGAATCGTGTTGGTTCACGAATTTCTTTGTTAGAACTTCATTGCCCCATTCAGAAGGCGACCTTAGTATATTGTGATAATGTTAGTGCCATCTACCTATCTTGTAATCTGGTTCAGCACCAACGCACAAAACATATCGAAATGGACATTCACTTTGTCCGTGAAATCATTGCCCCATTCAGAAGGCGACCTTAGTATATTGTGATAATGTTAGTGTCATCTACCTATCTTGTAATCTGGTTCAGCACCAACGCACAAAACATATCGAAATGGACATTCACTTTGTCCGTGAAAAGGTTGCCCGGGGGCAGGTACGCGTATGTCATGTCCCGTCAAGATATCAAGTTGCAGACATCTTTACAAAGGGTCTTCCCTCGGTACTCTTTGAAGATTTTAGAGACAGTCTCAGCGTTCGAAGACCGCTTCGCTATGATCAAGGGGGTGTGTTAAATATGGCAATATACACACAATATACAAGTGTATATTGCCATAATTAAGTGCCACGATTTATGGGATTAGTTCTCGGTTTATGTGGCTGATTTTGGAGTTACGAATATTGTATATTTGGAAAATATATGTGTAGTATATTGTAATGTATTTGTTACCAAAAGTAGGATTATACACTACCATAATTGTAGAGTTAGAGTTATGGTAGAATATGATTTTAGGAATAGAATAGGAAGATTTTGTATCTTGTATATATACCTATTCAATCAATGAAAATAATCAAGAGGATTATTTCTTTCAAGATCATTAACTCAAAAGGATTACAATTCTAAACCCATAAATTTAAATCATTGGTTCGTCTAGCTAGGCTCCCACCATTTTTCCTTCTTTTATAAATACGTCATCCGTCCCAAAATACTTGTCGCATTTTTCATTTACATACCTCTTAAGAAGTATTTATAAGGGTAGCAGTTTGACTATTTTATCGAACCTCTTAATGTTTTTAATTAATACAAGGGTAAAATGTGAAAAGGCTACTTAATTTTATCTTGGTTAAATAAAACGATAAGTATTTTTAATAAAGACGAAAATTATTTTGGGATGGAGGAAGTAAGATATTGATATATGATTTCTATATCAATTTAAATCAGCAATTGTTCATGCAGTCCTTCATATCATCACTCCCGTTTTTCAGGGAGTTCACCGAACTAAAAAGTATGAATCACAACCCCACTTAATTGAGTCTTCAAGTCATAGCATCAATCAGAAATTGGTCACTCGTTCATGAAATCATAGTTGCACAAAAATTAAATTTTTAGTTCCTTTCCGCGCGGTTTGCAAGGAAAATGTACAGCATGGTCTGTCAGTCCGACCCAAAATTTTGGGTTTTAAAGGAAGTGATTAATGTGACCAAGTATTCATGTACGAAATAATGTGCCACATTAAAAAGTCATGTCACAATCTGGGAACTTTAAGATGTGAAAAGTTGCAGTATTCATGCATCCGTTCTATAAAGGTGGATCTAAAATATGAGATCTATGGGCATGAAATTTACTGCACCCTGTATTTATTTATGGCATGATTGCTAGCCTTGTATAAATGTATTACCTTTTCAAATATTATTTCCAGAACTTCAAACAAAAATGTCAAAATTTCAACCATAGTCTAGGGTGAAGCCTAAATGTCTGAACTTCGACATATATGCTTGAAGTTCAGTCATACGTGTGACCTTTCAACTTCAAATAAGATTTTTGCAACTTCAGTCCTGAATATATAAAGTTATTCTAAAAGTGGTTAAACTTATAAAAATTATATACTAATTGATGGCTTAAAAGGTGGTCCAAATTCGGCTAGCTATGCAGTTACCCCAGCAAAAACTAGGGAATGATCTATTTCTGCTTTTCTTGCGGCCTATAGTTACACATCATAATATCCATAATTCTTTTAAAGATGTTATGCCCCTATAAGCATAAATTCAATTATGAGGGGCAAAAATTAAAGACTAGCACATTTGAAGGGAAAAAGTTAAAGACCAGTCTATTTGAAGGGCACACCATGCAATTACTTTTTTTTTTATGGTAGGTTGTAAATGATATGACCCTAGGAATTCCAACGAGCGTTTTTAGGACATCTATTAAAAGAACAACTAAAAGTTATAGTTTTTAAATTTTTTTGATGTCTTAGAATCAATTTCAAACATACGAGTCTGAAGTTATAAATCTGATGTTTCTAACTTCAAGTCTTTGGATCTCAAGGTCCGAAGTTTAAACTATGAATACAAGTCAGAATCAAACATAAAATTAGGATGTGGCAGAGCCTAAGTTACGCTTATTTAGCCCCAAAGGATTGAAGTTCAACTATCATCAGTTTGAAGTTAGACACTTGTATTTTATGAAGGAGGAGGTCATAATTGAAATCAAAACTCTTTTTAAATTGTCAATGCACAAATAATTTAGAAACACATCAATTTTGCGTGAAGTGCAAAAAAAAAAAAGATGAAGAAGAAGTGTAGGAGGAGGAGCAACAAGGCAGATATGAAGTTTGGCAATCCTGGATTATTTTTTAAATAATTTTTAAATAGTGCCATCACAAGCTACCTGGTGTCATTCCTACATGTAACCATTATAGACCTCAACATACTAATACATAACCGGCCCTTATTCTTAATTGGCAGCCCAAGATCCACTTTTTTCACACTATGTTTCATCTCATGGACTGTAGAGTAAATATGAAAAGACTAACTTGAGAAAGAGGATGGTAGCAACAGTTTAAAGGCCTTTATATGAACTTAAATGGCCCATAAAACTCTATCTTTCATCTCCATATAGTGGAAATGTTAGATATTCTCAATTTCTATTGTAGCTTGATATTGCTTAGAAGTTTGAATCCTATGAGTAGGGAAACACTGCTAAAAGATCAAAAGTGATGAAGTCCTTAACAGTACTCAAGTCCAGTAAAACTACTTGGGCAAGACCTGATAATGATGCAACAGAGTGAAACAAGCATAGGTACGTGACAACATATGCCATATTAAGACATTAGCTCTCTAAGCTTTCCATTGTATCCTACATCCCCCAAGAGGGGTACAAAATGAAGGAAAGAACAGTGAGTTAGTTAGTTATACATTATCCACTGTGCCGTCTAGGGTCCAAGCTACTACAACATAACACATAATTTATGCTTTGGTTAAATCACCCCATCACTTCCATATCTTCATCAGAGAAAGGAAGAAACTTCTCTCTATTTGGGCTTTCATGAACATTATGCTTAACAATCTTAACTGGGGTTCCTCTTATATCAGTGTCCTTCACTCGATCTTTGCGCTTTCTGTCACCATCAGTAGGCGACTTGACTGTACAGAAATAAGCACTAGGGAATGTTTTGTCCAACGAATCGTCCATTTCCTCATCCCCCATGCATTTGCCTTCACTTGAATTGCAAATTGCTGCCTTGGCATGGAACTTCAGTCTGTCATGATCAAACACCCAGAGACCTTGGTCTTCCAGGACAAAAAGCCACCCTGTGGATACAGACAACTTATCTTAGAAGACACGAACATGACAACGGAATGGAGAATAAGTATATTATATTATCCCACAAGGTAGGTTCGCTATTGATTTTGAAGAGGATCACTATGGTCTGCAATTTTCTAAAACCTCAGCCTCATGGGAAGGATAAAATATGCAACTGAGCCAGTAATAAAAGGAAAATCAAAACGATCCAATATAGTCAAATATATAACGAAACCAGATAAAAGACATACTTATGAGAGTTTTAGGTGTCATAAGTTTTGGATTACTCAGGTTCTCTTCTGTGCCAGCTCGGATAGAGATCCATTTAAGTAACTCGGTGGGTAGCTGAGACTCAGAGAAAGCATTTACATAAGCAGTCAGCCTATCTTGATCACATATTTCCCTAGAACAAACAATTCCCATATTTATCAGCAGAGAAAAAGTTATCAAGCTTCTTTTTAAAATTAAATGCAGCAATTTTCCCCTACCTAGCAAACTGTACGGCGTTATCAACTACTAAGGACCATAGTAGAGTCAAGTTCCTGAAGTAGGATTCGGGTAGCTGAAACCATCTGCCAGAACTTGGAAATGAATGATCAACCAGTATCAGAGCATCATACAATACTTTCTGTAGAACAACTGCATCTTCGGAACTCTGCAACAACAAATATTGAAAAGAAAAAGGAAAGAGCTTCTCAGCCTTAAAGAAATCAATCTTGATCTGCATAGTTATATTTGCATTAGGAGGGACTGGACATATCCTTAAAACCAGTATAAAACATCAAATGCACACATACAAACAGAGTGGGGAGCAGAGCAGAGCATGGAACTTGTTCTGCCATCGTACATGTTATCCACTCTTAAATCTTTGTGATAATGAAGGTTGTCATGAATACGTACCAATAATGCAGTGACCACAAGCCTTTTTTCCAAAAGAATTCTGAGAAGCAGATCTACAAATAAAACTCAAAGCCATCAAGAATCAAGTGAAATATTGTCAATATAAAGCTTGAATACATGCCTCGGTTTCAAATTCCACTTCTAACACTAACAACCCAGTTTTTTAAGTATAAAAAAAATACATGTCTCTGCTTAAATAGAGCAAGCAAAAAGTGCAGCTAATTCAGGTTACTGGGGTTTTATCATGCAATGAAATCAAAAGCTCAAGAGAAATAACCTAATATTATTATTCTGTTGTTTCCTTTTCCAACTCAATTACGAAGTCCCTCTGAATATTCACACTATTATGATGATGTGTACTGCTTAATACAGAACAAAGAGTAGCAGTTCCAGCAAATGCAACTATTGAGATTTCATGGAAAGGCATCAGAAGACAGAAAACTTTATCCATATGCAGCCACAAATAAATAAAATTGGAGTACTGCTTGGAAGTGAAGCATTCAAATGGTGGGGCTAATAACAAAAAATTCAGTTTGCACATGGAAGATTTAAATAGTGAATGTGTTTCTCAAAAACGAATTGCACTTCAAAGAAAATGGAGTTCCGTGAAATGAACTCTTCAAAGAATACCTAAGCATATGCCAAAAAGAATTCCAAGAGTAGCTTCAAAGAACAGCCTTACTTCACATGCAGCAGCTTCTTTTCACAAACCATCTACCAAACTCCAAAAAGCCTAAAGAAAAGAAAACTGATGGCAATAATATTGAACAACCTCGGCCAAGTCACAACAACACAAGCACAAGAATATTAAAGGTTCCTCCAACTTTAGTGATAAACAACCAACTTAACTCGCACCCTAAAAGCACATAAATATTTGTATCCATAAATTCCAGTTGTGACCAGCAAAAGAAATATAAGTCGGACTACATGCAATGAGAACACATTAATCTCAATACACTGGACCTCAAGGCTATCTAACTCCTAAGGGCTCTATAATAGAAGATGAAAGTCTAAGGGTGTACAACCCACCATGGGTTATACAGTAAAGGCATCACGGAAAATTAACATCAACTCAAACAAACAGAGTGATAAGCAAGGTCTGATAAAAAGTTTTACTCAACACAATGGTTTTCTTTTTCTTTCAAGGAGTGAATAAATCGATTTGTCTTCAACATCTACTGCTAATTTGTTATCCAATTGATTGGTGAAAAAAGGAATTTAGTACGGAATGGCATAGAAATACAAGAACAGTGATATTTAATTATTCATATGATGCAGACAACATAGCGTAATATCATCAAACCTATATATTTAGAAACTTTGAAAGACATTAGAAAAAAAGTCTATGACATCACTAATATAAGCAGGTATCCTCATAAATCCCATAAAATTGTATGCTAGACCTATTACTACGGTGCCATTACTGCCCATCTAGTTACAGAATTAGATATGAATTTCGTTATCTCTTTATAACTGGTCGGGATAGCAAGGTGATGTTACTGTACAGAAATTACATATTAACAGTAATGCAAAAAAAAAAGAAGCTATGAACTATGATACATAATCAAGGTGATACTAACTAGCAAGAACTCACCTAAAAATTCAATATTTTGGAACTGCTTGAGAGTATGAATTGCCCAATTTCGTGCATCCTTTTGGAACTCCTCATTTACAAACCTCATACTATTAAACTTCAACGACAAATTAAGCAGGAATACCTCACACAGTACAATCCCAGCTAAATCCCTTATCCCACGCCTCGTCTTCTCAACCTCAACACTAACAATCGGAAAGAAAACTCCTAAACTCTCCTTAAATTTAGCACACTTCCCAACCCGATCAACCATCCAAACCCCAACCAATTCCTCAAAACAAACAATACCCTCGTCTACCTCATTGCCATTTTCACGATCACCCAAACATATACATATATAATCACAAACTTTCTCTACCAAGTCCCTAATTTCATTACTCAAACACACCCCACTTCGCGAAAACTCACAAACAGTATCATACAGCATGTAAAGCAACGGGGCAAGTAAAGCAATCTTTTTCACCCTGTTACACGAACAAGAACACGAAATAAGCAACTGAAAAAGGTCTTTAGCAACAATAGTGTTGCTAAAACCAACTGATTTGGAGGTGTGATAAGTTACAGCAGAGTAAAACCATGTAATTTCAAGAGGTGGGTTAGGCATTGTTTGGATCAAACGAAAGAAAATTGACTCGAAAACAGAGAAATCGGAGCTTCCATTTCGGTATGAGGCCAAGAAGTGATTGATTGATTCTTTCAACATGGGTTCGAAGCCCTTTGTTGATGGGCACATAGTAAAAATGGTTTAATTAAGCTTGATTTTGGAAGAATTTGGTCTAGCTTAATGTTTATTGGATGAGTTAAGGGTTTAACAGTAACCTCAAAACTCTAGGTGGGGAATTGGGGGAGAGGGGATTTTGGGAGGCCTATTTGTAACGGACATTTTTTTAAAAAAATTTGGTTTTGGACCACTTTGATTGGTTTTTTAAAAGAAAATTTGGGACTTGTATAATTGAATGAATTAGCGGAAAAAAAAAAGAAAGAAATTAAATAGCACCAACTCCATATTTCTTTTCTTAAAAATGTTTTACTCTATCAATTTTTATCTTACTAGAGCAATATATAAGATAAGAAAATAGTACGGTGCAACAAGTTGGGTACAATCCCTCGACTTTCAGAAATTAGACTCAATCTCTTTAATCACATGAATTTCTTCAGATAATGTTAGACATATTTTAAGAATTATAGACATAACATACCGACTTTAGTCGGGTGAGCATGTGTTCACGTGACCTAATTTTCGCACTTAAATTCGCCACTGACACAATATATATATATATATATATATATATTACCAATAAATAGTATATGATGTAGTTTAATATATATTACTCCCTCCGTTTAGTTTTATTTGTCCACTATACTAAAAATAGTTGTCCAATTTTAATTGTCCGCTTCAGAAAATCAAGAGATAATTTACCACTTTTTTCTATTTTACCCTTAGTATTAATAAGTTAAAATTTTCAATTCCTTTTTCCAAGGCTCCACTCTTTAGTCTTTTTTTATGGGGAATATGTGAATTATATGAACTCATTACTTAATTAGTTGGTTGCACATTTTTTTGGCAAACTTTAATTGATTTCAATTATTAGGCAATTAGGAATAATTATGGATAATATGGTAAACTTTTCATTCTATTTTTGCTCATTAATAAGCGTGTCAAGTCAATATGTGACAAGTAAAACTGAACGGATGGAGTAATGACTTGTAAACTCTATTATTATTTCAACTATTAAGATAAAAGAATGCAGCATTAAAGAAGCTTTTTTTAATTTTTTTTTATTACATAGGGGTAGGGGAAAGAGAAATGGGAAGGAATTACAACGTGTGATTCAGGTAGCCATCCAACTGAGTTACTAGATCTCTGTACCATTAAAGAGGCCCAATCTCTTATCCAACTAATAAATTACTTTATTTAATGAACTTTACTCTAAAAGAAGACGAAAGGGATGGGACAGTGCGAACTGCGAAGGAAGTAAGGAACAAATTTGAAGCTCAAACGTTATGTTTTTTGGATAAGTAAACTTCATTTTGGCCTCACCAACATTTACAGAATATATATATATAACAACTGCTCATTGATCAAGTTGCTCTTTCAAGAATAGAAGACTTATGAATATGAGAGCATTGATCCAAGATTAAAAAAAATCTTTACATTCCTAACTTATAATATAATTTGAGTATTTGACGCAAAAAAAGTGATTGAACTAGAAGCATTTTATTGTCTAATGCCAGTCATTTGTTAGTGAGGAAAATACGTCTCTCTTCTATTGTAAGCTAATTATGTGAAAGATTTGAAGATTAGAAATTTAAAAATGACATTTTTCTAATATACCGATGTTATAAAAAGTTCTCTCTTTTTATCCCTTATCCTACCAATCAAACACATAATAAAATAATTATGCATCTTATTTCGGGATTGTTATTCTTTATCCAACCAATCGAACAACTCTTAATAAGTATTTGCCCGCTTGTGATAAGAACGGTGTAATGTTGATGAGACCTTGTGGTGTTTGCTTGAAATTTCGCAAAAATTGAGTCTGCAAATTCAATTTTTGAGTTTTTGGAATGAAATGTTAGGTTTCGACTTAATTTTACCAAAAGATACTTTTCTGAACATTTTAGAACTCAATTTTCAAATCTTCAAACTCAAAGAGAAGATTTGAAAAAAATTACTTAGTTTTAATTCTTTTCTAAATTACCAAAAAGGCAAAATAAACACTTTTAAAAGAAATTCAATAATTGGATTTGTAAACTTGCTTCTAATTTTCCTATGTTTCTTGCCTTTCCTTTCCTTTTCTATCCTTTATTTTTTTTATGGGGGTTTTCGTGAAATATATAATATTATACCCGAGCATCCTTTCCTTTGTTTTTCCTCATTACTGTTCTCTTGTAATATAGATGATATAAAACTTGTAAGATTTTTTAAAAGAAATGAAACTGCTTACATAACTACACTTTCTTTATAGAAAAATGTTCTTCCCGTTGTTCAGCTCATTTGGATTAGCTCATTGAAAGAAGCTGATAATAAATACTAGTAGGGGTTTAGTTTGTTTGGTTGTTGGTTAAAGTTATGCAAATATTAGTTATGCGGGATTTAGTAATTTACGTATTTCTAATTCATGTTTTAGTTATTTCATCTCCTATTTTGTTTAAAATAATACATAAATTCACTCATAATTTTTACATGTTTTATTTATGTGGGATTGTAAAATGATAATCAAACACCGTACTTAATGTGCTGAAGTTTATACAAAGTAACTAAAAAGCTATCGAATATGGAATAAGCTATGCTTTTTAATACATGAATAGGTTCTTTCTTAACCAACAATCAAACGAATCCTGAGTGTTGAAAGACAATGTGGTGCCGAAATTGATTTTATAAATGGAAAACAGTCAGATTTGTCCAGGTATTCTACATATTTATTGTTTACCCGTAAAACGGTACAATTGAATTTGTATACATGGTCAAGGACACGTGGATCTCAAGTGACACGTTAAATAGGAATCCTAGATGAATTATACTAAAAATGAATAATAACAAGAGAAGATAAAGTTAAGCTTAGCTTGAGTCATATGACAGCTTCTATGCAAAGTGACGGTAACTTGTATGAAAGCATAGAAATCAAGAGAATAACAATTAGTATTTTGTAATAGCTAGCATCTGATAGGTTACAATGGAATGAAGTTTCCTATTTATTCATGAGCTACACGGGTACACAACCCACAAAATATGCCCTCATAAATACAGGAGAATGAATGTTGTACTAACTTGACAATCAATCTCTCAATAAATGTCATTAAAAGGCTGTTGGAAGTCGTATGACCGGCTTTAGACGGTCGTCCATTATGATGCAAATAGCTATTAGCCTTCCTTATTATCGGTATCGGCCTTTGCTTGTGTCGCTCTCGGTACCATGCATACCAAACCATTAGCGTTGTAATCTGATGTGGGTCTGACTCAGCATCTGCTCCACGTGCCACACCATAATTTGTACAGCTGTCTTATACAAATTTTGCACCACACAGATAGTCCCCGCATTTTTCGGTCGCAACTCTTGTGCAACTGGGAAGGGGATTTGAACTACCGCCCTGTAAGTTCCTCATACTTTGGCATGAAAATTTGAAGAGCAATAACTGCAAGTCATTTCAAGTGTCACGTCTATTTAATGCTTTTGAAATGACGGTATTATCCAATCGCATGAACGTCGTGAACCGTAATAATGATGATATGAGTCTTTTCATCTTTCAAATGTTCTATTATTTTATCATAAATAGGAGGCCAAATCTTTCACATAAGTCTACCACACCATCTACAAGTTTCTTTCCATAACTTTGCTTTCCTTCATTCTAACCAACTTTCTCAATAATGTCTTATACTAGTTCTTCTCCTTTCCGCTCATCTAAGGATAACAACAATCCTCCCAGCCATCGTCATGGAAAAGAACTAATTTCTCCTACAACCCAGGAAGTGCATTTGCACTCTACTGCTGCCGAAATCCTCCCTTCAGGATTCGATTTTTCAGGAGACCTATGTGTTCAAACCAACTACGAACATGTTAGAAATTTTGAGTCCAAAATAACAGCCAAGTTTCTTCCTACTATTATAAAGGATTGTGGTTTTTCTCCTGACATAGTTGTCAGAATGGTTGATCTTGTCGACCGTGTACATTACCATAGTTGTCATTTCTTCATGCTTCATTTAAGATTAAGGATTTAGGTCCTCTCACATACTTTTTGTGTTTGGATGTTGGTTATACCCCTCCTGGTATTACCTTGGGTCAATAGAAGTATGCGTCTGAGGTAGTTGCTTTGTCTGGTTTGACTGATACAAAGGCAGTTCTTACGCCAATGGAGGTTAACACCAACTACAGTAGAAATGATGGTGAGCATTTTCCCGATCACACGCTTTATAGTAGATTGGTTGGTCTACTTGTATACTTGACTATAACTAGTCCGATATCTCCTATGCGGTTCAAGTATTGAGTCAATTCGTTTCATGCCCTAATCGTATTCATTATTCGGTTTGCTTCATGTGATTCGATATGTTCGAGGGACACTCTCTCGTAGCTTACAGGGGTATTCTGACGCTGACTGGGTTGGTTGTCCCGACTCTAGGCGATTGATTACGGGATAATGTATGTTTCTTGGCTCCTCGCAAGTTTCTTGAAAGTGTAAGAAGCATACTCGTACATCCAAGTCGAGTACTTAGGTAGAATATCGCTCTATGTCAGCTGCTAGCTCAGAGATTACTTGGCTTTGTCGGATTCTATCTGACATGGGGATTTCCATCGGTAGTCCATCAATATTGCATGCAGATAACACTAATGCTATTTAGATTACCAACAATCATGTTCATCATGAGGACACGAAACATAGCAATGTAGATTGTCACTATATCAAGGAACTTGTTGCCGATAAGACTCTCATCATTCGGCATGTTTCTTCTCGCGATCAATTGGCTTATTTTTTCACCAAAGTCATGACACGTTTATGACATCAGTTTCTTCTCTCCAAATTGTTGCTTTGTGATACTCCTCATCAATTTGAGGGGGGATGTTAGCCTATGGGTCCATATTGTAACAATTGTATTTTACTAATAATAATTAGCTGATGTATAACATTAATTACGTAGCATAATTGTAGGCATAAGTAGCTAGGGTTGAGTAAATATATGTTGTATAAATGTGCAACCTATTCTATGGTGAATATCATTTAGAAAGTGTGAAATATACTAATCTCTACAATTCTATCATAGGGTGATGTCGTTGGAGGTGGTAGTTAGATTGAAATTTGAGATTTTGACTGCGAAAACTATGAATAGGGGGGCTGAGGATGGTAAAGTAAGTAGAAAATGTCATCAGCAATGTCTGAAAGGTGTTCGAATTCATATTAGGATTAAAAAAAAATGTTAAGTCTAAACATTTAATGATCAAAATATTAAATTAATTTGTAATGTTTTGTTGGTTCTTTTCTTATTCCTAATGATTTGTTTTTCAAGTAAATTGTTTGTTCTTTTCCCGTTTCTAATAGTAAAAAAAAATATTGATTCTTTTCATATTCTGCAATAAAAAAATACTAATAATTATGGTGTAATAAGTAGTATCTATGCTTCTTCACACTACTATATTATTTAATTTCTTAAACGGTTCACTAGTAGTCTAGTACTAATTCATTCAGCTTCAAAACCCTATCTCTCTCTTTCTCTCTCACACACACACACACTCAATTTTAGTGTGATTCGCTCTGCATATTTCTGGTACTATTCTCTTCTTTTATAATTCATATATTTCTTTCCAAGTTTATGCTAAGTGATTGATTCCATTTTAGTACTTTCCAAAACTGTTCTATCCTACAGTCTTTTTTGGGGGTTTCCTGGTTGGTAAATATTTGTGAGTGTTTGATTTTTGTTTTCATTAGAAAGAGGGTAATTATCTGTTTGTCTGAATATATTTGAGGCCTTGATCAAATGGGTTAGGTTAATTCTCCAAATGTTGGAATCTTCTCTTGAAAAAGATTTGTGTGTGTTTGTGTGGAGGGGTTAAAAGAGTGCATTTTTAAGGGAAATTTCAGATTAGGTGAAATGCTAAAAAGGGTGAACAAAAAAATTAAAACTTTTGAGCTGCTCCATATGCGGTTTAGAAATGTCCTCGAAGCTACAACCCTGGAGATATTGTAGAGTGATTATAGTTTTCGTAATTGTGAATCAATCAATTGTTGTAGAAAAATGTGTAGGAGTTGGGTCTTTAATAGTTCAATGCCTTGCCCATGATAAAAAAGGCTTCTTGCATAATCCAAACATGGGTCGCTTAAGCTTCTTGGCAATGTTGAGAAAAAAGAATGAATTATTTGAATTCTGTATGATGTACCTTATTCAAGTTTGGCCTATAAAAGGAGGGTATGTGCCGTTAAGATGTTGGTCACTTCAAAGTGTAGTGATGAATGGTAAATGTGCGGGTCCATTATCCACCGAGTTTTGAATCGTGTGCTACTGACCCTCAGGATTTTTCAGTTATAAAAAAGTTAATGGCGGCCTTGAAGCGCACTTAAGCTTTCAAGTTAGGCATAACGTGCACTTGGCCTTGCTTAAACAACCATTTAATGCAGGCACATTGACCCTAAATTATCTCTATTATGAAGAAGACAACACTATACTGTAAACATCTCTACAAAAAGATGAATTAATATTTAAAAACATTATCGATAAATATGTTACGGTTAGGTGTATAGAGGAGGAACAAGGAGAGGTATAAGACAACGAATAAGGAAGCAAAGCTAGCAGTCACGACTGCTAAAACAACAACTTTTGAGCACCTGTATGAAGACCTTGAGGGCAAAGACGGGGATATGAAGTTGTATAGGCTTGCCAAGATGAGAGTGAGAAAGTCTAGTGACCTGGACTAAGTGAAGTGCATCAAGGATGAGAATGAATAAGTGTTGATAGAAGCACTCATTAGATGGAGATGACAAACGTCCTTCCATAAGCTCTTGAATAAAGAGGGGGACAGAGATATCCTGCTGGGGAGTTAGAGCATTTCGAGAGTCGTAGAGATTTTGGGTATTGTAGGTGCATAAAGGTTGCAGAGGTTAGGGGGGCTATTAGAAAGATGAGGAGGGGTAGAGCGACTAGGCCGGACAAGATTTCGGTGGACTTTTAGAAGAACGCATGGGAGGCGGCTATGAAGTGGCTAACTAAGTTGCTTAATGTTATATTTAGGACGGCTAAGATGCCAGATGAATGGAGATGGAGTAAAATGGCCCCGTTGTACAAAAACAAAGGCGACATTCAGAATTGCAATAATTATATGGGTATCAAGCTGCTAAGCCACACGATGAAAGTCTGGGAGGAGGTGATCGAGATGAGGATGAGGATAGGATGTGTCTATATCCGAGAACTAGTTCGGATTCATGTCAGGACTATCGACTACAGAAGCTATTCATCTTGTCAAGAGATTGTTGGATCAATATAGGGACAAAAATAGAGACTTACACATGGTGTTTATTGATCTTAAGAAGGCATATGATAAATTCCCTCGAGAGGTTCTTTGGAGATATTTGGAATCTAAAGGTGTGCTTGTGGTCTACATCAGGGCAATTAAGGACATGTACGAGGGTGCCAAGACCAGGGTTAGGACATCTGGAGGTGATTCAGAACACTTTTTGGTCATGATGGGGTTGCACCAGGGATCAACCCTCAACCCGTTTCTATTTGCCTTAGTGATGGACGAGTTGACACAACATATTCAAGAGGAGGTGTCATGATGTATGTTATTCGCAGACGACATAGTTTTGATTGACGAGACGAGCAGTGGAATTAACGATAGGCTGAAAGTTTGGAGGTCGACCTTAGATTCTAAAGGTTTTAGGTTAAGCAGGACGAAGACGGAGTATATGGAGTGCAAGTTCAGTGATGTGATGCAGGAGACAAATGCGGAGTAAAGATTGAGGCACAAACTACATCTAAAAGAGGAAACTTCAAGTATCTTGGATCCATAATACAAGGAGACGCGAAGATTGATGATGATGTTGCATATCGTATTGTAGCAGGATAGATGAAATGGAGGCTCGCCTCTGGGGTGTTTTGTGATAAGAAGATGTCGCCAAGGCTGAAAGGTAAGTTCTACAGAGTGGTGGTTAGACCAACATTGTTGTATGAGGCAGAATGTTGGGCAGTCAAGAATGTCCACGTTCAGAAGATGAAGGTAGTGGAGATGGAGATGCTCATATGGATGTGTGATTATATTAGGAGAGATTGGTGGTAGCAAGGGTTAGAAGAGGTAGAGGTAGGCTGAAGAAGAACTGGGGGAGGTGATTAAACAGCACATGACACAACTTCAGCTGGCTGAGGACATGACCTTATATAGAAAGATTTGGAGGTCTAGAATTAGGATAAAAGGTTAGTAGGTAGTTGAGTTTTTGTCACATTTGTGCGGGAGAGGTGGGGGCTAGCCTCTTCATCTTCTCTTCTCCTTTTCCTAGTGGTATTATTTAGGTATCGCGTAGGTCCCTATTTTTTATGTGTGTATTACTATGTGTTGCTTCATTTTCTTGGTATCATGATATTTTACTATCTTATTTTTCCTACAATCCTACATCGACTATTTTCCTTTTGAGCCGAGGGTCTATCAGAAACATCTCTATCCCACAAAGGTAGAGGTAAGGTCTGCGTACATCCTACCCTCCCCAGACCTACTTTAAAATCTTTGCATTTGAATCTTAAACATAGAATGGGTTTAAACTTGATTGGCATGGTTTTTACTCCATATATTTCACTTAAAAATGCATTTTAATTCTTTCTCCATATAGTTGTTATCTTTTCTTCGCTAAAGTGCACTCTTGAAATGCATTTGTGCTTAAACCTTAGCAGAGTTTAGCACTTTCCTCTTGATAAAAAAAAAATTAGCACTTTCTGTACTTTTCTCCTTTGGCAACACTGGTGACAATGTTGTTGATGAGCTGTGTTATTTGTTGGTTAGGGAACTATGGCGTCAAAACTACCTATAGTGAAAGCAAAGGCTGTTGAAGCTTCAAAGTTCTTGACCAAGAATGGATGTTCATACTACAAGCAGATGATGGAGCAGAACAAACAATACATTCAAGAGCCACCTACTGTGGAGAAATGCCAGCATTTGGCGAAACAAGTGTTCTACACTCGCTTAGCTAGGTTTGTTATTCATCACTTGTATCCTTTCAAATGTACAAATACTTGGTCTTTGGAGGTGATTAGTGATTTTGCTTCGACTTGCCATAGAAGTTTTGAAAGTATTCAGTTGATTATCAGTAAGCAAAACGGATGGATATAGGAAAGGTTGGAACAATTTTCCGACTCTTTCCAATTCATAAGCTGGGCATAGCTAGGTCACCTTAGGGCTGTACGGTTAGACTGCAAACTGCTCAGCATCTTGTGGTTGTAATATTTTTCTTGTTCTATCATCTCATTCCGGGACCTTAATGATCCATCTGTGTCAAAATCACTTCTTTACTGAAAAAACTTCCGGGACCTTACCTAGGAGTAAGTTTCGTTCATAAAAGTTGAACTACATTTCATCAACATTATGATACCTGAAATTTTAGTCCTCCAATAGGAAAGTGTGTTTGATTAGTTCTAATCGATTTTAGGCAACCACTTGTCAAAAATTTTGTCAACTCTTATATACTTGAGATTTCACCAAGAGCTCACTAAAAATAGTAATAGCAGGCCATGATGAGATAATGAACAAAACTCAACATCAACTACTGAAGGTTAGGGAGTAAATGTTCTAGTACAACTGATGAACTACAACAAATGGTTCCCGGATAAACCAAGAGATAGATATGTTTGGGAATCAGAGAAAGTGATTAAAAAAATTAAAGTATAGCACATGGTATATTTCCAAAATGGAACTGACAAGATAAAAAGGAGAAAAAAACAGTGTTTGAAAGATTGGAGAGGAAGATGTCCTATATGGAAAGAACAATTCTTGTCTTCGAGCGGGTCCCCGAAGTTAAGTTGCCTTTTGTTTCTCTAATGAAGCCAACAATGTATAATGCCTCCTGTTTATATAATTGTCATGTATGAACAACGCCTGCTTCGACTCAGGATATGTAAACCTATTGAAGCTACATTTGCTTCGTTTAACCTGCAACTATTATAGTTGCATAAGTTATTAAATTATTTTTTATTAGGCATGCTAAACTTTCACTGCACAAAAGGGGGGAAATCCCGATATGCATAAGATATTGAAGTGTCATGTAGTTCATGTCTATTTTAGAGAAGGCGTGTTTATTAAGAGAAGCACTTATATGAGTTGTTATTTAGGTTATTATTGTACAATTGCCAATAACCTAGACTAATCATGGATTTAAATTGCCTAAATACTAGGCTAACCATTTGGGTGTGATGATTCTAAGTCTATGGAATCGATGCAAACAAAGTGATAAGATATGAGAAGAAGTATTGGTTATTACACATTAATTAGTACTCCCTATGTCTCATTTCATGTGACACACTTTCCTTTTTAGTATGTCCGAAAAAGAATGACACCTATCTTTATTTGATACTATTTAAAATTAGCATCTCAATTTTACCCTCAATGACCCGACTTGTTTGGACCCACTTGATATATAAGTTCATTTTTCAATTAGGAAAGAGAAAATGTAAAGAGATGAGGAACTCTCACCGTCACATTTTCTTCTTAATAAGGGCAATTTTGGTATTTTCACATATATTTAGCTTATGTGTCAAAAAAAATCCTTTATTTTTCAAACTGTGTCCGAGCAAACATCTTCACATAAAATGAAACAGAGGGCGTAGTTTGTATAGGCCAATATTCAGGCATGGTCAGCTGTATCGACTTGAAGTGACCTAGGTCTTCTATGTAATAGAGGCATTATCTTGGAGAAACGTCCAAGAACTTTGGCAACAATGAATTTTATGTACAGTTTATCAAGAGAAGGCAATTCTTGAAAATCCATAGATGCCATGGATAAGTATCTTGATTCCAACTACTGCAAAAAAAGGGTCTCTTGAACCTGCCGCGTTTGCTTCGAGAAGTATGCATACATAAATTTACTTATCAATAAAAAATGCATACTTAAATTTGTGTTTCTTTTTTTTCTGAACTTCTCCTTTTGAATGCTTAATATGAGGTCAGTGTTTTTTTGTGTTAGCTCCTAGGTAAGCTAGTCATGTTTGATTATGTGTTTTGTATATGTCCTAATGAAGAACAAGTGGAGCCAAAACTGAATTAATGTATGGAGAGAAAGAAAGTCTTGTATATGTCCTAATGAAATATCTTCAGACTCCACTTGTTTCTCTCAAAATGTTCTATATTGGCTCTACTCCAACTTGCTTTCACTGTTGATCTATGTTGCTCGAATTCTCTAAAAATGTCGTCACTCCAGTGTCGGATCCTCCCAAAATGTATAACTTTTGGAGGATTGTCTATGGAGAACCTGAGCAACATAGTTGTTGATGATTTAGCAAGGTGAGTTATGGAATGGAGTATTAATGTTTGATGGTTTAGCGCCATCCTACCTGTTGTAACTTGATTTACATATCTTAAAAGAAGGTTGTGTCATAGTCAGAGTCGTTCCTATACTTTTAAGGGCCCGGTGCGAGAAACAAAAAGAAACCCTTTTTTATTCACATGAAAAATTAAAATTAACTAATTAATCAATATTAAAAAAAAGTTTGTTTTTTGTTTAAAGAGGGGGGGAGGGGGGGGGCTGTTTGGGACTTGGGGCCAAGTCTGATTTTGTGTTTTAAAATGAGTCTTTCGCGGCTCATTGGATTCGAACATGCGACCTCTCACTAGGGAAAGACTTTTGAAGGGAGCCCTCAACCGCTAGGCTACAGCTCTCACTGATAAGATTGGAGACATTTTTAATACATATCTTAATATTTGAAACCAATAAAAGAAAAATGAAAATTCTGGCGCGGAGGCCCTGCCGGCCAGGGGCCTGTGCGGCGGCGCCTCCTCGACCACCCCCAGGGACGGCTCTGGTCATAGTCATACTCATTTGTCAAAGTTGAACAGAGTCTACCACAGTTATGCTCTCACTGTCCTGTTTTCTGTGACATGTTGATTAGACTTAGTTTCTCTTGCGTAATAGAATTGTATTCTAGATGATGATACTTGTTGGACACTGATAAAAACAAAAGATGATACTTGTTGGAGCTCTGTTTATGGGTTTGGTTTGATAGGGGATATGTCATAGGATAGTTTAAAATTTGATTTGTTTGATGATTTTTATTCTTGATGTGGCAATTGGGTAAATATATGTGCCCCAAACATTTTGCGATAATAAAGTATGTAATTAAATGGGATAAAGTGACTGTCTTTTGAATTTATCATTGCCAAGAAAACCTGAAGTACTGAACTTCTCCTGATCACCAATTTTTTTTTTTTTTGGAGCAATTGGAATATACTATCTGACGCGAGATTTTTTATTTTTTTTTGGTTTGCTGGGAGCAAAGAGCAATTCTGCTTCCAATTTTCCATGGTTATTCGTTGCCAAAAGTGTTATGTTTCTCTTTGTATTATTGGCACGTTGTTGCATGATATCAGGGCAGAAAGGTTAGAACTTGAGCTCCTTTCTGTTACCTGATAGAGAACCTGTTCCATTTATACCTTTCATTCATCTTGTACTAATGATCTCTCTTCTTCTTGGGACAGTATTCCTGGCCGTTATCAAGTGTTCTGGAAGGAACTTGATGATATCAAGAACTTGTGGAAGCACAGGCAGGAGCTGAAAATTGAGGATGCAGGCATTGCCGCTCTTTTTGGGCTAGAATGTTTCGCTTGGTTTTGTGCTGGGGAGATTGTAGGACGAGGGTTCACGATTACTGGTTATTATGTCTAAATCTCCCAAACATTAGGTATCAAAGGAATGACTTTTATCACTGTCGATAAAAGATTGTTGTCAATCGCTAACTTTTGCGGGATAAACGTACCAACGAGATACAGATTTTCAAATTTTCATGTTTGGAAGTGCAATATACGTAGAGGGTGAGCCTTTCTGCTATAGATTTCAAAGGCTGAGTAGGAGCCATATATTTGCTTCAATAAGGCAGCTTCGAGCATGTTGTTTTCATGATTACTGTTTGTGTTACATATTTATTTCCTTGGAGATCAAAATCAGTCCTGCGAGACTTGGTAGATGAATCTACAATTGGAAAAAGGCTATTACCAGAATAAGTTTACTCTCTCAGTAACATTATCACTAACATTCTTATGCCTACTAGGGGCGTGTTGCGATGGCAATGATCATTCTTCCCTCAATTAAAGGTCTCGGATTGAGCTTTGGGCATGAATAATCTTTTGGGAGGGAGCTTTTCGCCTCTCTTAATGTGTTTTTCCAGCATGAATTCAAATTAGTCGAACAGTGAATTTCAGATACCGGTAGGTGATTCTTTTTCCCAATATTTGCTTTGGTTTATCTATTTTTTTAGTCTGTTCCTTTTCATCCCCTTCAAAACAGCACGATGAGTGTAGTCGCCTTACTTTATATTTTTTTTGGGAAGTGGCTTAACGCTGTTTAACTGAAAAGAAAAGTTTCTTGCATAATTGTATCCTGAGAATGAAATTGCCAAATTGTTTGGGTTGACGGATGAGAAAATTACAGATCTGGTTCTTACTATCTCCTTGCAATCTGAGGTTTCGATTGTTCCTTAAAAGGTGTAAAGGCGGGGATTGAGGGTGCACAAGACTTTGTTCGTGAGTTTTTACTAAAAATAGTACAAGGACCTAATTGAAATCCTTTGGATGGTTAAGAACTTTATGACAGTTCCAATTTATTTTGATCGAACCGTCTAGTTTACTTACCTACAAGCAAGAGTCTCCTAGGATTTCGCAAGGGAAAGGTAACCAACCTGGGATACGTTGCGTGTATATTATAGGGCATATCTTATTGCAACTTGCAAGATTACTTGTGTTAACTCCATTTAATTAGTAGAACCTTATAATTATATAAGTATTATACAAATTCTCTAGTTCCTTTGGAGATACATCTCTTTTCATTTCAAGAGTTCTTAAGCGCGTTTCCATGTCACTTTCAGACCCCTGGAAATGAACAAATTCCTTTTCTTTTCTCAAGAACACATACTATATTCGTCACTAATCCATACATTTCAGAGGCAGTGAATCGAGCTCAAATAACTCGGTAAACTGAACCTGCACTTGGGAGGGGAACAACAGCTGAAAATAATTGCTAAAAAGAGGATAATGCGAACCCTACCATTAACTACTTTACTTATGAATTTCATAATAATAGAAATAAATGTCTTGGCTAATAGTTTGAAACTTGCTACCCTCTTTACCTCGTAGGTAAAGATTTACCTCCGTAAAAAAGATAATTCATTCTAATCTATATGGGAGTCTCAACTACGTTACCAAAGGCTAGACCACATTAAGATTACCTTACATTTCTCAATAGGTTATCTATACGGCTTGCACCCGTGATCTATTAGAAGTGTCTTCTCGAGACACTTTACTGCACTAAATTAATTTGTCCTTGCTATTTCTACAAATGCTTAACCAAAAGAAATTATGGTATAATAGAAGTTCGTCGATTTTACAAAAATAGAAGATATTTGTACGAGTATAAAACCAATGGCACACAGATTGTTGCATCTCTGATCTGTTCTCGTTCTATGCACGATTGCAGCCCCAAAAACAGAATACTAGCACTTCCAAACTGTTGAATCCAGTTTCTATAACAAAAGTGATACCTAATATATTTAGTAGTAAGAACAAAACTTGTAAACTGTTACAAAATTAAGAAACGTTAAGGTGGCACTGCAAATATTGCTTCTTGATCTCTCTACTATTTCCAAAAAGGAACTTTTGTCCTCCCTATAGGATGTTCTTCTTAAAAGCCGATACCATCTTTGGTGAAAACAGAAAAACAAGTGCTAATAGTGATCCAAAAAGCATTTTTATAAAGTATTGCATCGGATCACTGTCAACTTCTTCCTCTGTACCAGTAGACGTTGACATTGCCATTGTCGAGGGCAATGCTTCAATAACTGCATCTGCCAGGTCAGTTATGAAAGAGGAGGTGCAATTCAGAGCAGGAACACGACCCCAATTTTCAATTCCCGATTCAAGTGCTAATTCCTTGTATTCCATATCTATCTCTTCAAGAGTCTCTATATGCTCGCTCACAAAACTGAAATTCCAAAAGCATACATTATGGTGAGATACCAAGAATAAAGCCAAGAGATCTTGCAGGCAAGTGAAAACTAAGCCTACAGACATTCATATGAGAAGAGTATCAAATTGCCATTTCAACTAGAAAGGCCTAAATACTCTTGAACTGGTGGTGACAATATAAGTTCTTCATTTGTTGTTCTCTCATTCCCCTGCAAGGGATCGTTGGAACATTTCTAATTTCTACATCATGATGCCCTGATTGCACAGGCATCGAAACACATACAACGACAAGAGCGTCACTTCCTACCAAGTCACAAAAGCATTGACCCTCCAAAATCTCACAACTAAAAAGTATCTCAGAGACAGTTGGCTATATTGTCGCTCCAAAATCCCACGGCAGTTCTATGAATTTCACGACACTTACTCCAAGGTAAGCCTCTCACCCTTTTTTTTTCTTTTGACTAATCAAAGAGATAGTTCTAGCTGTTAATAGTAAAATTATCTTACACTCTCTCATGCACAAGAGATTAGCATCCATAAGTGAGAATCCTTTCTATTTATTCAAGTTATCTATTTGGAGCAATAGGATCCATGAGTCATGGCTTTCCTGTTACCTTCTACAGCAAATCAGGTCTGGCTAGAGACCATAATAGACTTGAAGTGGTTTTCAACAAAATGTAGTCATGTTAAACTTGCATGACAGACCATAGAAAGTCTAACACAGGTTAATCTAATAAAAAATCGCCCAACAAATTTGATAGCACTGAATTTTGATCCCATGACACCATAAGTCCTTGAGAAGAGAAAATTCAGGTGCTAGAATGCCTACCTTACAGGAACAGCCAACAGAGACTTCACACCTTTTTGTCCAAGCTCAACAAGAACTTCGTCAGTGTATGGTTTCAACCACTGCACAGGTCCAACTCGGCTCTGGAATGCAAAACGATGATACTAAATTAATTCAAGACCAAATAGAGGGAAAAGAACATTCATTCCACTATATTTAGTTTTTGGTATACTACTTGTATACAGGAACTTTCCCACATTAATGATATTACTTTACTTCTTTTTACATAGTATAAAAGTAAAATGTTATGAAGGATTATTATACGGAGTTCGGAGCAGAAGATTTTAGTAAATCAGAAATGTGAAAAAGTGTAAAGTTGGTTGAAAAGATGCCACATCAAATTTGAAATAATATAAATAAAATTAGTATTAATCTGAACTGTTGAGATAAAACTTTTGCAATTTTAAGAGGTCATACTTTGCGGAACAGATCAAAATAGAGGTAAAATGGCTAAAAAAGGAGTCATATTCTGTCTCAAACCCCCTTCCTTCCCCCCAATTGCCTACATATCCCCCCCCCCCCTCCACCCCAACTTCCTCACAAAAAAAGATTATTCAAAAAAAAGAAGGAAAAAGAGGAGAGAATTATGGAACAGTTCCACTTTGACGTGAACTGATCAGTATAAGCACATCGAGTTTGGCAAAACTGAACTTTGAGTCATTGCAGCATGGAAAGCTACATTTATTTCCCATCTATAATAAAATACTTAGAAGGCACCATTAGGAAGAGCTGAATGTACATGGTGTTGCAGAATGTCAAGAACTATTGGTAACACAAAAAAGTGATCTGGAGGACTTGGAGTTTAGGACAAACCTGGTAAGCCAAGGTATGATCATTGTTGATTCCTCTAGCTTTCAGCTCTTTCATTATCAAGAAAATGCACTCCTCCATCTGATCTCTGTATGGATCACCAGCATCTTCAACATAACTAACTGGTACTCCATGGGCGCTAAAGAAAACCATGACCTAAAATACATCCAGAGACTTAGGATTGAGTTGGAACAGTAAAAAATGTCCTAGTGATAATGAAGAAAAGTTCATCACCAAACTAAGAGCACAACCATGATGATCAGACACTGATGCCGTACAAATAAAGGAATAAGATAAGCTACCTCCTCAGGATTAGAGAAATTATGTAACTCCTTCTCAATCAAATCTACCATGGACTTGATGTAACCTTGTCGTTGGTACCAGGATTCAATGACAGCAACTGGTAGTCTAGACAGATAAGAGTCTTCCCTGAGAGTACACAAAGTTAGATATTAATTAGAGTCAGGAACAAGTATATGCATACACTTCAAGTTAAGAACATTACATAACATTCCATACATGCAGTAACCAAATTGAAAAGAAAAAAAGTTACCTGAAAATATTCTGAAGGGCACGGACGCTCGAACCAGTTGTAGAGATAGAGTATTGAGGATATAAAGGCAGTACTACAAGCTTTGTTATCCCATCTCTTTTTATCTGCACCACAACAGGGAACTCAAATTCAGATCAAACAAAGACTTTCGAAATTTCAAGCTCACAGGAGATGAATGATTCTTCGGTCCCATTTAATCCCAACAATTCAATTGGGTGTCCTTGATAATGGATAACTGCTGGCTGGGATCAAGTAGGTGTAGGAAACACGTTCCACCCAAGAATTTCAGCACATGAGATCTTTCTAAATAAAAGAAAATAGAGTATCTCAAATAAACAGCTGGCGGTTTATCAAAATTATCAGCATATAAATATTTGCACTATATCTATATAACGCAGTGAGGTTGTATTACAAGCTTGCTAAGAAAACAGAGCACATTAACAAGACTTTGCTAACCAGAAGCCACAACAATGAAAGCCAGATAAAGTAATGAGAAAAAAGCATACTGAATTTTCTTCAGGTAATATTGTCAAACTATTAATTTGGCTTCTTAATTCTTACTAACGAAAATGGCCATGATCTATCTTCAAGATTTGAATTACTCTTGGCCAGGCTTCAACAAATAGGGGGGGTTTTCAATTGGAAAATCAGTAAACAATAGTATGTATCACTCAATATTTCTTTCTGAGAAGGTCTATAGATTAGATCACTGAATATTCTTAGCAGAATCGATTGAACAAATGCCACAACAAAACATTAGCTCCTTGTGAATGGATATTGACAGACAAGTCAACTTATAATGTGAAACATTCTTGATGTGGGCTAAAACGGCCGTTACGCGCACTTGAAAACCCAGAAAGCAAAAATAAGCTATCTTTTAACATATTGCAAGCTGAAAAAAGAGATTCTTTAGGAGACTTCCTCACATTTTACTACTTTGGTCCAGATTTTACTTGTAACAGCTTTCTAGTCCTCCAATTTGAGTTCAGTAGTACTTATCAAACATTTTAGTTGAGTAGTAACTTTCTTTTTATCAGTAAATGATAAGTTGAGTAGTACTTATCAAACAGTTCTTTTGGTTGAGTAGCACACACAAATAATAAAATGAAAGTTTGCTCAAAACGGTTTGGTCAATGTCTGTACGTCGACCTTCATATGCAATGGGTCATAGGCATGAAACCATAATGATTTCAGGAAGCTGTCTCAAAATACCAGCAATCTCCTCAAATCCATGCAATTTATCAAAATGCAGAGCACAATGAAAGAAAAAGACCCATTAGCAATACCAACCTAGTTGAGATTAAGGCTTAGTCTTCTTGGTATGTCTCCAATTTGTGAAGAGTCTTTTTAATCTTGTTGGGGATTTATGTCATAGAAAATGTAGAAAAATTCTCGGCTTAGATATCCTAATTTACTGAAGATTGGAATGAGTTGGGGCTAAATGGGAATGAAATGGATAGTAAGGATTCATATAATCCTCACTAGCTCGGGATTGGGCCTAGTTGTTCTTATTATAGTCTTATTCTTCAATTTCATGTACAATATTTCTTTAGAGTCTAGACATTTTACACATGCAGGGCTGAAAGCAAATCTAGCCCAAAGAAGCTATTTGACTTGGAGCTTAATTGAGCTAGACACAAAAATTACTGTCAGGTAATACAAAAGACTGGAGGATTTTTCGTGGCTTCTGGTAGCACAGCTTAAAACTTCATGTGTCCATCCCAGTCATGCATATAAAGATACCAATTGGTAAGTGAGAAAAAAATTTCAAAGCATCAGTTCAATTACAAATATAAATTCTGTCATCATCATAATCCTCGACAAGATTAGAATCTATCTGACTTTTTAGGTACCTATGAAATGAATATCATTTATAGAAAGAAGAAGGTGAACACAAAAGACACAGACACCTTTAGCTCATCATCTCCCCTAAAACTCCACAAAGGGAGGAGGGAGTGAGAGGTGTCTTTCTTCTTCTTTGTTTTCTTTTTTTTCTCTTTCGTGTGGAAAGGGGAGGAGGGGGGACAGACGAAGATTCAAATAAAATAGATGTCTCAAAGTCGATTAAGTAGTAATGTCATCTGTTACTAATGTGGCTAATTTGATCCCATTATTATTAATCTGCTACTTTCCCCAACAATAAGTAGTTCTAGAACTACTTGTAGAAAAGGAAGATTTCTACAATCAAGATCCTAGATAAGATTGCTTTTTTATTTTATAAGAACCTAGATACGATTGCTTTAGGGTAAGACAAAGTGTAAAATCATAAGAACCTTATAAAAATCAGAAAACGAAAAAACTAAATATTATTTATGTACACCTGAGAAACTGCAAGAATAGTAGAGATGAGTTAAAATCCAGTCTCTATGTAAAGCTCGATGTCTAAGTAAGACAATACAACTCAGAACATAGAACAATTGCACCGAACATGTAATACAAGTTATATACAAACATGAATGTAGAATTAAAAGCATCACATACCATTATTTATACTCATTATACAGTAAAATACAAGCGGGAATTTGTAGCATATGAGCTACGGAAAACATATTTTGACACAAGGTCACACAAAATAACTGAAATCAAGAAACACTATAGGCCAAAATAGTTGTAGGATGTGTAGGATCTTATGGTTCTACCATTTTTTATTCTACCTTTCAGAATTATTCCTCTATTTTTACTTATTTTTTCTTATTTAGCAGTAAGATCTATAATTTGGTGCTTGTTAGATAGTACTTCTGGGAATTTTGCGTGTGTTCAAGCTCTCGAAACAAATTAGACTCATATGAAAGTATAAATGAAACTATTGTTTGAATGACTTATTGAGATTATCGTAAGCACATGAAAGAAGACGCAGACAAGATCAAGACAAAAACAAATGTTAACTGCCAAAAGGAACAAAAGGATGCATCTTAAGCCTACCTGGTGAGCAGCTTCCTCAGTGAACGGGTACCAGTACCTCATCGCAACATAGATGTTTGCTGGAACTTCCTTTGTTTCCAGTGCCATTTTAAGTGCACTAGCCTGTAATGATTTGCTTAAGAGGGTTATTATAACAAGTTGAAAACTGACACCACCATAATGAAATAAAAAGAAATTGTTAGCACGGAGCACATAAATAAAACAGAGGGTTTTTCTGTACCTGCTCATCGGTTATTTTTCGTAAAGGGGAACCACCTCCAATTGCAGCGTACCCTTCCTTACTTTTCGGAGCTCGGAGGGTAGAAATGAGTTGTGCCAATGGGCGCTGGAGAAATCGGAACAATCTGGGCAGACGTATAATATCCTGCCACGCGAAATTCATACCATTAGCACAAACACAAACAATGGAAATAAATTGTTCAAAATCTTCAGCTTAGGAAAAAAAAAGGGGAGTTAGACTGATTGCTAGCATACAGGGTCAGCAAATAAGTTGAACAGAAAAGGCTGGACATCATGAAGCGTGTCTGGTCCTCCAAGATTCAAAAGTAGCACTCCGATCTTTTCTTCAGCTGTCTGCGAAGAAGATTCAACAGTGCTCCCGGGATATGTATACAATCCAACAGAGCAGGACGTTTTGCCGACTATATCTCGCTTGTGCACTGGACGATGTAAAGACAATCCCCCAAGTACACTGGTTTTTTTAATAGTGGGTTCAGAAGATAAAACTGTAATCTGTCGCTCGTCATAGTTTTTTCCTCGCTCACCATGTGAGGAATGGCAAGTAGGCATTAACCTTGTCTGAGGGCAGTACCTGCCAAGACAAAGATTCACTTTTAGTACTTAATTTTGGCATGCAAATTAGCATGGCCTCTAAAAATCTATCTCAAAAAACATCTCTTCATCAAAAGGATTCTTTTCCCCCACATGAATGTCTATAGATTCATACTTCATACATTCCCTTTCAGGGGTGGGAAATTAGAAAGTATATTCAAGATCAAAAGTATTTGTTATGTATAATATATAGTAGATATTGAATCCCCTTGGCTTTTTCATGTGTTTACTTCTTTATATTTTGAACCC
This sequence comes from Anisodus acutangulus, assembly GCA_029783415.1. Classification (NCBI taxonomy): domain Eukaryota; kingdom Viridiplantae; phylum Streptophyta; class Magnoliopsida; order Solanales; family Solanaceae; genus Anisodus; species Anisodus acutangulus. The sequence continues at coordinate 46,453,554 of CM056503.1, forward strand.
CCTTAGTGAAAATGATAATCCTGGCTCCACCGCAGCTCCATTTATTAGATTGTCATTACAAAGTTACATATTTAAAGAGTCAATTTCTAAACTACCGAGTAGTATTTGCTTAGAGAAGAACCAACAATTTGTTCATACCAGAAATGACCTCAATCTCATACCAAAACCCAAATCATTCTGACTTTTCAAACAGTTGACATAAAATTGATCAAATCAAACGTTACAACAAAGAAAAAGCAACTGCATCCTTATACAAAATATGAAATTGCACGAAATGTTTAACTGTACATGAAAACGAGAAAACCAACAACAACAACATACCTAGTGAAATCCCACAAAGTGGGGTCTGGGCAAGCCTGGCTCAAGGCCAAAGCCACTAAGTCAATGGCTTTGGGCCCCCATTTCTTATTAAGTTTTATGGCTAATTTATTTCAAAAAGTATTGTGACTTACAGTATTTTTATATAGTTTCTAGATATGTAAATTGTTTTTCAAAAAACTAAGTTATATGTCCGAATTCACAGTAGAAATAAGAAAATTTGATTCTAGAAATCTAAATTGTCACACAAATTGAGATAGAGAGAGTACACAACCACGTGATTGATTAGCTATATTGTCAGTTGAATTTTGCATTCACAATATTTCCTTTTTGAAAAAAAAATTGGGGTCTCCCTCTGAAATTTGGCTTTAGGTCTCCAATCTTATTGAGATTGCCGTGGATCTGGAGATTAGAGTGTATGCATAACTTACACCTAACTTGAGAGGTAGAGAGGTTGTTTCTGATAGCACACGCAATTCAATGAAAAACGAAAAAACCATTTGGCTAATAAAACATGGAGGCCAAAACCAAACAGTTGAATATAATGAACTTGTATGTATCAGAATTTAGACAGCGACCCATATAAGACCATATGAAAATGAAACGAATTTGCAAGAACCCATAAAAGCTTACATGGAAGAATTAGGACTGAAATTGGAAGTTGGAAGCTTCATTGGTTGAAGAAGTCGAGAGATCGTCCCTGTTTCCATGATCTCTATAACAACTACTGTCTGATATTCTTCTATCAAAGAAATCTCAGTGTAGTTTTTTATGGGTCAGAAAAATTGTGAGAAAGAAGAGAAATGTAGGATTTAATTGGTTGGTTGGGTGTATTTATTAAATAAAGAGGAGAAGTCAATGAGAAAGGAATAATGAAATTGCTAATGAAGGAGCAAACTATGTACACCTAACGCCATTTTGAGAGCAGAGACTTTTTCTTTAATATAGCTTTCATCCTACCGACTTAATCGTTTGAGAACGATATTACCTACAAGGTTCTATTCAGAAGAGAGTAAATGATCTCATTGAATTCATGCGATAGGGTTAAAATTGAATTTTAAGTTTTTCTCATTAAATGATCTCATCAGGTTCGAATCCATGCGGTAGGGTTCAAACTGAATTTTAAATTTTTCTCATTTGCTATTCAGTTATGTCCGGGACCATTTTTCTTTCTTTCTTCTTCTTTTCTTGATTGATACCCGCGTCAACTCCACGATTGGACTTTTTCTTTTCACTTTTGGGGGCTACAAAGACTCCTTTGGTCGTAAATAAGTTATTTCGGATTAATTAATTATTATTATTATTTTATTTTTAATATAGAATAAAAATAATATTATAATTTTAAAATTAGTTATTTTGAAATTTTATTTAAATTAAATATGAGATAAATTCATTTTAAATTTAATATCGAAATTAGTTATTCATTATCTCTCGTACCAAACGAATTCTTAATGGAGTAGCATAATATTTAAGCATTAGCTATGCAGTTTTTTATTATCATTTTGATGCTTGTATGAAATTTAGTAATATTAAAAATTTAAAATGCATTGTTTGGTTGTCACTTTTATAGTCACATAATAATAAATACTATATTCATATCATGCATTATTTATTTATTTGTATAATTTGGACGTAATATATGATAAATATCAGAAGTTGGCAAAAACTACTTTAGTTAAGCATCTGAACTAATCATGTGATCAGTTAGACACCTTAGAGTGGACATACCTTAGGCACTCCCATACCTCTTTCTTTTTTTAAAAAAAAATGTCTTCTCAATTATTACTTAAATAAAAAATAAGTACATCGGAAATAAAAAATAATTGGACAGATACCCACTCAATCGAATCAGACATAGAAATAGCCGTCCTAGCTAAAGCATGAGTAGCTTGATTCGTGAATTTTCTAACTAGAGAAACAAACACTAATTAAAAATATTTTATTAGTGTCCTACAATTATAAGCCAGAGAATCAAAATAAAAATCATTTAAAATGTTTCGTCGAGATCTTGATGAACTAGCTGATTATTTGTCTCAATTACTACACGACTATTAGCAAAGCGGCTCTTAACTAGCTAAAAGCTTTCCAAACTCCCATAATCTATGCAACTAACATGATAGGTACTTTATTTAAGAACCTTGCTTGTTCGCCAATGAAATCTCCTCATTGTGTATCAACATTTTCACTCCCGCCAGACCACTATGAATATCAAAAATAGCATTTTTATTACATTTAATTTCATTCTCATTCGGGTTTTGCCATTTAATGATCTGATTTTCAGTGTAACGTTTAATTTATCTTTTTTCACTTTAATTTTAAAAGTTATTATGTGTAAATACCTTAAATAGGGAAAGAGAGCCTTCTAATCATTCATTTGCCTAAACGTCTTCCTCATTTAATATTTTTAAACATAATGCAATTAATCATAATTAAGAGAGTTAAAGAATTAATTTTTGTGTTTTATTTAACATAACACATATATAATTAGGGAAAAATAGAAAAAATGGCAAAAATAATTGTTCTTGGTCAGAGAGGGGAAAAAATCTATTACCATAACTATTTTCGGCAAATATTGAAAAAAGAAAGTTCATAAATCAGTAATATTCTAGCAATTTCTAAATAAACTAAAGAGTAGTTATAAAGAGCATGAAGGAGAACAAAAATAGCAACATACCTTGTATCGAATATCATTTTCGATGGAGAAGCAAAGGGTTGGCGCAAGAAACAAACGTGATTTTTTTTGTGGAACACTTAAATTGAGAATTTTGAAGGTAAAAATGTAAAATCTAAGGAAAAGAAAAAATTAGAATCCAGATCAATAAATGGTGTCATATCATCTTCCCAAAACATCACTTATTCTTAAGTTCCAACAATAAGATAAATAGAAAATATGATAATTTAAAAAAAATAGGAAAAGGATAATTGGGTTTTTTGGCCAAAGAAAAGTGTCACGTCATTCTACTTTCCCTAGCTTTATAATATATATGGACATAGGATAGTAGATTTTGCTAGAATTATTTTGCATGCTAATCAAAATTATCTAAGCAACAAAGTCTATATATTTTAATTTTCATATATTAAAGAGCATAAATATAAAAATTCTAGACTAAACTAAAAGGTATGATGACCATTCTCAACAATTTTGTGTCACGAACAAACTGAAAAGAAAATCAACAATAAAAGTTTTATAACATAATAATTTAAAGGATGAAAAAAATTAAACATTCTAAAAGATATTCATATAATTAAAAGTATCAAGACACTCACTCACTTGCTAAAATAAATATTTGAGTACCTGACATGAGAACAGTTCATTCTCCATCAATATTTTTCTTCATTTTGTGCTTTTGATCTCCTCATCAGTTCTACAATTTTTTGTGATCTCTTCATCCATTCTACAACGAATAAATTGAAAAAGAAGATCAACAATAGAAGTTCCATAACATAATAATTTAAAGGGTGAAAATTTTAATATTGTATAAGATATTCATATAATAAAAGTACCAAGACACTCACCACTTTCTAAAATAAAAATATTTGAGTATCTGACATGGAAATAATTTTCCTCTCCATCAACATTTTCTTTATTTTGTGCTTTTGATCTCCTCCTCAGTTCTACAAATTTTTACTTTTGATCTACTCATCTATTCAACAATATCCTTAATTTATTGAAATGAAAATACCATGTTAGCGTGATTTTAATTAGATGTCATATACATTAAATTAAGAATTATGAAATTAATTACTAATACTAATTAAGAGTAGAAGTTACGAAGATGAAGGGGTGTGAGTTATGGAGATGACTTTTAAAATTAAAATAAAATAACTAAAAATGATATAAAAAGCCAAAACAATGAGAAAAAAAAGATAATCTCCTCATCTATTCTACAATACTATCAATTTATTGGAATAAGAATACTATTAGGGGTGGGTGTATATCGGTTCATATCAGTTTTGTATTCGAAAAATATGAATCGAATAAAACTCGGTAAAAAACCGAATCCAACTTTAAAAAAAATGATATGTTCGGTTTATATCGCCGAACGTATCGGATTATATCGGTTTTTTCTAGTGGGCAGGGGCGGGTCGGGTCGAGTAATTTTTATTTTTTAAAAATTGAATTTCCAACATTGATATTGACATTCACACCTACACTATCATGAAATTTTGACGTTGAAATCTATTGTGTATCGTGAGATGTTTACTAAAGAAAAAGGAAAATTAGAAATCGATTTGGGGGAAAACATAAATTGCTTGGGAAAACAGACATTTTTCTAAAAATTGGATGCGCTTTGGCCGGCCCCGTCTCGAAAAATTACGCAAAAATAAAAAAAATCGGGTAAAACGAACATCCGAGTGTAGAGTTATGACCATTTAAAATTTTACCAATTTACAACTACTTTCTCTCCCTACATTTTATGTCAATGCTTCCGTGATATGTTAATCAAGTTCATGTCGCATTCGACTTCCATAAAAGCTTCATAGATTGACTTCAATGACTATGATTCAAGAGATAATAGTAGCCTAAAATAAAAAATAAGAATGATTATATATTTAATTCGGTTTTTCGGTTCGATTCATATCCAAAATTAAAAAAATCAAACCGAATCACTAAACCATGATTCGGTTCGATTTTTCAAAAAATCATTTTTTTTTTAAAAAAAACGAATAAAAACCGAACCGAATAGCCGGTTCGGTTTTTTCGGTTCTCCAGATTTTTTGCTCACCCCTAAATACCATGTTGGTGTGATTTTAATTAGGTGTCATAAGTTGTATATTAATGAAATTATAAAATTAATTACTAATGCTAATTAAGAGCAGAAGTTATGAAGATGAAGAGGTATAAGTTATGAAGACGACTTTTAAACTAAAATAAAATAATTAAAAATGATTAAAGCCAAAAATGAGGGAAAAAATAAAATCATTGATTATAGAATTGTTTATTCATAGCTTTATATTATATATTAATTACACTTTCATTATTTACTTCCCACTCTTTTTTCTTTTTCAACTTTTCCATTTTGTTCTTATTTTTCTTTCCTCGTGTTCCAGGAAAAATCACATTACCCGCTCTCCATCCTGTACTATATTTTTTCCAACTTTTTTCTCCTTATTTTTTGCTATACTTTTTTTTTCCGTCTTTCAATGTAATTTTGATGTATTATGTAATTACAAATAGGAAAACCGAAAAGAATAGAAATTATTAAGAAATCAAAATTTTGTAGAAAAATAGTAAAACAATTAACAAAAATTCAAGTAAACCAAGTGAGATATGTCAACTAATTTAAGTGATTATAAATGAGCGATTATCTGCTTTGAATTTGTAGAAAACACAAGAAAATGTCTTAACGAATTATATCATGAAGATGTAAGATTAAGTAGCAAACACATGCTACCATCAAAGCTCTATAATAAGGTTATTGTCGTAGGACAAAAAATAAAAGCATCTGTTACTTCTCAAAGTTAAGTTCTTGAAATAAAAAATACATACCAGTAATAAGAGATTCACAACAATATTATTAGCCGCTTAATGTATCTAAAAGTTTGGAGAATGTTTAAAAGGACACTGCTTTAGCAAATATTGTGTGCTATTAGCCTTCCAAGTAAAAAAAAACATAGATGATTTGAGCTCAAACACAAAGATAGTGAATTGTTTTTTATCTTTTAGCCCGCAAAAACGGTCAAGATGACAAAAATGGTCCATTTTGAGATGGTTTAAAAGCCCTTTTAAGTATACTTCAAAATACCCAAAACTAAATATTTTTACCTCATTTAACAATCTTTAGTCATTAGATTTACCGAGAAATATGAAAAAAAATTAACCAGCATCCAAGAAAGTCTCGTCAAATTTCAGGAAGTGCAACACAAAAAACTACATCAAACATAAAAATAAACCAAAATAGCAAAAGATGCGCTTAAAAGATTGGATCATACACTAAAATAGTTTTAAAAATTAGCAGAAACTGCACATAGTTCCCATCAACCCTAACAATCAGAGTTCATTAAAATATCTTATAGAGACCAAATGTGTTCACTTTTGAAAAACTCAAAGGACCAATATTGTTAAGAGTTATACTTAAGGGACTACTTTAAACTACCCCAAACATAGGAAGCGATTTCAGTCACTTTCTACGATCATAAACAGCATTTAGAATGCACTCTATGTACGTACCTTGTAATCTTCAAATTCCAATAGATTGACAAAACTGAACTTTTCAAACATTTCAATTGTTTTACAACAGCCACTCCTATTTGGGATTCAACCCATCGATTCTGAATCTGCTACATTTTCCAGAAGAACAAACATATAGATGATTTTCAGAGAGAAATCTATTATAGGTATCCATGCCATAGAATCATCCTAAAACATTCTAAAGCAAAATTCCGCGCTTCATAAAATAGGAACAGGCAGCTGTATTATCATCAGCCAATCTAGGCCTTCCAATACCAGTTTTCATAAACCAGGCAGTGGGTATTGGGTCGTCAAAGCTTCGACTCTTTTTTGTAAGTCCAACACCTTATCCTTCAAATCAAAATCTGGGGCAGTAACAACCTTCATGAAATCTTGGAGTTTGGCACTAGAGACAGACTTCTTGGCTTCCAGAGTAATTTGCACACCCTCGTTAATGAAATCTGCAACTGCTACAAATTCCTTCGCTGTAAAACCTCGAGTGGTCATGGCGGGTGAGCCTATGCGGATGCCACCCGGTACTAGTGCACTTTTATCACCTACAATTTTGATTTGACAGTGTAAAATGTGAATACAAAAGAACTTGGAAAAAAATAACAACTGTGCATAAGCTTCACTCACCAGGCACTGAATTCTTATTGAGGGTGATTGACGCCATGTCGAGTATTTTCTCCACTCTAGCACCATCAATTCCCTAATTAACAAATGAACACTGTTAACCTATACTAGTTTATCAGAAAAAATTGACTGATTAATTCTAGATATCTTTGTTTTTTGAAAATTTACTTTAACTAAACTAATATATAGATTTTTGTTGTTGTTGTTGCTAATATAATTTGATTCTTATTACCTGCAAAATATAAGTCCATCCCAGTTACACAAAGGAAAAATGGAAAAGAAAGGTAAAATCGAGAAAACTCACTAAGGGCCTCAAATCCACAAGAACCAAATGATTGTCACTCCCTCCTGAGACCAGCTTGTAGCCTAATTCCATCAACCGGCTTGCAAGAGCTCTACAGTTGGAGACCACCTACACGATAAATATTAAATGGAGTCATATTTCCAGTACAGATGGAGACTGTCGGGTAAAGAAGCCAAACGTCTTACCTGGTTTTGATAAGCCTTAAATTCAGGTGATTTGGCATGCTTCAAGCAAACAGCTAGTCCTCCGATCGTGTGATTGTGGGGACCACCCTGCAGAGAAAAACAATAACATTTGTAGCTCAATTCAAAGAATCCAGATATATAATATAGAGTCCAAAAAGAAAAGTTGTTCTTATCTTTGGGAAGGTATTAGCAATCAAGGAACATATTCCGTAAAGGTAAAAGAGAAGAATGGATAGTCAAAAAGAAAATGAACTGACCTGCAAACCAGGAAAAACAGCATTGTTTATGGCAGATTCCAGATCCATTCCCAGAACTGGATCTTTTCTGAAGAAGATCATTCCACCTCTAGGACCTCTAAGAGACTGAACAGATAAGTCGAAGTTAGATCATAGTTAATCAAATATAACATATATTACTCTGTAACTACTAAAATATTGGAGCTTAAAGATGGTTAGTAGTCTTCCCAAAATTCGTCCATCTTCGGTTTATGATAACAGATTCAAATCTATAAGTTAATTTAGACTACATGATGCAGCACATATTCCTCAAACAACATGATTTGACATCTTTTGTTTTCCTACTTTTGCAAACCAGTACTTCGCTGTAAAATTTGGATTTTGCTAATTTATTTGCAAGAATAAACACTACTGTTCCACCAATAATAAGAACATCTCCCACACATGAACTTGCGTGCACTGCTTGGAAGCCGTAATACTCAAAGAGTAGGCTTGTCCGGAGAGCCTAATTCCCCTCCTTATTGTGTATCCTTAAAACCAGCCTAATCTCATATATCTTACTTTGACGAATTGCAAATGAAAATATAACTGGTAAAACTATTAGCTTTCTTTCAAGGAGCGGGGAAGGGAGGGATGTGCTGAGAACAAAACTATTAGCTTGGCAAGAAATTGCAGTACCTTGTGAGTAGTAGTAGTAACAATGTCACAGTATTCAAATGGATTAGCAAGTACAGAGGCAGCAACAAGCCCACTGATATGAGCCATATCCATCATTAGAAAAGCTCCAACAGAATCTGATATCTGCCAGGATATACCAGAAGCATAATATTAGATACCAAACATAAATACAACAGCAAGAAGATGTTAACAATGTAGCGATCCAATTATTTTATACTTGTACCTTTCTCAGACGAGGATAATCAAAATCACGCGGATACGCACTAGCACCAGCAATAATAAGTTTTGGCCGAAAAAGATTCGCTGTTTTCTCGAGCATTCCATAATCGAGAAAACCTGTTTAGATAAAACCAGACTTCCAATAAGCTGAATATTCTAGTTAACAGTCCAAATTGAATATTTTAAAGTAGCACTGTTATTACCTGTAGATTCATCAAGTCGATAAGGCATGGATTCGAAGTAAATAGAGGTGCCTGAAACTCGTCTTTTAGGAGTCATAAATCCATGGGACAAGTGGCCACCATGAGGCAAGTCCAATCCCTAAAGTACAATCACAGAATATAAATGTCAGTCCATGCAACTACTAAAAGACCAATAATAAGAAAACTGCTTACTAGTTACAACTAACCATAATCCGGTCATGTGGATTAAGAACCGCTGTGTAAACTTCGAAATTTGCTGGAGAACCAGATAACGGTTGCACGTTCACACCCCATTGTTTTCCATCTAAACTAAAGGCAGCCAATGCTCTTTCTTGACAGAGAGTTTCCAACTCATCAATGTATTCATTCCCACCATAATATCTGAGACAGAATAAGAATTAGAAAAATCGTCATTAAACAAGCTAATATAAAAGAAGACAAGTCTTCTGTAAGGAAGAAATGCATGATTAATATCTAACTCACCTTTTTCCGGGAAGCCCTTCAGAATATTTATTTGTAAGGCAAGAACCAACTGCTTCCATCACTGCTCGAGATGTGAAATTCTCAGAGGCAATAAGTTCTAAGCTCCTAAATTGACGTTGCTTCTCTTTGTCAATAATAGCACGAACATCAGGATCAGCTTCACGCAATCCATAGTCTTCAAAGCTGCTCCCAGGACCTAGAACATGCAGGGGACACCAATGAGTAAATAAAGAAAGTCTACAAAAGTAAATATCATCATACACATTCATGAGGGATACGTAACCACCAGAAATGGATTTAGTGTCTGTTAGTTTTTACATTCCCCTTATAGTCCCTTGTAGTTTGATTTTTGCTGCTATGTGTTACCTAGTGTACTTTGTTGATATTATTGTCTGTGTACATTCTACCCTCTCCAGACCCACATTGTGGGATTTCACTGGGTATGTTGTTGTTGTTGTTGTTGTAGTTTTTACATTCCCCGTCAGCAGAATGGGGTGAGTTGCATCAGGGATCAACTCTTGGCCCGTTTTTATTTGCCTCAGTGATGGATGAACTGACGGGGAGATGTCATGGTGTATGTTATTTGCGGATGACATACTTTTGATTGAAGAGACTCGCGACGGAGTTAATGCTAAGTTAGAGGTTTGGAGACAGACCTTGGAATCCAAAGGGTTCAAGTTCAGCAGAACCAAGACGGAATATTTGGAGTGCAAGTACAGTGACGTAGTGACGTAGCGCATGAGGAGGGCGTGGAAGTGAGGCTTGAGACACAGGTCATCCAAAAGCGAGAAAGTTTTAAGTATCTTGGGTCCATTATCCAAGGAGATGGAGAGATTGATGAGGATGTTATACACTGTATCGGGGCAGGGTGGATGAAATAAAGGCTCGCCTCGAGAGTCTTGTGTGATAAAAAGGTGCCACGAAAAATTAAAGGTAAGTTCTATAGAGTGGTAGTTAGACCTACTATGTTGTATGATGATGAGTGTTGGCCAGTCAAGATGTTCCACGTCCAGAAGATGAAGGTGGCGGAGATGAGGATGTTGCGTCGGATGTGTGGGTATACTAGGATGGATAGGATTAGAAACGAAGTTAACCGGGACAAGATAGGAGTGACCTCGGTGGAGAACAAGATGCGGGAAACGAGACAGATGGTTCGGTCATGTTTAGAGGAGAGGCACGGAGGCCTCGGTGCGGAGATGTGAGAGGTTGGCTGTAGATGTGTTCAAAAGAGGCTAAGGTAGGCCGAAAAAGTATTGGGGAGAAGTGATTAGACAAGACATGGAGCGGTTGCAGCTTACCGAGGACATGACCTTAGATAGGAGGTTGTGGAGGATGCGAATTAGGGTAGAAGGTTAGGTAGTAGTATGTGCCTCGTGTATTCTTCCATACTAATAGGCATAATGTTACCTTGTAGAGGCTTGTCCTTCGATTTTTCTGTTACTAGTTGTTATTACTTGTACTCCAATTTTCGTACTAGTTTGATGCAATTATTGTTAAAATTTCTCAATTATTGCTTATCCATAGTATTTTGCCATGATTTTTTTACTTTACTTTACTTTCTTCAAACCTTCTCTGACCCATTTTGTCATGTTTTCTCTTGAGCTGAGGGTCTTTCAGAAAAACTCTCCCTACCTCCCAAGATAGGGGTAAGGTCTGCGTACACTCTACCCTCCCCAGACTCCACCCTGTGAGATTACACTGGTATGTTGTTGTCCGCCAGAATGGATTCTGTCCCCCATTAGCTTTTACAATTCCCAGTCCACCAGAATTGATTCTGTCCCTATTAGTTTTTACATTCCCCGCAGAGAAACGGAAAAAAACTAAAATGCTCAATGAAAATCACTTTTAGCGCCAATGATAGTCTATGCATTGATTCCAAAGAGTTGATATTACAATATGGATGACTCTTCATATTTGTTCATAAACAAGAAAGAGACACTTCCAAGTCCCAACACCAACCACTCCAATTTAAGACGCCTACACAGAAAATTTAGGTCCTCCAAATACCAGTTCATTTCCATAAGACAATGGAAGTACCAAATTCGATATCAAATAACCAAAATACTTCATATAAGGAATAGGAAGCAGCTAGAGAGGTAGTGGCGGTCTCGAGAGGTAGGTGTGGTGGGCATCGAGGGGACTGATGGTGGAATAAAGAAATCCAAGGGAAGGTGGAAGCAAAGAAGGTGGCGTATGCGAAGTTGGTAAACAAGAAGGATGATGAGGAGATCCGAACGAATAGGGAAAGGTATAAGATGGCGAGAAAGGAGGCGAAGTTGGCGGTTTCAGCAGCAAAAACGACAGCTTTTGGACGCCTATATGCGGAACTAAAGGACAAAGGCGGGGATAAGAAGTTGTCAGGCTAGCCAAGGCGAGGAGGGCACGTGATCTGGATCAAGTGAAGTGCATCAAGGACGAGGATGACAAAGTATTAGTGGAGGAAGCTCTCATTAGACGGAGATGGCACAGGCAGGGTAGTTTTGGAGTGACTGACTGGGTTGATTAATGTCATTTTAAGATGGCGAAGATGCCCGATGAATGGAGGTGGAGTACAACAATTCCTTTGTACAAGAACAAAGGTGTCATTCAAAGTTGCAACAACTATAGAGGTATCAAGCTGTTAAGACACAATATGAAAGTGTGGGAAAGGGTGGTGGAGACTGGTGGAACAGTATAGGGAGAGGAAGAGGAACTTACACATAGTATTCATCGACCTAGAAAAAGCTTACGACAAAGTGCCAAGGGAGGTTCTATGGAGATGCTTGGAAGCTAGAGGTGTACATGTGGCGTACATTAGGGCGATCAAGGACATGTATGATGAAGCCAAGACCAAGATAATGACAGTGGGAGGAGACTTTGAGCACTTTACAGGGATCAACTCTTAGCCCGTTTTTATTGATGGATGGATTGACATAAAAAATTCAAGGTGAGGTGTCATGGTGTATGTTATTCGCGGATGACATAATCCTGATTGAGGAGACCAGCGGTGGAGTTAACGCTAAGCAGGAGGATTGGAGACAAACTCTCGAGTATAAAGGATTCAAGCTGAGTAGGACCAAGACAGAATACTTGGAGTGCAAGTTCAGTGACGTACCGCATGAGGCTGACATGGAAGTGAGGCTTGGTACCTAGGCCATCCAGAAGAAAGGCAGTTTCAAGTATCTTGGGTCTATTATACAAGAAAATTGGGAGATTGACAATGATGTCACACATCGTATTGGTGTATAGTGGATGAAATGGAGGCTCGCTTCCGAAACTATGTGATAAGAAGGTGCCACCAAACTTAAAGACAAGTTCTACAAAGTGGTAGTTAAACCGACTATGTTGTATGGGGCAAAGTGTTGGCCAGTCAAGAACTCTCATGTTCAAAAGATGAAAGTTACGGAAATGAGAATGATGTGATGGATGTGTGGGCACACTAGGAGACATAGAATACAGAATGAAGATTATCCAGTACAAGGTGGGAGTGGCCTCGGTGGAGGACAAGATGCGGGAAACGAGGCTGAGATGGTTTGGACATGTGAAAAGAGATACAGATGCCTCAATGCGGAGGTGTGAGAGGTTGTCTATGGACGGTTTCAAGAGAGGTAGAGGTAGGCCGAAGAAGTATTGGAGAAAGGGTGATTAGACAGGACATGACACAGTTCCAACTTACCGAGTACATGAGGTTATGGAGGACTCAGATTATGGTAGAAGGCTAGTAGGAGTCCCGCTTATCCTTTCATACTAGTAGTTGCAGTATTGCTCTATAATTTCTTGTACTTTGATCTCTACTACTATCTGTTGTTTCTTGTACTTAATCATAATCAAGGGTTCATCAAACACCATTTTGCACTATAATAAAAAACAGACTTTTATGCATAAAGATAAACTAAAATAATTCTAAAGAACACTTTTCATATGCATATACTATGTAAAACAAAACAAAAAAAAACACTTCAAATTACCTACAGAAACAGAAGAACTAGAATTTCCTGTTAGCAAGCTCGATGCTCTGCAAGGCTTCACAGAGCATAATTTAACCCGACTCGAACTTACATTAATACCAACAAAACCCGAAGACCCTTTTACCCAAATAGGCTGCTGAAGAGAACCCATCATTGCAGCAGTTCCACAACAAGCTTCCATTATGCAAATTACCAGTAACCCCTTCACTTCAAAAGGATCCAAAATTCAGTTACTACGCAAATAAATAAAAGAAAGATTGTAACTTTAAAATGAAAATTGTTTGCAAGAATTGGATGAAGTATAAATTGTTTAACCTTATTGAAATTATTATGGTTTGTTTGTTTTGAGGTTTGTGTAGTGTTGGAGTAGAAATGGAGATGAATAAAAAAGAACCCTAGCTTGTAAATTTGCGCGCCGCTCATGCAATGGTCCTGTCCTCAAAAGAGTACCACTAATATCCCATGCTACTGAGTGGAATTATATTATTTTAACAAAAAATAAAAGACGAAATATATCTATAGCCTTTATTTAAACTTGTCGTTAGATTTAAATTTACATATTTAAATTATAATATGTTTAATTTGAGCACGTGAATATATGATAAAGTATATATTACTGATGATAAAAATTTGTTAAAGCAGTGATTTAAAAGAGAATATACCTCGAGTTAAAGTATAAATAATCTAATAAATTTAAATAGTAAAAAGTGTGAAAGATATTAAGAGTAAAAATTATGTCACACATTCTAGAATTTTTAATAAAAAGAGTGAAAAAAAAAGTATCAGGTAAATTGAAACAAAAGAAATGAAGTAACATTTTATGAAAAAAGAAAGTGATAGTAATTATTGTTAAATATACACAATATACACACAATCTACATGTGTATTTTGTGTATATTGGCTCTCGGGTTTCAGCCCCTTGCTCTCGGGTTTCAGCCCCTTGCTCTCGGGTTCCAGCCCCTTTGTACCGTGTATATGGGTAAATATTTAGTATCATAGTTTATATAATATTGTAATGTAATTAGTATTGTACAATTATCATAATAATTGTATTATCATAAATGTATAGTTAGTATCCAAGTAGAATAAGGTTTTAGGAATAGGATTCTCCTATTATGGAAATATGTAACTTGTATAAATAGTCTTGCAATCAATGAAAATAATCAAGAGATTATTTCTTTTGTGGTATCAAGAATCTAGGTTTATTTTCTCTCCAAAATTCTCCAATTGTTTCCGTCGACTCCCTTGCAAAATTCCGAGACCTTGCTCTCATTTTTTCGTGCCGACGAGAACCTCCTTATTCCCAAATTTTTCTCCCTAATCCCTCAATCACATATTGTTCTATCAATATGTCTACATCCCAGAACATGTTTCATCTTGCCCTTACAGTTTCTAACATCAAGAATAACATTCATCTTGTTATTGAAATAGAAAACGTCCAATCTGCGACGTGGGCCAAACTGTTCAAAATTCACGCACGATCGCATCAAGTCATCCATCACATAATCCCAACGGCTCATGAGGATACAGAGGTGCCAAAACGCGAGGATGATCCTAAGTTGTGGACAACTCTTGATGCTACCGTCCTTCAATGGATATATTCCACAATTTCTACCGACCTTTTGCAAACAATCATTGAGCCTGACACTACGGCACAGGCGACTTGGGATAGACTGCGTGATATATTCCAAGATAATCAAAATTCTAGAGCCGTTACCCTCGAGCAGGATTTCTCCTACATCAATATGGAAGATTTTCC
Organism: Anisodus acutangulus; assembly: GCA_029783415.1. Classification (NCBI taxonomy): domain Eukaryota; kingdom Viridiplantae; phylum Streptophyta; class Magnoliopsida; order Solanales; family Solanaceae; genus Anisodus; species Anisodus acutangulus. The sequence continues at coordinate 46,468,694 of CM056503.1, forward strand.
TAATGTTTCGGCTTATTGCAAAAGATTAAAGGAATTGGCGGACCAACTTCGCAACGTTGGCGCACCAGTTTCGAACGATCCTTTGGTCCTCCAAATGGTTTTCGACCTCTCCGAGGCCTATAGTGGTGTTGGAACGCTTCTTCGGCAAAGCAATATGCTTCCGCAATTTTATCAGGCTCGTTCTATGCTTACACTTGAAGAAGCAGGCATAGAAAAACGAGCGGCTATCGGTGGTAGTCCCGTAGTCATGATGATTGAATCCACGGTGTATCCTACCGATTCCAACAACTCGGGCCAAAACCGCAACAACGGTGGTGGCAAAAAGGGTGGAAATAAGAAAAATAATGGCAAGAACCGCGGCGACAGCCGACAGAAGGTGGTGGCGGTGGGGTTCTCGCGGTGGTCAGCATCATCATCATCAGTTTTGGGGCCCACATTGGGCCCCACAACAGTAGATTGGGCCTAGCCAGTTTGTCCCTCAGCGGCAGTTTCAGCCCAGCAACTTCTCGCCCAACTGGCAGTGGTCAGCCCAACAACAGTCCATGCCCAATTCGGCCTGGTCCACACGCTTGGTTTAAATCCTCTGAACCCAAATTGGTATATGGACACCGGTGCCACTACCCACATGACATCTGATTCAGGTACGCTCTCGTCTTATTTCAATTTGAGCAACCCTCGCGATATAATTGTTGGTAATTGTAATTCTATTCCAATTGGTGGTTATGGTCATAAGACGGTATCTCCCCTTCATCCACCTCTTATCTTGAAAAACACCCTACACGCTCCAAAATTGATTAAAAACTTAGCCTCAGTCCGTAAATTCACTACTGACAATTCTATTTCTATTGAATTTGATCCATTTGGTTTCTCTGTAAAGGATTTCAAAACGGGGAGTCCTCTCATGAGGTGTGATAGTAGAGAAGATCTTTATCCTATCACACCCAGTTCCAGTCCATCGAGTCAAGCCCTGCCATCAGCCTTTGCAGCCATTTCTCCTTCTTTGTGGCATGCTCGTCTTGGTCATTCGGGCTCATCTATTTTGTTTACTTTAGATAAAAATAGTTTTATTTTATGTAAGGATACGAAGCGTACTCCAAATTGTCATTCTTGTTCTTTGGGAAAAAATGTTAAGTTGCCATTTGTAGACTCAAATTCTCATATTTTAATGCCATTTGATATTATTCATAGCGACTTATGGACATCTCCGATTCTTAGTTCTATGGGTCATCGGTATTATGTTCTCTTCTTGGATGATTATTCTAACTTTTTATGGACGTTTCCGATAGCGAAAAAATCTCAAGTTTTTTTTATCTTCTTAAAATTTAGAGCATTCATTAGAACTCAATTCGAACGAGAAATTAAAAATATTCAGTGTGATAATGACAAAGAATATGACAATGGGGTGTTTTGGGAAATATGTGCTAATAATGGGATCAATTTTCATTTTTCTTGTCCTCATACGTCTTCACAAAATGGGAAAGCCGAACGCAAAATCCGTTCCATAAATAACATTGTCCACACTCTATTAATTCATGCTTATGTACCCCATATTTTTGGCATCATGCTCTTCAAATGGCTACATATCTCCTTAACATAATTCCTTCCAAAGGTCTGACATATTCTTCCCCCCTTCAAATTTTATCTAATAAGACTCCTTCTTATTCTCATCTTCGGGTTTTTGGGATCCACCACAATTAACAAACTTCAGCTCGGTCTACTCCGTGTGTGTTTTTGGGTTTTCCATCTAATCATCGTGGCTACAAATGTTTTGATTTATCCTCTAATAAAATCATCATTAATCGCCATGTCATTTTTTATGAATCCCAATTTCCATTTTCTAAATGTAATACTCTCATACCTACTTCGTATAATTTTTTGGATGATAGTATATCCCCGTATGTTATTCAGCATTTTTCGGACGTATACTACACCCAAAATTCTTCAGTGGGCCCATCGCCTACCGCCCCACCGGGTCTGTCATCCCCCCTTTATACCAGGCACCACCACCGACCGGCCTAGCGATTGTGCAGCCCAGCCTCGGCCTGAACGAGTCCAAGATTCGCTCAGACACGAAGTTGGGCCAGCAATCCCACTGTCTGCTTGCCAGTCCGTCTCGAACCCAGAAAATTCCCAAAATCCATCAAATTCTCCCTCGAGTCATAGACCGGTCACTCGTAGTCAACGGGGTATTTTTAAACCAAAAAGACATTTTAATTTACATTCTAATGTCCCTAAATCTCCCATACCCCGTAATCCTGTGTCTGCCTTAAATGATCCGAATTGGAAAATTGTTATGACCGATGAATATAATGCTCTTATTGATAATAAGACGTGGGAGTTAGTGCCCCGTCTATCTGGTATTAATATTATCAGGTTTATGTGGAGTTTTGCTCATAAGAAGAACTCAGATGTTTCGTTTGCTCGACATAAGGCGCGACTGGTGGGTGATGGTAAGACTCAACAGGTTAGTGTACATTGTGGTGAGACATTTAGTCCAGTAGTCAAGCCGGCTACCATTCGCGCGGTGCTAAGCTTGGCTCTTTCGAAGGCATGGCCTATTCATCAGTTATATGTAAAAAATATTTTCCTACATGAGGACCTCAAGGAAACGGTCTATATACATCAGCCTTTGGGATTCAGGGATCCCAAACATCCTCATCATGTCTGTTTATTGAATAAGTCCTTATATGGGCTTAAGCAGTCTCCCCGGGCCTGACATACAAGGTTTGCTGACTATGTTTCGACTATTGGGTTCACTCACAGCAGGTCGGATAATTCTTTGTTCATCTACCGTCGTGGTTCGTCCTTGGCCTACATTCTGTTGTATGTGGATGATATCATTTTGACTGGCTCTTTCGATGCTTTACGCCAGTCTATCATGACCATGCTCAACTCTCAGTTTGCTATGAAAGACTTAGGGCCCTTGAATTACTTTTTGGGGATTGCCTTCACTCGTCATTCCGATGGGTTGTTCTTGTCTCAATGGAAGTATGCAGCTGAGATCATCGAGAGGGTTGGGATGTCATCATGTAAGTCCACATCCACTCCAGTTGATACGAAGCTCAAGCTTAGTGCCGCGGCCGGCGTACATTACGAGGATCCAACCCGCTATGGCAGTCTTGCAGGGGCCCTTCAGTATCTTACCTTTACGAGACCAGATATTACATATGATGTCCAGCATGTGTGTTTGTTCATGCATGATCCCAGAATTGAGCACATGAATGCACTCAAACGCATCATTCGGTATATTTAGGGTACACTTGACTATGGTTTGCATTTATATCCTTCCTCGACATCCACACTTGTCTCGTATACATATGCTGATTGGGGTGGTTATCCAGACACCAGACGGTCTACGTCTGGCTATTGTATGTTTCTTGGCAACAACTTGGTCTCCTGGTCGGCGAAGCGTCAGTCGACTCTATCCCGCTCAAGTGCCGAAGCTGAATATCGAGGGGTAGCTAATATGGTCTCGAAATCATGTTGGTTACATAATTTGCTTTTGGAGCTTCATTGTCCCATTCAGAAGGCAATCTTAGTTTATTGCGATAATATTAGTGTCATCTACCTTTCTGGTAATCCGGTTCAGCACCAACACACTAAGCATATCGAGATGGACATTCACTTTGTCCGCGAAAAGGTTGCTCGGGGTCAGGTACGCGTCTGTCATGTCCCGTCAAGATATCAAATTGCAGACATCTTTACAAAGGGTCTTCCCTCGGTCCTTTTTGAAGATTTTAGGGACAGTCTCAGCGTTCGAAGATCGCCCGCTATGACTGCGGGTGTGTGTTAAATATACACACAATATACATGTGTATATTGTGTATATTGGCTCTCGAGTTTCAGCCCCTTTGTACCATGTATATGGGTAAATATTTAGTATCCTAGTTTAGGTAATATTGTAATGTAATTAATATTGTACACTTACCATAATAATTGCATTACCATAAATGTATAGTTAGTATCCAAATGGAATAAGTTTTAGGAATAGAATTCTTCTATTATAAAAATATGTAACTTATTTAAATAGTCTTTCAATCAATGAAAATAATCAAGAGATTATTTCTTTTAATTATATTATCATAAAAATATTAAGTATAACATTGCACTCCGTGAGAAATAATTTATAAAGTTGCATTAATATTTAGAGATTAGTGTTTGGATTATCTTAAGAGTTTGCCTGACATGGATGAAAATATTTTCTGAAAAATGTTATGAATCTTTTTACGTTTGATTAGTCAAAATATTTTTTCACGTGAAACTAATCTCCATGTTTTTCGTCCTCGCAATTTGCGTCTATACTTCCTCGTATGAAAACCATCTGTTTCTCATATATGCAAATGAAGGCCCTCTTGCTGGTTTGAAAAGCATATCCACAAGCAACGGAGATATAGAGAAATACAAGGCAACAACTATATTTCTGAAAATCATTTTAGGCATCCTGATATGAGTAACATCATAAGTCTATAGGTAGAATGGCTGCAGAAAGTTGCTCTTCTTACGGCTGAGGCTGAAGAAATTCATAAGCATGCACGGAGAAGCACAACGCGGATGGAGTTTTCAAGCACTGCATCCCAGAAAAGATATAATTACAATACCCATGGATCACCCTAGGGGCTACGCTCCCAAAAGGTGCATACATTTGCAATTATAACTATGAGGTTAGTGCCCCATAACTATCGTCTTAAGCTACCAGTTTGCACCAAGAAAGTTCTAAAATCAGCATTTTCATGAGAAATGCAATGCAGACTCGAACAAGTGTATATATGTCACCCTTCCAGTGGAAGGTGATATTTCACAAGAAATGAGTGATTATCCAGTGGATTGTGTCAACAACACCAACAACATACCCAGTGTAGTTCCACAACATGGGGTCTGGAGAGGGTGGAGTGTACACAGACCTTACTTCTACCTTGGTAGGTAGAGCGGCTGTTTCCGAGAGACCCTCGGCTCAGTCCAGTGGATTGTGTCAAAAAGGAAAAAAAGACAGAAAGAGAAGAGGCAGCTTGGGGAAGTTAATGCAACTTTCAGTAAATTATCTAATAATTCCTGGGTATATTTTGAGTATATAAGTTCTATTACAGTGTACATCAGAGAGAAAGCATTCTACTCATAAGAACTGCATATAACACAGCTTATTCCACATGTGAAAAGCCTCCGCCAGTCTCAGCACGAGTCCTGCATACATAGATACCATCTTTTAGTTGACTTATGGACAACAAGTAAATGCAAAAGAGAGTTGAAGGTAAATGAAAAGAAAGCTGAGGCCAGGGGGCAGGGAAGGGGTAATAAGTGAGGTGCCAGGATTAGATTGCACCAGAAAGGAAAGAAGGCTGCAGCTTGATTTACATGTATACATGGGGGACGGATGGACAATAGTAGACAAGTAGACTTTGCCAAACAACGTATAACTTGTTCATAAGAAAAAGTTCATAGCAACTTGACGTCAAACATTTTTATGCCTCAATAAATGCTGGACTTGCCAAGGTTAACAGTGGAGAAACTCATTCCAGGAAATGTACCGCATTAAATATGAGAACATTGTGCTGACATTCTCATCAAGCCCGGCTTCCAGCAAAGAGGTCTTGGTTTTGTCGTCTTTCTGCTAGCCTCTTTACCTCACTCATGTCAGAACTTCCATCAAAGTTACAAGCAGAAAGAGAACCACTTTGTGGAGTTATAATGGAAAAATCGAAAAGATTTGGCGTAGTCCATTGTCCCTTGCAGGGATGACACCACATATTGCACAGACAACTGTTAGGTCAGTGTCCCAGGACCATCTGCTTAAGCTAACAGCTGCTAGAATAAGCTTCAGAGAAGCTTTCTAGTAGTCTATCGAGGGCTTATGGAATGATGAAGGGTGTGAGCTGATTGCGGATGAGAGAAGTAGAATGGTCAATATATTGTATGTGTATTCACACTCTTCCTTGTCACAAGAGTAGTAGATATCTACATATTATATTTCTTTCACAAGTTTGGGCAATATAGAATGGATATTTGCTGCTTTAGATGGGAATTGCCATTTTCTAAATTAATTACATTGAACAAATAAAAGTTAATCCTAAGTGATATGCTAAAACTTTGTGCCGCCTCCACCAGATGCACGTTTTAATGTTTCCTCAAGCAAATCTGGACATGTGTTTTATTTTCGTTTTTGTCAAGATAATAATTTATTGATGTGAAGGAGAAAATCCTGGCACATAAGATGCATACGGAAAATAGAGAATCCTTCAAAAATCAATTTTTCTTTAAATATTTTATATGCTCCAAAAATATATGAAAAGTAGAAAAGCTCTACTAGTACATATGCAAGTGTTTTCAACTCTTCTAAGCACTTTTGTTTTAGATAAGAAACTCCCTGAAACACTCTTAGCATGTTCATGTTAATGTAAATGTTCATTTGGAGAAGTTTAAGGTTAGGAGCTATGCAAGTCAAAGAAAGCAGCTCAAGGCACAAAGCTAGTACACTTTCTGTTGAAAAGCTTAAGCATTACCTGCAGCCAGCAAAATATGTAACCACCTCATGCATTTAGGACTGTGAACACTGGTACTCCCTCCGCCCAAGTTATTTAACGCTATTTCTATTTTGTGGTATCTCGAAATATTTGACACCGTCAACTAATAATATTATTTTGTACAACTCTTTTTGATAAGTAAAAGTAATTATATTGAAATTATTTTAGACAACTTTTACAAGTTTCAAGAACTAAAATTCATTTGATGAATCACAGTTTAAATTTGATGTGATAGTTTCTCCACCCCTTTTCAACTATTAGTCTGTTACTATACTCAATCTGTGCAAGCTAACACGATTCAGATTCTCTACTATTAGACATGATCACCGCCTGAAGGAATTTGCTCTTAATCATCAACCCGCAACTTAATAATTCATAGCCTAGCAGAGAGTGAAGCCATTTCAAAAAATCCAAAACATACAAAGTAGGAATTAATTAACACTACAGAAACCAAACATACAATATCTTTGTAAAAGGGAAAACAGTAACTCACTTGTGATCAGAGGGGTTAGGCATAATCTCATAAACAATATTTGCAACAACGTCCCTCTTCAGCTGTACATAATTGTTTTGGTAGCAAATTAAGATAAATATCTGAAACAAGTTACAATGGAATTCAATATTTTTCACTCTGATTACCAGTGTGGCTTCTCCTTTCAACCCAATATAATGTATTTGTGTTGTATCAGCACCAAAATTATCAGGGAAATGCAAAGTGATATTTCCCACACTTTGAAACCTAGAATACCTGAATGGATGTTTACAGACAGCATGAGACAACCAAAACAGTCAGCCAGAATATAAGCAACCTTCTATAACAGTGATCTGAACAATTTGCTCAAAGGAAATATCAGAAAACTATATTACAATGACTGTACTTGTGAAATATAAATGTCAATGTCTGCACATGCACGCACGGGAACAATGTCCGAAATTGCAACTACAAAATTGACATAAAGACCGTGTAGCAGAAATGTTATGGATAAAGGAGCAAAATACCTTGTCTGGTACTCTAAAACTCCTTGCAAATTTTCGGCTAAATCCCATTCCTTAGAAGTAAAACGAGTATCAGAAGAAGTGGTTGGGGGTGGAGGAGGAGTTATGTTCAAGGCATCAAAACTTTCAAAAGTTAACTTGAGAAGATACCTGAACAGGACTTATCGAAAAGAAAGAAAGAATACATATATATTAGCACCTGAACCGCTTGCATAGACTGAGCATCTGAAAAATCAATGCCATCTCGATTGATGAATCTGGATGAATTTCAAAAGCGTGTTAGGGCAGATAAAGATAAAACTTATAGGATACATGCATGTTCAAAGAAAGATATATGCCTGGGATTTGAGGAGATTAGTTATACGTAGAGGCAGACTGAATGCGCTAGCCAAAAGAAAAGGGAACATATAAAAGATCCTCTACGGCTACAATCTACAACTCATCAAACTTTAGCCAGCAACTCATGGACTTTACAATGCAAGAAGTGTTAATAATATACTCACGCCCTCATCTTAGCAGGACTTGTTCCATCAGCACCACCAACAATTGCTATGCTCTTGATTTTAACATCTGCTGTGAACCTATCATGATTAAGTTCAGCCCACTATGAATATAAGATGATAGTAACATGGACGTGCTGGATGATTAAGAAATAGCAATCAACATTAACAGACACAATTTTCCGTTCTCAAACCACTTTAAAGATAAAGCCAGTTCCCCTATTTCTGCAACACGATCACATGATTTAATATTACCTTTTTGACAAATAATGAAGAATTTTGATATAAGGATATCAAGCACTAAGCTAGTGCTACAAAATATAGTTACAGTATGTGCAGTTCCTCACTTGAATCTAACATAGCATCAATGTCTTGTACAAAAGCTAGGTTACACCAAAAAGCTAGCTAAGAGAAAGCTCTACATTTAAGGCTAAGAATGTTTCTCTTGTGGCCTTCAAAAATTCTGTTGTTTCTTTCTGTCCAAACAGAAAAAATGTTGGGGAGAACCATTTGGATATCCTGTTGATTGAGCCAAGTTAACTTATGGATAAATTTCTTTCGTTAAAATCCAAAGAGAGCTAATGCAGGAATAAAGGGGCAAAAAGAGATAGTAGTGTTCATGCTACATGATATGCAAAGCAATCTAGTCCTATACGGTTTTTTGAATTGAAAGAAGGGGATAAAGAGGATAGGAAAAGGGTACGTTAATTTTTCGCGATTGATTTATGGGAGGAGATAAGCAGGCAGAAGGAGAGAGATTGAGATAAACGGTGGTTAACAATTTTTTGTGTCTGAGTCTACATGTGGGTGGAGGAGGAGGAGCCTCTAAGCCATATAAGACCTTCAAATTATAATCAGGAGAAATACTTCATCAAGGGACTAGTGTCAGGTGACACTCATTCCTTTCTTTTCTTTCACAATCAATCCAAAAGCAAAATCTATTACTCCTCTCCCTCCTCATCCCTCTTTATATTTACTCTCTTTCTTTATAATAGAACTAGAACCAACCTTATAAACTTTTAAGAATTAACCTCTTATTATCAACATTATTTTGCCTTTGGCTTCTCGTTCATCTTCCAGAACTTTTAGAATTTGCAGCAATCAGCCCTCTGTAAAAGATTTTTCCTTCATTTTCCTCAAAGAAACAAGTGCTGCAACATGAATCAAAGTAAAACCCTTTCTTACAGCACTCATACTTTATCAATTTGGAGTATTTGTTATTTGTATGAGAGCAGTTGATTCAAAACAATGGGAAGACACCTTAGGGGTGAAAGGATTGGAACAAACATCATCACACGATGTTCAACAAGAATGGCAAAGAAGAACGAAAAACTTGTAACTAGGGAAACAAGTAAAAATAGGAAAAGCATCCAAAAAGTTTAGTTTTTCTATACAATTACACAGAAATTATGCTATTAGGTACTGAACATTTGTCGGGGCAAGAGGCCTTTTTTTGAAGGTGACTGAGAGACATGGAGGAAAAGAAATGTCAAAATACAACAGCAATGCAGCCTAACAGAAACAAACCAGATGGCTGTGCAAAAGCTGAATAAATAACAAAGTTGACACTTACGGAATAAAAACAATCAGTTCAGGATCACCTTCATTGCTTTCCAAGTGGCCCTGTACCAAAGAATAAGTAGTATAGAGACATCCAAAGAGAAAGCGAAAACGACCAAATTTCGGAAAATAATGAGGTAAGTTCATATATATATATATACACACACGCACACGCACACAACAGTGTATAAAAAAATCATATTTTTTCAACAATGGTCAGCACTTTGTCGTCTCTCTTTAAACAATTTGATGAAAGACTATTACTACTATCAGAAAATATATCACTAGACATGGGTATTCTTGGTAATCTCATTTTTATAACCTTCCTCAGTAATCTCATTTTACCAAGTTGAATGCTAGCGAAATAGCCAATGATCTCACTTTTGATGCAACAACAAGAAGTAACTTGTAAAAAGTGATCGTGTTGGTCGGTTAATTGTCACATTTTACTCATGAAACGCTGAGATTGGTATAAGTCTGGATACAACACATCATTCTTTAGATCTAATAAGTATATATTAACTCAGTGAAAAACTTTAAGTGCCCTTGCTCCAAAGAGTATAAAAGATTTAATGATAAAGAAAGATCCAGGAAATAACAAAGCACACCAGAAAGCAGAAAAAATCTGTCCAACATACAAACCTATGAAGGTCACCCAAGAAGGGAGAAAACTCTGCAACCATTTGGTTAAAGTGTCTCACAGGGAAGAAATCAATTTCAAAGTCTACTTTTGGTTATTGGAGGAGGTTATATAGAAAGAGTTCTCTTTCTGAGGAAGAAGATTGTTGCCAATTTGAATGCATATGACTTTATACATCTTTTTATTTATCGGCAGACAACTTCTCTTCCTGTCCAGGTAGACTTCTCCATCTTGTTGATGTAACTTTATATCCTTACCAGGGTACGAAGAAATGAAAAGTATAAAAATGTAGAACTAAAAGAATGTAGAGGCTTTGAATATGTAAAAAAATAAAATAAAAATCAATAAGGATGACAATTTAAACGTAAATGAGACTATGAGACTTTTATTTACACTCAACATCTAGTTGATGTTAAAAGTAATAAAGTGAAGAAAGATTTTCCATGTCAAGCAAACACTGTCCGCTAACATCACTTACATTTTTTTCTCAAATTAGCATCACGCTCAGGAAAGGATTTTCCTCAAATCAAGTAAGTCTTTCAGCTAAAGATCAATCTAGAAAGCAAAGTCCAAGGTACATGTGTTAAGGCATATCACAACATATGCCAAGAATACTTTGCAGAAAAAAAACATTATTTTCCCCCCTATCTAATACTAGTAGGTTTAAAGGATATATTCAATTCCAACAAGCACCAAGTGTAACATGTCTGTTAGGATCACTAAGATAAGAAGACTATTGAAAGTTAAAGCTATTTATCTTGGAAATCATATCTGAAAAAGCTAATCCAATAAATTTCTTGCACAGACTAGTCATCACTACAGACTGCATGATAACAAAGTAAAAGGTCAAGGATTATGATTGCTCTAGATACAGCCATTTTTTAAAACTGAAATTACCTCCGAAGTATTCAAACGCTGCTCCCATGGTTTAAAAACTGACTTGACACTCCCTGTGACAGCCTCATTCAAAGCAGATACCTTTTGGCAACACAAAAAAAGTATAAGGAACTTGAAGAAGCTAAGATATGCATAAGATAATATGAGTGTGTGCAATTCAAGAATCACAAATCTGAAGTTTATATCCTATCTCTATCAAGGCAACCACAAATGACAATGACTCTGGCATTCTGATTAGAAGTTTATTCCAATTTGAAAAGTAACTTCCCTTACAACTTTCTATGTCCTTAAAATCTAGTTCGAACAATTATACATTTATAATATGGATGATCGATTACCCTGGCCAACAAAAGAAGCTGAAACACACCTAATTTCTTGTTAGAGCTATATAGTGACACTATCTTTAGAACCATTCAGACTCATTAGATCAGAAGTTCTGAAAAGTCTTCTATCCTCACTCACTCCGTAATTTCAGTTTTATATAGACATAGTGCTTAACAGAACAAGAACAACAACAACATACCCAGTGTAGTCACACAAGTGGGGGTCTGGAGAGGGTAAGATTTACGCATACCTTACCCCTACCTTTGTGGGGTAGAGAGGTTGTTTTCGATAGACCCTCAGCTTGAAAGAAAAGAAAAGAATTTGAAGCATAGTATCAACAAAAATATGAAAGCAAAATAGCAAGACAAAAAGCAAATGAAGCAACATATAGTAATACACATTGAAGAAAAGAAACTACGCGATTACTAACTAATACTAGTACTAATAAGGAGAACCTTTTAGCCTAATCTTCGACCTCCACACGTTCTTATCTAGGGTCATGTACTCAGTAAGCCGAAGTTGTGCCACTTAACAGAACAAGAAACACCAAAAATTCTAAATTAAGCTGCTAGGTCACTACACGGGCTAACTTAACCTAAAGGTTCCAACTTTATATCAACATAGAAATATTAAAACAAGGGTTCTTCATTACAATACTAATACTCAAACTTCCTCACCCCCACCCTATTCCCAACTCACTAAAACCCTAAAGGAGAACTGATACTATAATCTAGAAACCCGAGAAAAACTAGCAGTTTTGATTTAATACTATGAAATAATCAATTTGCAGTTCAATCAAATAACAACAATAATATAATATCCAGTGTAGTTCCACAACTTGAGTCTAGGTGCAGTTCAATCAAGAATCAAATAAAAAATAATCCCAAGTTGCCAAGATAGTTTCTTGAAATTGATATTTTTTTATATTTATAATTAATTTAACTTTATGAAATTATTTATAACCACACAAATATCTATTTATTTTAAATTATAAATTTTAAAAATCTTTTTTATTTTTTAAACTCCGTGACAAGTCAAACTAGATCAATTTTTTTTAACCGGGAGTACTAACGTCTAATAAACAAGAACACACACAAAACAGAAAAAAATAGGACCTTAGGAAGGTCGATATGCTTGAAGAGAGACCAATCAGAGGAACAGTTATGGTCGGCGCAATCATGATCGTGCAGGCAAGCCATCCTTTCTTTGTGTTTCTGAATCCAACTAAAGCAAACGCTAGGAACTAGGAATATAAAGTTGCCCGATAGAGCTTCCTTGTGTTTTTTTTCTTTCTTTTATATTCTTTTTCAATTCGAGTAGGAATATTTATTCGAGTTGGCTATCCTAAAAATGTTATGAAGATTATGCAATTTTTCATAAATAGTTTGGGTCAGTTTTGGGCTGATTTATAGATGTGGCACACATATAATCCTCAGTTTCAAAATATTTTTCGTCTTTACTAAAAAATATTATCTCAAAATATTTATTATTTTAAAAAAATAATATAAATTTAAGTAATTGTTTCTCATTTACTTTTTGTATTAATTATAATATTTAAGAAAAAATAAATGGAGTTAGCATAAGTATATAATAAAGAAAATTTCACATGGTTTAAATAACATATTTACCTACAATAATTATACTTTAAATTAATTACCTATAATGGCTATACCATATATTTAATTACTTCCCTAGTTATGCTTTATATTTTGTAGATAAATCAATTTCTCCCAAATTGATTCCTCTCACTTTTGTACTCAATGTTAGAATATTGTGTAAATCATATTATTATTATTATTATGTATTAATGTAGTAACATTTTATATAATCTGTTCGTTTTGATCCATTTGACTTTTCCGTACATGATTTTCAGATAGAGAAGCTTCTCATAAGATGTGATAGCAAGTGGGAGCTCTATCCAATCAATCTGTCAACACAACAATTCAAGTTTCCATCTGTTTTTGCAGCCTTGGCACCATCTCTATGGCACCAACGTTTGGGACATCCTGGAGATGCTGTTTTGGCCTCTCTTAAACAAAATAATTTTATTTCTTGTACCCAAACACGGACTCTAAATAAGTGTCCTTCTTGCACACTTGGTAAACATGTTAAGTTGCCATTTATTTCCTCTACTTCATGCACCCTTTTGTCATTTGATATTATACATTGTGATATTTGGACATCACCCGTTTTGAGTTCTTCTGGTCATAGATATTAGTTGCTCATACTTGATGACTACTTTAATTATTTGTCGACATTCCCTTTGTCAAAAAAATCACAAGTGTTTTCCATTTTTCTCACATTTAGAGCATTCATCCGAACTCAATTTGAACGTGATATCAAAAATATTCAATGTGACAATGGGAGGGAGTTTGACAAATAGTTTTGAGAATTTTTTAAAACAAATGATCTTCATTTTCGTTTGTCTTGTCCTCATACTTCATCACAAAATGGGAAGGCGAAACGTAAATTAGAACCATAAACAATATTGTTAGAACATCTCTTTCTCATGCCTCACTTCCCCCTGTATTTTGGCATCAAATGACCACTTACATGTTGAATATCCTTCCTCATAAAAATCTATCATACCAAGCTCCTCTAAAAATGCTTTATTTACGAGAGCCCTCATATCATCACTTAAGAGTGTTTGGTTGTTTTTGCTACCCCCTCTTTCCATCCACCATAACCACAAAACTCTAAGTCCGGTCTACTCCATGTGTTTTCTTGGGATATCCTACTCATCATCGCGGTTACCAATGTTATGACATTTCTCCCAACAGAATATTTATAAGTCGTCATGTAATTTTTTATGAAATTTTTTTTCCATTTGCTAAGATATATGCCACCGGGACTCATACCTATGATTTTTTGGATGATGATAAGCTTTCGTATCTAACACATTTTTTTTCACAGCTCGGTACCTACTGCTAGTGTTGGAAACCATAATTCAGGCCCATTGGACCAAGATCGATGGCCCAACTGACTGACATTTCAATGCAGCAGCTTGGGCCTTCAGTTCCGAGGCCTAGTCCCACTGCCGCACAATCTGCCCTGTCCAGCAGCTTGGGCCAGTCTACCGCTACAGGCCCAATTCCAGTCTCATTAATACATCCCACTGGACCATTGGTTTCTCACCCCCTCGGTCAGTGGCATCCAGTCTACTAGCCCAACAAATCGTCAGGTCACCCGTAGTCAACATGGAATTGTCAAACCCAATATCAAATATAGTCTTCACACTCAGATCTCGAAATCACCTTTGCCTCGTAACCAGTGTCTGCTCTAAAAGACCCAAATTGAAAAATGGCCACGGATGATGAATATCATGCTCTAATTACAAATAGGACATGGGATTTAGTACCTCGTCTATCTAATGCTAATATAATTCGATCTATGTGGATTTTCAGCCATAAAAATTCTGATGGAACTTTTGAGCGGCATAAAGCCCGTCTTGTAGGTGATGGGAAGACACATCATGTTGGTGTAGATTGCGGGGAGACATTCAGTCCAGTGGTCAAACCAACAACTATCAGAACAGTTCTCAGCATGTCTCTCTAAAAAAGATGGTCACTCCATCAATTGGATGTCAAAAACGCCTTCCTACATGGACACCTCAATAAAACTGTATACATGCACTAACCGTTGGGATATAGAGATCATAAATATCCCAACCATGTGTGTTTTCTCAACAAATCACTATAAGGCCTCAAGCCCCATATAAAGCTTTTGATAATTTAAAAACATGATCTAGATAAGAGGGATTTTTAAAACCTGGTGGTTGCTTGTTAAAAACTTCTTCTTTGATAAAACCATTTAAAAGATACTTTTGACATCCATTTGAAATAGTTTAATGCATTTGTAGGATGCATATACAAGTAGAATACAAATGAATTCTAACTTTGCTATAGGTGAAAATGTCTCATCGTAATCAATACTTTTTGTTGTGAATAACCTTATGCGACTAGCCTGATTTTATTTCTGATCACTTATCCGGATTCGTTCAACTTGTTTCTGAAAACCCACTTTGTTCTTATTACATAAGCATTTTTAGGTCTTGGGGCAAGTTTTCATACCTGACTTATTTTGAATTGGTCAAAATCTTCTTGCATCACATTTATCTTTGATTCATCTCCAAAGGATTCATCCACTTTCTTTGGTTCAAGCTGTGATATTAGAGAGAATGAAGATTGTTGCTTGAGAGATACTATGGTTTGTATTTTTTGGTTTGGATTTCCAAGAATGAAGTCATTTTAAAAGATGGCTTCACTTCTCCATTCCCTAGGAATGTTTATTTGTTGAGTTTATGAGGTTTTCTCTTTCTCTTGACCCAATTTTGATTCTTTAGGATAAGTGGGCGTGAGCTCAATTTTAGATGGTTTAGCAGTCGACTTGGCCGTATCTTGACTGGAGGATACTCTTGTCTGATGGGCGTTAGTCGACTCTGTCAGAATAATTTCTTCTCCTGCATCAAAATTCTGAGCACTTGTGTCTTTGACACTTGGGATAGTATCAATAAAAATAGCATGAACAGATTCTTCAGTAGTCTTTATTATAAATTCTATAGGATCTAGTGACATGGCCGTATCCCACAAAAATGTCTTCATCACTACATGGATCAAATTTACTAAGATTATCATTACCATTGTTGTGAACAAAGCATTTGCACCCGAATGGGTGAAAGTATCCAATATTGGGACATTTACCTTTTCAGAGCTCGTATGGGGCCTTTTTCAGGATTAGCCTAGTTAAACATCGATTCAATATATGGCAGGTAGTACTTACAACTTTAGCCCAAAATATGTATGACATACCATGTTCTAAAAACATTGTACGAGCAATATCTTAAAGAGATCGATTATTTCTTTCTGCAACACTATTTTGTTGTGGTGATCGTGGTGAAGAGAATGTTTGAGTTTAGCCTTGTTGAGAGCAAAATTCCTTAAATGATTTGTTCTCAAATTTCTTTCCATGGTCACTGTGAATTGTTGAGATGTAGTATTCCTTTTCTCTTTGAACTTTTCTACAAAATGTCTCAAACTGGGTGAAAGCTTCACTTTTGTGAGTTAAAAATATGACCCAAGTAAAACGTGAATAGTCATCAATAATAACAAAAACATATTTTTTACCACCCAGACTAGCAGTTCTAGTAGGACCAAATAAGTCCATGTGCAATAATTAAAGAGGCTTAGATGTGCTAACTATATTCTTAGGTTTCGAAGGATAGTGAGTTTGCTTTCCAATTTGACATGCATTAACATATATGATCTTCTGAAAAATTTAGTTTAGGCAATTTTAGCACCAGATCTAGTCTAGAGAGTTTTTCAAGAATATGCATGCTTGCATGGTCTAACTTTCTATGCCACAGCCAGGGATCACTAGATATGGATACAAGACAGTAAGGGTAGGTAGATCAACATTACTGAGTACGTAGATGTTCTCTACTCTCTCTCCAAAGATGAACAAGTTCCTTGCTTTGTGTTTGAGCTTGCACTTTATATCATCAAAAAACACTTTGATCCCACATCGCACAGTTGACTGGTGCTCAATAGATTGTTTTGAGGCCATTCACTAGATACACTTCTACTAGATCACATGTTGGACTCAGAGTGATGGTTCCAACTCCTACAATGTCTCCTTTTATATTATCACCAAATCTGATTTGTCATCCGTCTATGTGATTAACATTTTTGAAATTGTTTTTTTTCCCGGTCATATGTTTGGAACACGCTATCAAGTACCCACATATCCTTTTTGAATATTTTCTTGGATTATTCGTGCAAAACAGATAGATTAGTTTTTTTAGGTACTCAAGTATTTTTGGCTCCTGGATGCTTAGTTTCGGTTAAACCAATTTTGGTTTTAGGTCTCCAAATCTATTTACCTGAGTTATTTTTCTTATGGTTACAATTGTAAGCCTTATGATCAGGTTTACCGCATGAATAACAATTACAGTTGCTTAGAGAGAAATTATTATTAGCAGAGAAAAATTCATTCGAACTTTTGTCAAAAGTCGACTGAGTTCTAATAAATTTTCCTTTGTTTAAGATAGATTGGTTTGATATAACTGGATTATGACTGGAGAATTTTCTAAAGCCATTTAATTGCATTTTGACTTCATTTAATTTCTCCTGAAGTAAGTCGATTTCAATCTGACTTGCTTCAAGAAGAATTTGCTAGTATTTCTTCTCTCTTGCTACTTTATTATATTCATCAATCATCTTCCGAAGGTCATCAATAACTATATCAAGAGATGGTTGAAGTTCATTTCATTTACTGTAATTTGAAGAACGTACCTCACTAGTTTCTCTTATGGCTATGAAACACATGTTACTATGTCAGCTTGTTCTGAATCTAATTCATCTTCATCACTCCATTCTCTATAGGATCTTGCATTACTTGATTTTTGATGATTTCTTTTCTTTAATTCAGGATAGTCAGCCTTGATGTGTCCATGTTTTCCACATTGATAGCATTTGTCATCATTCTTTTGATCATCATTGTTTCTGTACCCATTTCAAGGCTTTTGTCTCTTTTTTCTCAGGATACTCTTTACTCCCCGATTTATCATAGCTAGTGCTTTGTTGCTTTCTTCATCATCATCTTCACTTTCATTACCAGTGGATTTGAAAGTGACGAACTTCTTTTTTTCTTCCTTTGGGTATCTGTTTAGATGAGTCTTTTTGAATGCCATCAGACTTCCTTGGCGTTCATCATAAGTGAGATTGTCTAGATCTCCACTTTCTAGAATAATGACTTTTGTCTTCCATGCCTTGGGTAGACTTCTGATAAGTTTCTAGACTTGCTGATCATTTGTATAGACCATGCCTAGCGACTTGAGTTCGCTTACTATCTTGCTGAACCGGGTAAACATGTTTTCAATGTTTTCATCTTCCCCCATCATGAATAGTTCATATTCATGTGTGAGAGCGTCAATCTTTGTTTCCCTGACTTTGGACGTTCCTTCGTATGTGACCTCTAATTTATCCCACATCTCCTTGGCAATTTCACATGTTGATATCTTCTCGTATTCTTCTCCGCTAACTGTACAATAAAGCAAACTTATAGCTCTAGCATTAGTCTGAATTACCTTTTGTTGTTTTTTGATGACTTCGAATGATTTGAGGTCAATCTTGCTTTTGGAATCTTTGGTTTAAACATTTGAAATGGGCTTTGGTCCCTTCTTGATCACCAGTCATGCTTGGTGAGTCAATTATTCATTCAGTCAGTCGACTCTCCTACACGTCCAAAAGGTTAGTGAGCAAATATATTATATTCTAAGTAAAAGCAGAAATGTAATTGACACTGATATTTTTATACTAATTTGGATCACCGGTGTGATGCCTATTCCAGTCCCCTTGAGTTACAAGATTTCCTTAGATCCTTGAATTGGTTGATTTACATAGATGGTTCAATCTTGAACTAAGTTCGTCGTCCCTTCAGTAACTAGAACTTCTATTGACAACCTCAACATGTATAACTTTCTATTATCTCTTTTTCTCTTTTTAACACTAGTATATTTAGTACAATACTTTTTGTAAGATGAAAGAGGAATAAAAGTTGTTGCTCAAGCAAAGTTGTAAGCTTATTCGTTGTGTAGGATCTTCTCTTATAGTTGACTACTTTTGGTCTTGAGGAAAGGCAATGGATCAATCTTTCCATTTGATTGATTCATAGTGGCTTGCTCTAAGGTAACCCAAGGAAGTTTGTACTCAATCAAGGATTTTGATATGATCCTCTGATTGGTCTTGTATCTTCCTTGATATTCTCTTTCCTTTGATAGCTTGTGCCAACAGTCTTCAAATCAATGTTGATATCTTATTTTCCTTTGTCAATGGTACTGAAGGTTTTGTAGTATCTTTCTTGGTGTCTTGTTTCCTTTTTTGGCTTGAAATCTTTGTTTGTGTAATTTATCGGCGTCTTGAATAGTTTGTGACCTTGGAGATTTGACATCTAGATTTTCCTATTCTGACTCCGTAATTGAAGATTCTGCTGAAGAGAATCTTATGTCTTTCCTTCGGAATGTATTCACCAATATTTGATGGATGGTCTTCTTTCCTTTTTGGTGCCTGCACAAATAACAGTCATTATCAAAACTTATCAGGGAACAAATCAGGGCTAACAGTTATGACGATATTGAATTTATAAAATGTATGTTTTTTATGTCATACTTATAAAAGTTCTTAAATAAGAGTTTAAATGTTTTAATGCTCTATTAGAAATTCTTCCTTGAAAATGTATATGCGCGCACACATAAATGAACGCTAAATTTTGGTTTCTTAAGTCCTAAATATTAGTAGGACTTTTTATATAGTTCAGATAAGGAATTTCAAAGTCCTATAAATATTATAAAAACAACTAAAGCATAATTTTGTTCAATATGAAAGTATAAGTGAGTGTAATGCTAGTTACTTCTTCTGTTGCAAAGTAGTTGTCTTACAAAAAGAAAGGTTCAACTTTATATTGGTAACTGTGTGCAGTTAAAGTAGGATTCTTAGAGTGGAACCGAAGGAATACTATTACTCTCCGGTTGCAAAATAGAAATAAATATCTTAAAAGGTCATTCAGTAAAAAAATTTATTATCAAAGTTACTAATATTTTTTTGATATTAATAAAGTCATTCAAATTAGAAATTTATATTAATAAAATTATTATAATCAAAAGCTAAAGGAATAATTACATATACCTCCTATCAAATTTAATTTAATTTTACTTACCTTCTTTGTGGCTATGCTTACTTCATTTATTTTAATTTTTTATAATAAAATTTTAACCTAATTATTTTTAATATAATTTAACTAATTTCTCCTTTATGATATATTCTTTTGTTTAATTAATTTTATAAATATTGTTTCAAGAAAAAAATATTTTCAACTCCATTGTTATCTATGTGACGTGTGTGTATGTTTATATATATATATATATATATATATATATATATATATATAGATAGATATATATATATAGATAGATATATATGCATACAATGGATGAGTTATTTAATTTGTAAGGATGAAAAAGTTCACTCTCAAAATTGACAAGAACCCTTATTTTTTATACTCAAATTAATTAGTAAGTGCATCGACTATCACATTAAAAAGCACCATTATCACATGTCATGCTCGTTATCTTAACTTCTACAGTAAGAAAATAAGACTTCATTTCAAAACGATTTAGGACTTAAATTGACTGCATCATTGGACTTTAAAAATGATATTTTTCTTCCTATTATTTCAACAGAACATGGTATTTCAGACATATTTTTAACAAATCGGGGTTAACGGTGGGTCTTAGTATGTTGGATTATTATATCTACATTCATTTATTCTGGTTCAGAAGGCTTAAATATAAGGCAAAGCGCGTTGAACTTTCTTTCAGCCAAACTCAGAACATTTTGATACTTTTGTTTACTTCTGAAGCACTCAATCCAACTTGTATAGGTAATTGGGTGTCTCTGCATATGAAGGTACGCATAGAGAGAAAAACAAAGCACTGTTCACCGCTCATCGATCAATTTTACCAGTTTGCTGTTCATTAGTGTAAGAACAATATAAGGAGATACAGAGGAGCTTTTCATAACTGTGAGTTTACACTAATGATCTGCCTTGAGCTCATTCTTATTTACCATAGTTATGGATGAGTTAATCTGAATAAGAATTCATGGTGTATGTTATTTGCAGTTGATATCGTGTTAATTGACGAAACTAAAGAAGAAATCAACCAAAAGTTGGAACTATGGAGAAACACACTATAAAGTAATGGTTTCAAGATAGGTAAAACTAAGACATAAAATATACACAGCAATTTTATCCTATATAAGAAAAGTGAAAGTGAAGTCAGATTAGAGGGATTATGATGCCTAATCGAAACAACTCAAATATCTAGGCTCACTCTTCGAGAAGAAATGTATTGACAGGTGAAGATGTAACACAGAGAATTAAAATAGGATGGTTGAAATTGAGGAGTGTAATGGAAATGTTATACAATAGGAAAATACCTAACAAAGTCAAAGACAAGTTTTATAAACGGGTGTGAGATCAACAACGCGATATGAGAGTTAACAATTCTTAATGTTCAATATATCCATTAGTGAATGTCGTTGAAATGTACTATTTAAATGGTCAAATAAGATTAGATGTAATTAGAAGTGATGAATGATTTTGCATGTCTTACATAGACCTTCCTATGCAGTGGTTTGCAGGTGTGGCATTATGATGATCGAAGGTGATAAACGACAACGGGGTAGACCAAATATCATGTGGAGGAAAGTTGTCTCAAATGACATGTATCTGTTAGTGTTGGGTTTGATATTGTGACATTTGATCTAACATATCTTCTGAAGTACTGATTTGAATGCATAAAAATGTTGAGACAAATGTCATAACATTCGGACCAACATCTTCGAAAAACAGTTTTGCCTTACTTCAGACTTCATTTTCATAATGTTTGTGCTAATTCCTTATTGCCTTCCTGTCAAAATCGACTTCATTTTCAAAATTTAAACTCGATATATCTGATTAAGAATGAAAGAATACGTACCGCGGTGATCTATATTTTTTATTCCTAACCACAAACATTACATGACAAGATCCTTACATGTTGGAATGAGATGTTTATTAAAAAATAAAACAATTCTAAAAATAGTTCTAAAAAGTCAACATTCAGGTTGCACAATAATTCTTTGGAACATAAATCCCCTTTGTTATTCGTAATTATATTTCCTTAGAGTTGACTTACCATTACAAGAGAGTTTTTATCTTCTTTTTCTTTATTTAATCGTTGGGAGTGGATGTGCTTTGCTCTTTGCTAAAAGTCCTCAATTAGCTTAAACAATTTTACCGCTTTTAACTGAGTAATTAGTTCAATTCATTCTTAAATCTTTATACTTTTGTGAGAAACAAACTAAACCAACTGTTATTGCGTAGCTATCTAAACTTAACTTGTATATGACCAATGTGTAGTGTTTTGTTGGGTTCTAAATACATAAGTAAGGCATAATGGAAGTTTAAAAGTTTTATTTCTTACTTACCCCAACAATAATTCTGGTATGGTTATACAACAATGAAACTTGTAACATAAAATATTTACTTACAAGTTATAATAATCTGGAATCTTTATCTACTATATGGTGCACACGCGGTTGCCCTTCCGATTGCAAGCTCCAAACTTCAATGTACTTCTCTTTCGGAAAGCTAAGAAATCCGGCAGAGGTTCGAGAGTACTTAGAATATTTTCAGAAAATGGTGTGTTGAATAATGAAGTGAATGTCTCTATTTATAGTTGAAAAATAAGTCAAAACCGGATTAGGGTTTGACCTTGGGCCTGACTTAAAAATTGAGGCAGAGGCGTCGCGGCCCTAGGGTATGGGCGCCGCGACGCTCGACTTTATTTTCGTGCATTCTTAATTAAATCCAAAATTCAATTTTGACTTAATTAAAATAATCATTATTCAATTAAATGTCTCGATTCCAAATCGAACATTTTAATTACTCTCTCAATACATCCTTAGATCGAAACGGACAATCGACATAGTGTGACCCTACATGCCTTCTCATATCGACATTAATCAAATTAAGGTCTACACGTAACTCCTATACGACGCCGGAACACGAACTCAATATGTGAAGTACGTTTACACGAATCCAGTAAACTTAACCTTTATGTGGCAAGATAAAATCCTTTCATTCACGACACACCCGATCAAGCTTATGATTTATCAAGTGTCTAATCCAAATGGCTTAATCATTGTATCTCATCTATATTAGTTGACAACTAGACCATATTCTAAATATGTCTATTGCGTTGGCCAACGACTTAGTCAACATAATATCACTGAGAATCCGAGTGTTCTCTCGAATATACATCCGAGGAATGAATCCTAATCTTGGTTCAACTACCGCCTTCAATCCACATCGTAATGTACCCAATATAAACCGTATCTCAACCTATAAGGCATTTGAGCTTAGGATGGGATCAAAGTACATTACTTTGTAGACAAGGCGCGTATTGACCTCAAGTCTAAGGACTTCTATCTCCCACACGCTGATCATACTTTAGACAAGTATAACAAACAATATATCAGCATGGTATACCAATACTTCCAAAGTATCCACATCACGAGTAACCATTACTCGTAGCAGGTGAGACATACTACATCCTCTAAGGATGTGATGCAGACCACATGTCGACTTATCACATATCATCGATATCCCATTCTCGATGATCATTAGTCGAGGCTATTTTAAGAGTTACGCTTTATCATTAATATTTCACTCTATTAATGACAACGTAAGCTCAATGGATGCGCATTAATGAATAATTACAAATAATCAAATAATAATTCAATAATTGCAAATGCCAAAATATTAATCTCCATTAATAATAATATGAATATGTATAAAGTACATTTGTCCTAATACATATTGTCTCTAGGACATAAATATACTTTCACAATGAACTTTGTGTTAACTCTTTGACTTATAGTTGGCATGTTCCGTCTTTAACACTATGATCATCTTGAAACTTGATTAAAGATATAGAATTTATACATAATCAATGGAGTTATAAAATTGAAAAAAGGAGAGATATGTAACCTTCTACAATAAAATGAAGGGAAAATCGTAATTCAAAAAAAATGCCTCTCAACTTTGTGAAATAGAATAATTTTGTTATATATTTGAACTTGATTCTAAATATGCCTTTATAAATAGTTGAATGACTCAAATTTTCTCCTCAACTATGAAAAATGAAATAAATTCGCCATCCGGTTAGTTTTGGTACCATATATGCCCTTATTATTGAAGAACTTGCTCAAACTTGTCCTCTCTTTTGCACCAACGGTGGCTTGGCTATCCTCCTTTAGTAAACAGGGATTTGACAACTATGTATAACTCTCTCGGATCAAATGTACATATTTTAGAAGAAGATGAATAAAATGTCTAAGTTGAAATGTTAAAAAAATAACAATTAAATAGAACATAAATTTCAGAAAATCAAATATTTTTATGGGAAAATAAATAATCTTCAAGAACGCAATATCGAATTAAAATTCTTAAATATGTTTGAATAATTCAAACTAATTAAAGAAATTGAATGTAGTTATTATATACCCTTAACAAAAAGTTTTGATCTTGCGGAAGATATTGCAATTATGTCATGTTAAAAAAGAAAAAAATTAATAAAATATCAATTTTATTTCTGTCAAACTTATTTATGCATATGATCACGATTACGTACTGACAAAGAAGTATTAATCTTCAAGAAATTGAAAGAGAAAAGACTTAATAGTGATCCATTGAGCAAAAAAAAAATGTTTTCGGAAAATATTTTCTATCCTTTTGATGTAAATTTTTTCTAATAGTTTTTTTCTACATATTCTTTTTCTTTTTCTTTATTTTATTCTTTTTGTTTTCCTCTTATTGTTTCAGAAATAGAAGTCAAATAAATTGTTGACCCTAGAATAAAATGGTTATTAAGAAAAATGAATTTTGTTAGTTTGAGAGGTAAATTTGAGCAAGTTCTTTAATGATAAGGGCATATATAGGACCAAATCCAAATGGTGGGGGGGGGGGGGATTTGTTCTATTTTTCACAGTTAAGGGGCAAATTTGAGCTATTCCACTAACGATAAGGGCATATTTAGAACCAAATTCAAACGGACGGTAAAATTATTTTATTTTCTGTAGTTGAGGGGCATTTTGACCCCTTTCCCTATAATAAATTATAGTATGGTGTAAAAATTTGTATCACACCATCAATTGATTGTATATATGAGACAAATCCTTTATAATTCATGTACATCATCAACCATCTACTCCCCTTTTTCATGCCTTCCAATTTCCACACAGTACAAACAGGAAGAGCTAAAATTTGCTGAACACTCTTTTGTCACCAATATTCTTTTCGAAAAATAAAGTAAAAGAAGAGGTCATAATTACCCAGAGCCAACTGTGTAGACTAATTTTCAAGCAATGGAACAAAAAAAAGTAATTATATTGCGTACAATAGGGGCCAGCAAAACATGTAATGTATTTAATACTATTAAAATTTGCGTGTGGAGATTCTACAAGTATACAACTCAATTGCCCCTTGAAATGAATCTTGGGGTAATCTAAAATAATACATCACAATTAAGAAAGTGAATTATTGCATCTGAATGAGTTTTCTAATCCTTGATAGCCACAACTATATTTCAGAATATTAATTAATCTAATTGTAGAATTGTATTAATTTTCATTGGGGACTCCCTTGGGGAGTCTTTCTGATTAATACAGCTGAACGGTGAGACTGGATCTGAAGTCGAGGAATAGTTGTCTAGGAAGACCTTTTGTGAAGATATCCGCGTACTGATGGGAAGAAAGCACATGCAAGACCTTAACATGAGCGAGAGCAACCTTCTCACGAACAAAGTGAATGTCCATCTCAATATGCTTGGTTCGCCGATGTTGAACCGGATTATGAGATAAGTATATGTCGGATATGTTATCAACGTACACCAGAGACGCTTTATGCAAGGGACATTGAATCTCCAAAAGGAGGTTTCAGAGCCAACATATCTCAACAACAATATTTGCAACCCCTCTATACTCTGCTTTTGCACTCGATCGGGATAATGTGCCTTGCCTCTTGGCTGACCAAGAGATGAGATTATCCCTAAAAACACACAGTAGCCGAATGTGGAGTATCGCGTGTCTAGACAGCCTGCCCAATCAACATCTGTATAGGATAATAATATGATCGGTGCTGAGGGGTATAAGTGCAAGCCATAGTCAAGTGTACCCTTAACGTATTGAATGATATGCTTAAGGGCAGTAAAATGAGGCTCCCTAGTAGCATGCATGAATAAGCACACCTGCTGAACGACATAAGAAATGTCAGGCTTGGTGAAGGTAAGATACGGTAGTGCACCTGCAAGACTCTTGTAAATAGTGGGGTCGGCCACTGGATTACCATCAATGGCATTAAGCTTTGATTTAGAGTCAACCGGTGTGGAAATGATCGTGCAGTTTGCCATTTTAGCCCTGTACACTATCTCTTCTGCATACTTGCGTTGACACAAAAACATATTATCTACAGAGCAAGTCACTGAAATCTCCAAAAAATAGCTCAACTTCCTCAAGTCAGTCATATCAAATTCGGTCTTAAGCAATGCAATAATCTCATTTTTCAACA
The DNA here is from genome assembly GCA_029783415.1 of Anisodus acutangulus. NCBI lineage: Eukaryota > Viridiplantae > Streptophyta > Magnoliopsida > Solanales > Solanaceae > Anisodus > Anisodus acutangulus. Next base: position 46,495,291 of record CM056503.1, read on the forward strand.
TATCAGATGAGGCAGTGAGAATAATATCATCCACATATAGTAGTAAGTAAGCGGTGCTACTACCCCGATGAAAAATAAAGAGAGAATTATCGCACTTGCTGCAGACAAACCCAATTTGCATAATATACATGGCAAAACGCTCATACCACACTCTGGGGGCCTGTTTAAAACCATACAGTGACTTACAAAGACGACATACATACTGTGGGGCTGCTGGATGGACAAAACCAGGCGGTTGGTGCATGTAAGCAGTTTCTTTTAAATCCCCATGTAGAAATGCATTTTTCACATTGAGCTGATGGATCGGCCAATGCTTACCCATAACAATGCTCAGAACTGTGCTAATGGTAACCGGTTTAACAACTGGACTGAATGTCTCACCACAATCTATGCCCTCCTGCTGATTAGTACCATTACAACATTTTTCACAATGATTGTTGGCTTCTGATACCATATAGAATTGTATTAATCTCCATTGGGGAGTCTTTCTCATTAATACAAATATATATAGTGTACAATGTGGAATACTAATATAATAAGGATCCTATATCTACCATAATTATATATCACTAAATATTACACAATATATATATATATATATTCTAATTATGGTACAAGGTGTATTGTACACGTTAATACTAATTTTCAACTCCACCCAAAGGGTCTAACAATCCATTATATAAAGGATTCTCTTTCAGCAGTTGCTAAAATAGGTATCACAAATAAGGAAAAAAGAATAGAAAAAGAGTAGTTGACACACAATGGGTATCTGCATATCCACTGCATCTCATGAGATTCATGCTGTTTATTTTGCCAATGAAAATGTTGTTCACTATCAAGACAACAACAATGGTGCCTATGGAAATCAACAAGTTGGTTCTGTTTATTCTCAACAAGGAAGCAAAGGACTTAATCAAGATTCTGCTATTCTCTATCAGGTTTGTCATTAGTCCTTCTGTCATTTCTATGTTTACTGAGTTCAAATTCATTATATGGGGTACCTTAAAATGGAAACTTTCCTTTTATGGCAGGGTTATGGTGTAGAAAATGGAGCATTCGGAGGAGTTTTCGATGGGCATGGAGAGAATGGACACATAGTCAGCAAATTAGTTATGAATAAGCTGCCATCTTTGCTTCTGAAACTTATACTTTTTCTGCCAAAGATCACTTCTCCAAAACAAAATGTTGCTGATAAGAATTTTAACAAATGGAAAGAGGCTTGTTTGAGTTCCTTTAAAGTGATGGATAAAGTTATTAAAAGTCTTGAGAAATTGGACTGTTCTTGCAGTGGAACTACTGCTGTGGTTGCCATAAAACAGGTAATGAGACCGTCTTTCTGTGATCAACTGATCATTAAGAAGTCAGGACTTAATTTGGATTTTGTTGAATTAACTTGTTTATATATATTACAGGATGATGATCTGATTATCGCTAATCTTGGCGATTCTCGAGCTGTACTAGGAAGAAAGACAGAGGAGGGAGTAATTGAGGCTGTTCAGTTAACTACTGATTTGAAGCCTAGTCTGCCTAGTAAGACTCTTCTTCCATACTACTATTAACATAATACTTGGCAAGTTCCAATTCTAAATTGACTTGCTAATAACTGTTTGATGCATGCAGGTGAAGCAGAAAGAATAAGGAAGTGTGATGGGAGAGTGCTTGCATTAAAAGAAGAGCCACATATACAGAGGGTGTGGTTACCACACAGGGATGCTCCTGGACTAGCCATGTCTCGAGCCTTTGGAGATTTCATGCTCAAAGATTATGGCATAATCTCCAAGCCTGATGTCTCTTATCACCATATTTCTCCCAATGATCAGTTTATTGTTCTAGCAACTGATGGGGTAAGCATACTTTAACTACTACTATGTACTAGCATTAATATTTCTCCGTTTGCATAACACTTGACATATCTTTTTTGCATTGTAAAATAGGTGTGGGATGTGCTGAGCAACGACGATGTCGTCTCCATAGTGGGTGCAGCGAATAGTGCAGCAGCAGCCTCGGAGGCAGTGGTAGAGGCATCTGTAGATGCATGGAAACAGAAGTTTCCAAACAGCAAGAGAGATGACTGCGCTGTCATATGCCTATTCTTGCAACAACAATATGTTTCTCCGGCAAATAGTACTTGAGCTACGGGCTACAACATTTTCTTATTATACTAATTTCAGATTGCAAAAGGCACAGCATATGTCGAAGCGACTGGTTGGCTACCTGCCATCCTTTTGGATGCTGCTATTGCAATTGAGTACTAGTATGGTGATAGCAAAATGTGAAGCTTTATCCATCTTGTTTTAGTGTTCTATTAAGAACTGTGGATAGTAGTAGTAACACTTGGATTTGGGCCGTGACATGTTGAAAATTGAGAATTGCATTGCGCATATATAAAATTGATCAATAACTTCTCTGCGAGTCCATTTTCAAATTTGAATGTCTGAAATTTGAATGAAAATATTCATTGGAAAATAACAAATTTCTAGTAGTAAATGATACAAACTTTACTAAGTTTTGCTCGATTATTATGAAGTTAAAGCATTAACTTGCACAATTTCCATACATCTCTCAAAGATATATATATCTACGTAAGAAGAAGACATTTGTTATTGGAATTCATGTAGAAAATTGAACCGACCTAGCTTACAATTGTCAAGCTAGCGAGTTTTGATGATGAATTAAAAAGATTCTAACAATTAGCTAGTCACATTATTATCGAAATGAGTCATCTCTCAGTCAATTATGAATCACCTTCATCTCATTTTCTTTCGTTAGCCCAACTTTTCAACTATAAATAATTTGATCAGGTGCTTAATAATTCACATTTTAATTCAAGTCATCAATCACTAGGATAAAAAATATCATTAGTCAGCTACTACGTATCAACTTTGTACGGCCAGCTTGTTCATATCTACTATTCCTTAACTGAAAAACTATCTATTGATAGAAATAGGAGAATTAGAGGAGAGATGAATAAATAATGTTACTTCGTAGATTTGAATATTTTAAGTTGCTAGGCTACTAAGTACTACTATCGATTTGATTTCCCACCACAAGATGAAGAAGAAAAGAACAAGTTTAAAAGGAAAAATCAAGGGGATCATGAAGGGCCTCATTATCATATATAACACTTGATATAATTGGATCAATATGCTTGATAAGCTTTCAAGGATTTGAAAAGGCATCTTCAAGTTTTATTTTTATTTTCTCAAAATATTATTTTAAGGACTGGTAGTTAAGAATCATCAAGAAATTATACAGTACTAATAGTATTATTTTGAGGGTCAAATGTTGTGAGAATATATATATATATATATATATATATATATATATATATATATATATATATATATATATATATATATATATAATCATAGTTTTGCTATCTATATTTTTATTTCCATGGAAAATCCTTACGTCTTGGAATGAGATATGTACAATATAAAAACAATAGATTCCACTAAAACGGCTGTCTATTCTAAATCCGCCACCATTCTTTCAAAAAGTCAACACAAGCAAAATAAGGCAAGATGACCAATTGATCTTTCATCTTTGGTTAACTTATAGGGATAGTTTCAACAATATACAATCCAATATAAAAAATTATATTTTATAGTAGTATTTTTAATTTACATTTACATGCCCATTTTCACGGTATATAATATTATACCCCTTTATACACATGGAATAGATAATGTATCAACCTTATATAAAAGTGTATATATAATATTATACAATGAAATACAGTTTTATACACTTACTGAAGATAATGTATCAACATTGTATAAAAATGTATAATAGTGGATAAGAGATGTTTAAACTAGGGTGGCTGGACAGACTGACCAAACCCGACCAGCCCGTCCCAGCCCGCCCACCCCGCCAAAAAAATAAAAAATAGCAGGCGGGACTCGAACTCGGGGACGGACGATGTCTCGTCCCCGAGACCCGAGCCCGCCAGTTCGAGAGACCCGAGCCCGCCCCGACCCCGTCCCGACCCCGACCCCGCCCTTTTCCCCCCTTTGCAAAAATGGCCGTTGCACCAACGACCATTTTTAGATTATGGCCAATGGCCAATAAGCCATTTTAGGCCCCCCTCCCCAACCCCTACCCCTTAATATTTATTTTTAACCCATAAGTTATTATATTTACACTTTAACCCAATTTTTCAACTATAAATAACTCATTTTCTCTTCATCTTTCTCACAAATCTTCCTACAATCTCTCTAATTTCTCAATATATCTCTCTACAAGTCTACATTGTTTGCTAAATATTCAATTTTATTTATTCATTTGGGAATTGGTAGTGAAGTTGGCAACTAGCTTGAGGATCTTCCATCGAGCAAAGTTTCAATTTTCAACCTCTCGATTACGTCGACGTTACGTCATGCTTGGTACATTCGTTCCTTCATTAAATTATTATTGTCTGTTTATTTAGTTTAGAATCACTTAATTTTATTGTCTTTAATTATTTATTTATTTATTATCATAATTAAAATGGAAGGATTAAAAGGTATGTTTAAGGGTAAGGGTAAGGGTGCTTCTTCTAGTAGGGGCAACCAGGGCAAGGGTACTTCTTCTAGTCATCTTATTCCTACACAGGATAATTTTGTTGATACTCAACATTTTCCTACAATACCATTAGATTTAGACCAGGAGCTATTTTCTGGAACTCAAGAAGACTTTAATTTAGACGATGATCTAGATGATATACCCACTAATGTTGATGACAACACACCCACTAGTGCACCTTCAATCAAAATACCTCCTATTCCCCTAGTATGAGACGAGATCCAAAGAAACGACCATTAAAATCAGATGCATGGACATTTTTTGATAGGGACGTAGAGAATCAAGTAGCCATATGTAAAATTTGTAAAAATGTTTTAAAATTTAAAACTGGAAAAGGTCACGGTGGGACGGGGGGTTTAATTAGACACGTAGTAAGTGCTCATCCAGCTAGGTATGCCCAATACCAGGCTTCAAAACCGGGTGCGCAACGCCGCTCCATCGGGACAAGGTCCACATACTGATCCTGTCCCGGACCAAGTACAGGGTCAAATTAACCCTATGAGGGGGGGAATTGTAGGCTCTAAATACAATAAACATAGAGATAGGGAAGAAATATCAAAATTAGTTGTTGTGGAGGGTTTGCCTTTTTCATTTCCTTCATCTCCCGATTTTATTCATTACATTAGAGATATATATAATCCTGCTTTTAACGGTTTTCCTAGATCAACTGTTAAGAGAGATGTATTTAAATTCGCGCATGAATATCAACAATATTTACGTTTTTCATTATATCATTTTAATGGCAAAGTATCCATCACGTCTGATATAGGTCGTAGTACTAACAGCCATGATTATTTAACTGTAACTTGTCATTGGATAGATTATAAATGGTCTATGCAAAAACATATTTTAGCGTATAGATATATAGATGATAGGCACACTGGTACTTTTATTGCAGAAAATATTTATCAAGTGTGCGATTATTACGGAATTACCGATAAAATTATGACTATTACATTAGATAACGCTTCTAATAACAATTTATTCAATTACAATTTTAAAAAATAGTTTAACTCCATCTTTTCCAGACCATTTTCATATAAAATGTGCGTGCCATATATATAACTTAATTGTAAAGGATGGTCTATCACTTTTTGAAGACATTCTTAGTAAAATACAATTTGCTATAAACTTTATTTTTAAAAGTAATAAAGTACAACGTAGAAAAGAATATAAAAAAATTTGTCATGATTGTGGACTACCTTTTAGAAAAATTCCACAAGAAGTATCCACTAGGTGAAATTCTTTATACGAGCAACTACTTGTTGCTTATGACTATAAATTACCTATAACTTTATTTTTTAACTCTCATAATAAAAAGCCAGGTGATATGATTTTAGATAGTGATTGGGAAAAAATTTCCGAACTTATTGTATTTTTAGAGAAATTTTTTCAAGCAACAAAAGAATTTTCCGGTATATATTATCCTACTATTTCAACTATGTTATTTTATATAACTCTAATATTTTTATTACTTAGTGAATATATGAAAAAACCAGCTTATAAGGCAGCTATTAAAAATGTTTCTCAAAATAAAAAAATATTTTATTCCTATTCCCTCTATTTATATTATTGGTTCTGTATTAAATCCTACTATTAAAATAGACGGTACTAAATCACTAATTGAAACAATTTACGATTGTATAGAAGTACTACCACCTCCAAGTCCCAAAAATCTAAATCACCCACCACCTATTGAACAAACTAAAGAAGAAGTATTGTCTAGCGTAGAACACCAATGCAAAAATATATATAGATTTTATCAACAAGAAAATGCTAGTAACTTACCAACTTTCATACTATCTTCTTCATCTTCAATACAACCTCACAAAAGACATGCTGTTTCTGCGGCTAGTATTGAAAGCCTTAGAAATAGAATGTACGGTCGTACCTCTACTACTAAGCAAATTAGTGAGTTGGATATTTTTGTTTTGCAGGGTTCTGTACCGTATCAAGAAGTTATCAATGAAGATGGACATGAAGACTTGCTGAAATACTGGAGGGAGAATGAGAAGACCTTTCCGACACTTTCATTGATGACTCGAGATGTTTTGAACATTCAAGCGTCGTCAACTGCGTCTGAAAGCGCTTTTTCTGCAGGCAGATATCAAATAGGAGACCATAGACACTCATTAGCCGGAGACAGCTTGGAAATTGCAGTATTATTCAGAGATTGGATACGAGCGGAGCGGAGAAAGTGCGGTCAACCGGAGATCAACGAAGAAGATGATGAAAACTACAACGAAATCTTAACCGAAGGTAGTGGAAGCGACGTGGATCAATTTGACCAACAAATATCAATTACAACCGAAGAACCACATGAAATCATCAAGCAATTAGAACATGTTTTTTTGAGAATGTAATTTTTTTAATTGTAATTTTATTATGTAATTTGCAACTTTTGGACAACACCACAAAGTTGCAATCTAGATTTTAGACAATTGTATTTGTATTACAAAAAAATCATATGTCTATTAAATAATATAAGAGGCACAAAAACAGCATTGAGATGTTTTTATTACACTATCTTGTTTTGTTTATTGAGTTTTTTTTATACATATGTTATTTAAAAAAAAAAAATGAAAACCCGCCGTATCCCGCCCCGAGCCCGAGCCCGACCCGAGCCCGCCCCGCCCCGAGCCCGACGGGATCGGGATCGGGATCGGGACGGGACTTGCTCCAGTCCCGCCAGACCCGACCCCACCGCACCGACCCCGCTGCATCGCCCGCTGCACGAGCCCGCCCACCGCCACTCATAGTTTAAACCCACTTTTACATTGTTATACAAATATTTCTCCCTCCTCCACCTCTGTGCCGACCACCCCTACCGCCACCGCCACTGCCAAATTCCATTTTTGGCAAAGCATAATTTTCTGAACCAGCTGTCATCATCAGTGACGAAGAACGCAATTTGGATGCAAAAACCGACAGAAAAAACAAGGAAAATACAACCGGCAAACACATAAAAATAAAGAAACAAGGATGAGAAATTAAATTATTTAAAAAGAAAACGGACCTTAGAGGATCGGGTAGTGCTACTGAAACTTCTAGAGATACATGCAAAAGTGGAGGAAGAGGAAGAAGATGCGGTGGAGGGCGGCCGAGGTGACAATGGCGATTTAGAATAGTAGGATGTGTTTCCTGGAGGACATAGCTTGCAAACTCCGATTCAACGCCTCTTAACTCTGATTAACTCCGACGAAGTTCCCAGACGGTGGTGGTAGGTGGAGAGGAGATGGAGATTTCACCATCGCATTTGGGGCTTTGCTCGTTTGTTTGGTGAAGGAAACCGTTGAAATATATTATTGAAATTAAGCCTTTTCAGGTAATTTAAGAAACATGGGCTCATCCGGGTAGATATTGTAAGAGTGTATTAATCTCCCATAGAGAGTCTTTCTTCTTAATACAATATATATAGTGTGTACAATATGAATCCTAATTGATTGATGATCTCTACTTTACATAATTACACACAAATATTAATTACAGAATATACGTGGAATAATAATATATTCGCTATCATACCTCCTCAGTCGGAGCGGGAGGAAGCCGGATGCTGAGACTGACAATATTCCTTGGCATATTGTCACAACCTAAATCGGAGGGCCGCGACGGGCACCTGGACCCCACCCGCCGGGTACCACCAATTGTACATTCAACATTTAATCAAAAATAAATACGGACTAAGCCGAAAAAGGATTATGGAACATCTTAATCAGAAAATTAACTTATATATATATATATATAGACCCACACCAAGGCAGACAAGGCCATACAAGATCACTACACACAAGACACATGTTTACAAGCCTCTAAAGAGCACACGACAACAAAAGGTTGGGATAGGACCCCGCCATACCCATGTAGACATGCAAAGATATACCGTACCAAAATAGACCGGCACTCCAAAACAAGGGGAGTGCTCCAGAATCCGTTGAGTCAACAACCTACTAACGCGGGCATGAAACGCAGCGTCCCCCGACAAAAGGGACGTCAGTACGACTGATGTACTGAGTATGTCAGGCATGAATAATAGCATATCAGGGATATAACAATAACTGAAACAGAAACATCCGACCAACAATCAATGCCTCTGAGGGCCCTAATACATATGCCTAAATGTTATGCACAATGCAAATGTGGTATACATATAAATATTGGCCACACAAGGACATCTTCCTTCCCATACTAGCCTCTGTGGGCATAATTTCATATCGGCCTCTGTGGGCATGCATAATCATATTGGCCTCATTGGGCATCTTCCTTTTCGTGATATTTGTATCAGCTACAGGTGGTGACGCGTATATAACGCATTTCCCTTTTCCCCATCTCCTACATATATATATTGATACCATATAGTAGTGTATATAACATATGTTGGTCCAGGGTAATATATGAATATAATGCAAATGAAAATGCATGAATGACAATAAAATATCCCAAGTGACATAATATCCTTGTACCTTCGGCTAACACTGTGAATATCAACATCTTTTCCCATATACCTCAATAAGGATTTAGGAACATATTTAGACATGCTTTTAACATAAAAATCAATAATATAAATATTCTTAACTACTAAGAGTAGAATAATTTATGGAACAATATCACGGTTATATTTTGTTACATGAAACATGCCAAAAGAAGAAATAATTTGCCTTAACATACCTCGAATATGTGGAGAAGACCTTAACCAAAACAAGAATTTTGGCCGAGCATAACACTGGATTTCCAAGAAAGGAAAAGAAGCAATTTGCTTTCTAAATGAATGAAATGAAGGGGAATGTTTTATTCTCCTCTTTGAGTGAAACCATAATCGAATTATAGAAGTAATACCTAAAACTAGTGAAGTGTGCTGAATGTATACATCCTAATATTGTTGAGCGTTTCAAAGATCTCTCAAAATGAATTTATGTTACTTAAATGAAATGATTGGAACATTTCTAAGTGCCACTTAATGGCCCATAATTGTGTCTCCCCACTAAACCAATTTCACTAGCTGCCCTCCATTCGGTTGTCTAGGCTTAGTCATTAGGCTTCTCTAATTGCTGCCACCAATTAGCTATTTTAGCTTAGTCATTTAGGTGCATCACTACATGTTAGACGTAGAAAAACTCTACTAACATTGTCCCCCATTTAATAATCAATCCCACAATTAATCAATTATACACACAATTAATTTCGTGATCCCAAATCACTTAAATTCTAATAACTTATAAGACCTTCATATACTCAATGTCATAATTTGTGTGATATGACACTAGTCCATAACCTCTTTATGCACGCATCAAATTTATTTCTGATTTCTGTCGTCACACTTGTTACGTCCAAAATTATTTTGGGGTTTTATCTTTTTATATACTAATCCCCTTATTAACATATGTAAATATAATATAAATTTTCTCAACGCTCGGGTCTATTTACACACGCCTAGCGATTTTTACATACGCTTAGCGATTCAAACCGTGACCCGAAAGTACGGGATGTTACACATATCAACCGAACCAACACTTAACCAAATCAACCATCCTTCACTCGAGTTTGCATCTTGCAACTCGTGTTCAACCCTTACCCAACCCACTATATACTGACCATCCTCACCTCCCACAGTACTTCACAAACACCCCCTCCAAAGGTTGTTAACCGAAACCACCGACAACTTTCCGTCTAACCCCGACAACATCAAACTGTCCGCATAACACATCATGCCGAGAACTTCACTGGTTCAGTTCTGTTTCGTGGCCTTGCCACTATCAAACCACCAAGTTCTGATTACCAACACAACCCTCAATGTGTCCACAACACCCTCATAAAACTCCTTGACCCAACTCCACCTAAATCTACCCGTCTAAACCACCAAAAACCCACTTCCTGGCTAGAAATCGAGAACCACATTTTGTGTCCAATTTTGGGTCAACCCGAATATAACCAAGACCTGACCCACTTACCATCCAATATCTCTCCTTACTTGCATCAGATTGGTATCATATCGAGGCCATCCCGTCCCACACTTTGACTCTATGGCTCAAATAACAAAAGAAGAACTACGAATGATCGTAAGAGACATGTTTACGAAGCATGCACCAATCTTGGAGAAAGAACTTGCGAGACATGTCGTGAATAAAAATGTCAAGTCAAGGGTTGTGCAAAACAGTCCAAGGCTTGAAAAGGAAGATGTCCCAAAGTCTCATGTAAGGCCCTACGTAAAGCATACTAATGATAAGGCAAAGGGCGATACCTCTTTCGTTAAACCCTTATATCGTCACGAAGGTGCAAAGAAACATAAAAATGTGAAAAGGGGTAGCAACTATTTTACTAATCCTTTGTATTACCAAAAAAGTATAGAAGTTACAAAGGGATTAGATAAAAAGAGAAAGAAGTTCTTCCAATGTCAAGAAGTAGGACACTTTGTAAGTGAATGCCCTAATTATCGGGCCGTGCTTAGAGAGGAATATCGAGAGTGTGAGTTTTCCTTAGCTATTATGGTACCCATACTACTTGAAGAACAATAATAAATCGAGAGTCCCTTGCTTGATACACCGATGATAGAGAAAGAGTCTAAGAAGGGGAGTACTATAGTTGCCGACTCAAAGGAGCCCTTGGAAAATGTATGTGCGGACGAGCTTGCAACCGGATCATCAATGATGGAAGGTGTTGAACATACTCTTGATTTATTTCCAAGAAGTTCATTATCTAATCATCAAGCCTATAGCTACAATCCGGACAAGGCTACAATCATGATGGAGTCAAAAGAAAGTGAAATTTGGCACACGTAATATTGAAAGCCAAGCGGCCAACAAAATCACCATGGAGTCTCAACTTCCTATGCCGAGAATGAGTAATTGTTTGGATGACTTGAGTAGGGCTAAGTTGTGCTACAAGACAGATTTAAAAGGGGGCTACATTCAAGCAGGAATTCGAGAGGAAGATGAAAGAGAGATGGCTTCCCAAATCGAGCATGGTTGCTATGAATGGCTTGTGATGCCATTTGGATTGTAAAACGTTCCAAGCCCTCATGTGAGCTCCATACACAAAGTGCTACAACCATCTATGGCTTACATAGCATCTTTCGATGACATGTATAATGTTCCATCCACTGTGTTAACCTTCCGATGTTGGTCCGAACAGTTGAATGGAAGTGAGGCTAAAGGTTTCCGAAGTTCGACTTTCTTTCCTCGTCAATTCACTCAAAACTTTTGGGCACTTACTGCCCCTATTCCAAGACTTGAAGTTGAATGTGATGATGAAGTCGTCTTACTTCGAGGCCAAGAATCCATGGCTTCCTCTAATGAAAGATTGGGTGGTACACGAGTTCCTTATTATACTTACGATGCGGGATTTTATATGGTGCAAAATAAGTTGAATCCGAGGCTTGCTAATTGGGTAGCACACCTGCAAACTCCCACATCCTCCACAAGACATGAAGATGACAAGTCCATTATGGTGGCGGATACACTTCTTCGAAGGCTCCTAATGTTGTCCATGCTTGAACCAAGGTCAATGATATTGGACGTGTTAAAGGAGGTCCATGAACGAGACCCCAAGTTCGAAGTTGTAGTAAGAAAGTGTTCCACGTGTCAAAGGGCTAGAATTTTCTTCCATCAAGAATCTTATACTCATTTGCCAGTTCTGGAACAACCATGGAAATATGTGAACTTAGATCTCATTCTCGGGTATCCAAGAGCACCACGGGACAAAACTTTCATCATGCCATGTTGATTGTGCAATGCTATAATCTCTAACGTGAGCTTAATGCACAAGATGCTACAAAGGTCCATGTGTTACACCACGATATTCGAAGGCATGTATGATGATCCAACCACGGTGGAGTCTCGCCAAAGATGATCCGAGCCTATGGGTATAATTACGGCAAATAGTTTCCTTGGTCCGACTTCGTATTCTCATCATGTCATACGGAATTATTGTGACCTTGCTGCCCCCTACCAACGAGCTAATAAGAAAAAATGAGTGTTAATGGTTTCGAGGAGCAACAAGAGTTTTTGAAGTCTTGAGGAAAAATATTTGTGAAGCCCAGGCCCTAACCATGCCAAGCCGTGAAGAGTCGTTGGACACCAAACATGAAACTAGAGTAAATGCCATATTTTGCTCTAGCACAAAATTAAAGGGTGCACGGTGCCATGATTCTACCTATGGAAAGGCATTATATTTTATGGGATTCGTGGCATAATACGAACATCATTCTAAGTCAAAACCATTTGGCTTATATTCGGATCCCTATTTAGCAAGTTTAGAAGAAGGCGCCTACAAGATAAAACTTACGGACTTATCTAATGGTGGGAATGTTAGATCAACACATGTTGTTGAAAAATCATTACCACATTTAGGCGACGAGAATTCGAGGATGAGTTCTTTTGAAGAAGGGGAGTATGATGTAAAAATCCCCGTGAGCTCAAGGTTCCAATTTGATCCTCGAAGTGATAAGCTCAGAGTTTCGAAGATGCTTGATCATCCAATGATAATATGGTTAAAATGACAAGGAATATGGAGCGGGATTGAAGATTGGACTTGAAGATTTTAAGAAGAAGACATTTTATTCGGCCTTCTTGTTGGTCTTGGCCGAGACCATGTTTTTCTTTTAGATTGTCTTTATTTCTTAGCTTAGCTTGTAGTTCTCCTTAGGACATGGTGTAAAATGTAAATAGCCCCCATCTCCCATTAGGACACAACTAATAAGCCATGTAATAGAAAATAGGGTGACAAGGCTGAGAGTTCCTACAACAAGAAGATAAGGACAAAAGTGACAAGGTGGCATGAACAAGAATGGTCTACAAGATGAGGCTTCCAAGAAGACAATTCATGAACCAACTAGTTCATGGATTTGGATACCTAGAATACATCAAGGTCGGCCTAGGGGAGGAGAAGAGTTGGCCGAAACGACTCACCCAAAACACATATGCAAGGAATGTAAGCTTCCAAACACATTCCAAGAAGATGAGATTTTCGAAGAACCAAGTCCATGCATTCTTCTACATGGGAACCACAAAGGGGTGTGAAAGAGATTGAGTTCAACCTTGTCCCCAAGTAAAACCAAACCCTTTCCCATTTGTGGAGTTGAAACCGAGAAGCACCTTGCTCCCAAAGCAAGGCCGAACCCTTTCCCACTTGTCCATACTTGGCCGAAAGTCCAAGTAGTTTGTGTCCTTTAGTTTGCCTTCTAGAAAGGTACATGTATTACTATAAATAGGACCCTTAGGATATTGTAAATTTCAGATTTTGTTGTTTAATAAAAGTTGAGTTTTACTCAAAAGATAAGGTATTCAACTTGTGTGTTGTATACATTAGTTGGTCCTTGTGTGGGCCTTTGGTTCTTGTGTGAGTCAAACCACTTGGTGAAAGTTTAGCTAAGACTTGTGTGACTTAGTTGAACCCAAGATAAGGTCCCTTTGGTGTGAGTCTTGGTTAGGAATTGTGTGACCTAATCAAAACCCAAGCTTAAGGAACCCCCTTGGTTGCAAGTGAACGTTGGAACTTGTGTGATCCAACCTAACCTAAGCCTAGGGTCTATCTTAATGTTTTCGGCCACCCTTACTTTGTTTGTATTCGGGCTTGTACTTAGCAACCCCGATCAAGTCCTTGTGAAATTGGTGACCTTCATCTTGGTGTCGACTCGGGCATTAAAACCCCCGTGTCAATATCCTTGGCATATCAACCGAACCAATGCTTAACCAAATCAACCATCTTTCACTCGAGCTTGCATCTTGCAACTCGTGTTCAACCCTTACCCAACCCACTATATACTGACCATCCTCACCTCCCACAGTACTTCACAAACACCCTCTCCAAAGGTTGTTAACTGAAACCACCTACAACTTCCTGTCTAACCCCAACAACATCAAACTGTCCGCATAACACATCCTGCCGAGAACCTCACTGATTCAGTTATGTTCCGTGGCCTTGCCACTATCAAACCACCAAGTTCCGATCACCAACACAACACTCAATGTGTCCACAACACCCCATAAAATGTCTTGACCCAACTCCACCTAAATCTACCCGTCTAAACCACCAAAACCACACTGCCCGACTAGAAATCGAGAACCCGAGAACCACCTTTTGTGTCCAATTTCGGGTCAACCCGAATATAACCAAGATCCGACCCACTTACCATCCAACACCCCTCCTTACTTGCATCAATATGTATTTACTCCTTTGGATTAGATGAACAAAACGACAAGGAAGAGAATGGATGCAAAAAATCACAAGTGACATTCAACTTAAAAGTCCATCATATGAGGCTTTAATCAAAAATCAAGTTGATTCAATTCTCAGATTCCCTAGTCTAAGCTGTTCACCATTGCAACTAGCATCAACTTTATACATCTTTCGGACCACCTCATTCCACCATATCATATGAGCTATTCTCAAAAAAAGCTTTTTATTTTGGAGCAGTTCTTGCTTGAGCTTATCCTGCTTAAATTGCTACTGCAATTTTTTTGAGATGATGCATTCATGAACACGGCTACATACACATACACATAGGAGAACAAGGGATCAGCTATTTAAATTATGTATGCAATTCTTTACAAAGCACAGTATGCTGTGCTGGAAAGATCATTAATGTTACGAGAAACACCTCTCTGAGGCCTTTATTAAAGGTTTAGTTTTTCTTTTGTTTGATGGAAGGTAGAACAAAACCTTCAGCATTGTCGAAAATAGTCCTGTTTACTAAACCTGATGACGGAATTCATGATCTTCCAGGTTGGGTGATAAAATTGCCACATGCACAAGGGATAAATATAAACTAAATAAACCGTAAAGAATTACGACACCACCTCAAACTCCTTCCATTACTTCATTATCTCTTTGTATGCATTTCGATCGTGCACTTAAAGGATGCTCCATAATATTCCACCACCTGTTCGGAGAAGTCTGCCATCAGCAGTCTTATAGACACCACATGTCTGGACTGCATCGACCTGTAAATTTACTGCAGCATCATCAACTACTCACAATTGGAAAACATGAAAGGGAAAGGAACATACAAAAATGTTTCAGCAAACAAGTTCTCCTTGAGAAAAAGGCCAGTAAGATGGAAAACTTATGTGGAAAGTGAATTTTGTGAGAAAATTATAACTTTTCTCTTTGATTTTGCACTGGATATGAAGGAAAAGGGATATGATGACCTAAGATATCTTAGATATATTACTCATTGGGCAGAGAACAATAGACATTTACACATACATGACATCCTTCATTAACCAAAGGTCTCCTTGTTTTTAGTTAATCCTAAAAAGAATGATACATTTTCTTATATTACAATAATTTAACTTTAAACTTTATCTTTTATACTTAACGAGATGATTTATAACCACCCAAATATCTTTGGTTTGTTTTAAGTCACAAGATTCAAAAGTCTTCCTTTATTTTTTAAACTTTGTGTACAGTCAAACTACATCACATAAATTGATATATATATATATATATATATATATATATATATTTCGCGAGGTTACCGGGGCCATGTGACCCCCTACTCTAGGGGTAGGTCGGACTCTGTTTGAGTTTAATTTATTGACAGAACCTAACAAAAGGATATAACCTGCAACTATTAGGACAGTTTAAGGATGTTTTTTGTTCACTGTGATAGTACAAGACGTAGTTGAAGTTTGAGATATAGTTTAGGGATATTTTTGGTCATTTACTCTTCTATCGATCACAACTAACCGTTCAATGGTACACATGGTGAAGGTTTAATATACCAAACACGTAAAAAATAAGGTCAAATGTCTCTCACAATGAGATAAATTTTCAATTCAATGAATTCATCTACTGCGTGATAGTTCTCAGCCCTCATTGACAATAATGAAGAGTTTTACTCTTCTCCGTTAAAATAAAACATAATTGATAGAAACTAAGAGTTCACCAAACAGAGTAGAGAATCAGGTTCTCTACCGCTCCCTTAAGTAAAGACAAAAGTAGATAACACCATATATTTACGTGAAAAACTCTTTACTCAAGTGATTAAAAATCACGACCTACCAGAGTAGGATTTCCCAAACTTCACCATAATGGGGAACTTCATATTACAACCTATTGCAACCTAGAAATTAAACTCCTAATCTCTCACTCCTTACAACAACTCAATTGTAAAACCTTTACAATCACTCTATTGCAAAGAACACCCCTTGACTAACTCTAGCCAAGTAAACAACCGAAAAAGGTTGAAAATCAGTCCTACGATGACACTTCTTGAAAGTAGTGTAGGAATACTAACAAAGACTAAAGAAACAAAGACTCAACAACTTAAGAACTTAAGACATCTTCAATGCTTGGGATCTAGTCCTTAAGTTTGTCGCAACTTTGTTCTCGAAGAGAATCTTGAGAGCAGCGGCGACTGGAACTTGAGAATAATATGATTTTTGTTTTTCAAGTGTTAGAGTTACACTTGTAACATATTTTTTTTTATATATGAGATCATGTGAGATGTGAGAGGGACGTTTCATCATGACCTCTAGCAGACTGCAGTTGTGCTACTGCACTGCTGTCAGTCGGTACAGTGCATCACCTTTTACAACTATAGAGTTGGTTGTACGACGACTAGGGGTCCTGATCACATCTGATTCCTCAAATATGTTTGACAAATCATCAAAATACTAAATAGAGTAACTTATCAATTTTCCCCTTTTTGATGATGAAAAATCCATAATTGATATTTTCCTTGAGAACCAGATTCCCACTTGTTCTCCCTGAGAGACAGACCTATATGCTTTCAACACAACAATATGTAACAACAACAACATTAGTGAACCATATTAATCAACTTCCCCCTTTTGACATCATTGAAAAGAGTACAAGAGTTAGCACACACATAAAGAAGTTTAACAACATTAACCCATGTCTACTGGGGTAACACAACATGAACAATAACATTAACAAACAAGGTAAGTATCATTGTACAAATCAGAGAAAATACCCAAATTGGAGAATCATAAAAAAAAAACTTAGCAGTTTCAACAGTACATCACATGATAATAAAAACAACCAAAAGGGTCAATGTCATTAAGGGACAAGTTTCAAAAGAACATAAATTCAAAGGGATTTGATGGCTAAATGAGATAAGGACTGAGGAGATGGAGGTCTACCCAGGGATGAGCCAGCTTAAGCAGCCTGTCCACCCTCACATTTGCAGTCCTCTGGTCCTAGACCAGTTGTTCACGAAGCTCATCCATCTGTTGTTTTAGCTTCTCATTTTTAGCCTGCAGTTGAGCATTGACAAACTGAGATTTTAAGATGACATTTTCAGTCTGTAGCTTTTGGATCTCAGTAGTAGCTTTTTCTTGAGCCTCGATCAAGCTTGAAATTATGGAATTGCTTTAAACTCCTCCTTTTCTTGGCATGCAATCACATTCCTCCAAGGTACCCAAGGTGAAGATTTATTTCCTAGTCCCATGGTTGTTTTCCCACTTTTACATCAAAATACTCAAAACCTTTGGTGAGAAAGAACTTGTAGGGAATATCATGCCTACCATCCTTTGTATTGGCTACCTTCAGAATGTGCTCTATCATAAGCGCATGAAAGCTAATAAAAGTGAAATTTTCTAATGCCTCAATGAGAACCAAGTTTGAAATAGCAGCAATGGACCTTCTCTCAGCCCTAGGAGGCAATAATTTGTTAACAAATTCGAATATGAGCTGATATTCAGGCTTGAGTAGTTTCTTAAAGAGCCTTGCCTCGGTCACAACCCTTTATTGCTTTAGAATAACAGTCAAGAACTCAGTCAAGGCAGCACCCCATTAACTGTTTTCAATCTATCAGTAGGAACACCAAGCATCTCCCCAAGTTTCTCCTCATAAATAATAAACTCAGTCCCATTTATATTCTGCACCAGAGTATCATCAGCAGTACCTGATAAGTTTGTATAGAAGTTGGCAACTTCTTCTTCCAAGACATTGGGAGATGGAGGAACAAATAGATGATTCCATTTCTGGAATTCAACTATTTCAAGAAGTTTCTTCATCCCACATTTTTTTTTGCAATTTCAGAGTCAATACTCTGCCACATAACACCTTTTAAGACTTCAGAATCTCTTTCCTCTCCCACTCCGTCAGATCTTTATTTTACTTCATTGATGAGAACCAGGTTCCTCATCCAAATTTCCCTTTCTCTTTCGGACTGAACACGTCTGATTCTTTTTCTTCTCAGATTTTTCAACATCATCATCTGGGTCAACACTCTTAGCAGATTTTTCTTTCGCCATTTTTCTTCTCTTAGAATTTTTCCTCACAAGTGAAGACTTCTCCACTACATTTCCTTCATTATCCATAGTCACCACATCAGTAGGCGTCACTTCCTCCTCATTAACCAACAAAATTTTCACCAACCGTCTCATTTTCTTTAAGGATCTTTTCTCCTTATTTACTTTTAGAGCAGACTCTAATTAATCTTTCTTTCTTAGTCTAGTAGTGGGTGATTTGGAGGTAATATGCTTTCTTTCATTTTCACTCAGATGAGCCTTTGTCAAGGGCTTAGATTTTCTTTTGAACACGTCACTCAACACCAATGCATTATCATTATCAACTTACTAAGAAGGAGTAGCAGGACCAAGTTTCTCCACAGAAAAAAATCTCCTAGGGGTATAATGATTGTGGATACAGATTGAGGGTTGATATCTAAATTGGCCCCTGAGGAACCTGGTGTCTCATCCCAAATAGGATTAGTCTTAAGCACAGGAGACTCAAACTCTCCTTGGGTTGAGAGACCAATTTCCTCATCAAGTTTTCCTTTTTTCAGTTCAGTCTTAGATTTTCCTTGAGTGAAGGCACCCATTGCCTCACTAGTTTCTTCACTAGTTAATCTATCCATGGATTCTACAAATTCAGACACAATTTCAGCAGCCTCATTCTCCGAGATATTTCCCCCTCATCAAGACTACCATCAAATAAATGGCCGAAAGAGGACTTAGAGAGTCCTTTGTCTGAACCATCAAAAGCTTTATCAACCAAAGGAGTAGTGTTACATGATTACTTAGTCTATTCAACACCCTTTCCTTATTCCTCTCCAGCAACTTCAGAGGGAATTGGCTCAACCAACTCACTTTCCATTTGTACAATTTTCTCCCCTTTTCAATTGGAGTTTCATGTTGTTCAAGCTTAGATATTGAGGGTTGTTCCTCAAGAGTGGAGGAAGGAGTTTCTGGCACTTTCCGACTACGCAGAGAAACTAGAGATGAAGAAGGTGCTAGTGAGACTGAAGTGGGTAATGTGAATTTTGTAGGTGACATTTGAGGGTTTTTCTGAGATGGGTTTGGGGTTTTTTAAGAAGACACAGTGGTGGTTGGTTTGTGAGAGGTAGGTGGTGATGATTGAGACATATTTCAATTTTTATCGAAAATGGCTTAGAGGGACAAGAGAGTCGGTAGTTGTTTGATTTGAGAGAGAGAGAATGAGAAAAGTTTTGCTTTGAGAATTCAAGTGAAGTGAAAAATAAGAACTTTTGGTGTAATGAAGGTGGACAAGGAACCAATTATGATCAGGTGAAAAATAAAGAACCTCCTCATTTCTCGCACCATTTCAGAATAGGTATGATAATTAAAAGTTTATTTTGGAAATGGAGACGGGAAGGAAATTAATGACATGCCACTCTAAGCAATTGAAAACACATGAGTACTGAAGAAACTACTAACCTGAGTCACAACAACCAGGTCCCTTGACACTTTTTTAGCATAAAGACAAAAACTCTGAGAAGTGCAATGTCACATATACTTGTGTTGTCTTGAAACAACCACGTGTGTATACGTGTAACAATATAGAGCTGAGTTAAATGCCACCAAAAAACACTTTAGCATTGTACTTATCCTTGTATCATAGCCAATCATTTTGGGAGCTTGTGGAGAAACAACTAGTTGAGCCTGATGCCTTAGTTCTCCTGTGTTGCACTAGAGTTTTGCCATAATGAGTGCATTTGTATTATTATGCAACAACATTATATAATAAGTAAGCACACCAAGATCCTCAAGCTATTATTTGATCCATAGAAACTTGGCACAACAAGAGATAACAGCTACATATTCAGTTTCTGGAGTATAAAGGGCCACATAATTTTTTTTCTTTGCACCTCATGAGATCAGACATTGCTCCCAGAAAATATGCCATTCAGTATGTGCTCTTTCTGTTCTCCAAATGTCTAGCATAATCAACATCAACATATCCAATCAAGTCAAAATTATCTCCTGATTCCACCCATTGTTATGTCTGAAGGTAAGGACCATGTGCCATACTCTCAAATTGATGAAGCTATTCTTGCACATCAGTTATCTAGTCGGCATTTTCAATGTTTCCTTGATATTCTTGGGATTGGTTTGAGACAGGATGACTGAGCAAGCAACCATATTTCTCACCCTAAATCTAGTTTTAATACCAGAATCTAAGGAAGTAATCACAATTAGAAGTGGATGATATCCTTTGAACTCTCCAGTTGGATACTTGTACTTTCAAGATTTTTGGGACCAAGTTCCTGAACATCATTGACTTCATGCTTGATCTGTCCAGTAACAAGGGTCCTTAAACACAACATCAACTACCCGATGCTTAACTTTCAGTGGAGTAATAAAGGAACCCAATTTCTATGTGCTTTTAGAGGTTCTGCTGCATCTTCTTCAGTGTTCTGCTGAACTTGACTTATCAACTTAGTCTTCCCATTTGAAATTTACAGAGCTTCATCCGGAACATTTTAGAAAGTTTTCCATCTTCAGCTTCATCACCATGTGTCCCTTTACCACCTAAACATTCAATTTATCGAAGATCACATGCACATTTTCTTCAACACATTGAATTTTCTTATTTAAACCTTATAAGCCTTGCCATGAGAAGAGTAACCCAGAGAGATTCTTTCATCAGTTTTAGCATCAAACTTCCTCAAAGCTTCCTTACCATTGTTGAGAATACAACATTTGCATTCGAAAGCTCTCAGGTAAGTCAATTTGAGTTTTCTTTCAATGAGCGGTTCATAAGAAGTCTTCTCGAGAATGGACCTGATCATGAACCTGTTGATCAAGTGACAGACAATATTGACAGTTTCTTCTCAAATACTCTTAGACACACCACTAGCTATCAACATTACTCTGGACATATCTCCAAAATTTCTATTTTTCCTTTCCACAACACCATTTTGTTGAGATGTTTTAGGTGCAGAAAGGTTGTGACTTGTACCATCTTCAGCACAGAACTCACCAAACTTCATATTTTCAAATTCAATGTCATGATCAGATCTAAAACTCATAGTGTGGTTTCCCAGTTTTACTTGAATTTGTTTCATAAGGGCAACGAACACAGAGAATGTCTCATCCTTGGTTCTTAAAAACAAAGTCCAAGTGAATATGTAATAGTTATCAACAACCATAGAAATATACTTCTTTCCTCCTTTGTTTGGAATCATCATTGGCCCACAAAGATCCAAATGAAGAAGATCAAGTGACCTTGAGGAACTCATTTCTATCTTTGGTTGGAAGAAGGATATGTCCTGCTTCCCTTTCATGCAAGCATCACATGCCTTATGATTTTTTAACTTGGTTTTTTGCAGCCCACGAACTAGGTCCTTCACCACAAGTTTGTTCAGCAAGGAAAAACTTGTATGTTTTTACTGTTTGTACCATAGTTCAAAATCATCATCCATGTCATTGAGGCATGTCAAGTCGCTACCATTTTAATGAATCAACATCTGCCACATAAATATTCTTTGAACCTTTTTTTTACCATCAACACGACTTTACCAGATTCGAGGTTGGTGACAACACAAAAGCAATACATAAATTGTACTTCATTTCCCTTAACACAGATTTGAGACACACTCAACAATCTAACCTTCAAGCCATTTACATATTATACATTTTCAATTGCATGGGGAAGAGGCTTGCCATTTCCAAAAGACACACTCCCACTTTGGAAGACCTTGAGTAAGAGAAAATCATTCATTTTTTCAGACATATGCTTCGAGCAACCACTATCCATGTACAATTTTGACTTCCTCCTTCCACTCTATCCTTCATCAGCATTATTAATTTGATTTAGGAACCCAAACCAACTTGGATCCCTTATAATGATAGAACGACTGAATTAAGTTTCTTTTAGCCTATGCAGGCAAAACAATTTTCCTTTTGCAGGAACCAATTTCCTTAGCTCTGGATTTCTTTTAAATGAAACTCTTATTTTTATGTAGAGACTAAAATTTGGCTTTGCATCTATCTTTAAAATGGCACGTCTAACCATAATGAGTACACATCCAATTTTTAGTCGTAGTGGCATACTTGTTGTGAGGATTATATGAGGGGTTCGGCCTTTTGAAACCCAATGTCTTGCATGCCTCCTCCTTTAATCTTGTACATAGAAGCAATCACATCAGAGGACTGGGTTCAATGAAGTGACTTATCAAGATCAAATTTTACCTTTTTTAGATCCTCCTATAGCTGTCTATTCTTTTCTAGCTCAGTAGTGAGACTTTTTATGATTTTCAAGATCAAACTGGGTCTTACTAATTGTCTCTTTTCCTTTAGAAGGAGTGTTCATCCATTTTTTCATTTGATTTTTTAATATAGAGTTTTCTCTAGTTACTTCATCAACCTGTTCCTTCAAATCTACAATGCAAACTACTATATCATCCTTGTCTTGTTCTAATTTCCCAATTTCTTCAATTAGACCACCTTTCTCATTAATAAGGCTATGATATGCAGCAATTAAGACATTTTCTAATGACATCAATTTTTTTAGAGTAACTTTTCAAGTTTTTCTAAACATCAAGAATTTTATCTCATATTGATCATAGTCATCATCAACATTAGATTTGGCCATGAGTGCGAAAATTAACTCATATTCCGATGGTTCATGTAAACAACCATTATAGTTGTATCAACTTGGTTATCTCCATCTTAAAATTCACTGGAAGAGTCTCTCTAAGCAGCTAGAGCTTGCTTTACCATATTATCAGCTTCATCACTTCTTTTGTACTTTTTATCAGGAACTTGGTTCCCCTTAGGCGCGTTTTCAGTGTTGTTTTTATAGTAGTCCTGCTTGTGAAGAGGACATTCTTTGATAAAATATTCGGTCTTTTCACACTTGTAACAACAGTCTTTTTCTTTGAAATTCTTGCTGAAGCTTTCTTTCTTTGGGACTCCACCATTTCTTCAAACCATCTTCTGAAATCTTTGAGTGAGGCACACTATATCAGATTCATCACTACTTGTGTCACTTTTAGCAGCCTTGAGAACTAGGATTTTTCTCTTTCTTTAGCTCTCTCCTTTCATCATCTTTTTATCTTTTCAGCTCGTAAGTTTTGAGATTTTCAATAAGCTTATCAATGCTCATTGTTTGCAAGTCCTTAGCTTATGAAATAACGTTAACTTTGCTTTTCCAAAAAGTAGGCAGAACACTTAGTAGCTTATGAACTAACTTGTTGGTTTTGATGACTTCACCGAGAGAGTGGAGTTCATTGATTATGGAGGTGAACCTGGTATGCATGTCCTGAATAGATTCACCATCTTTCATCTTAAATAATTCATACTCGGTAGTAAGCATGTCTATCTTGGACTGCTTTACTTGACTTGTTCCCTCATGGGTAGTTTGTAGAGCTTCCCAGATCTCCTTTGAAGTTTGACAAATTGAAATACAGTTGTATTTATCTGGTCAAATACTACACACAAGGATTTTATTTGCCTTGAAGTTCTTTACAAGCTTTCTATCAACATCATTATACTCCTATCTTATTTTTGAAGTTGATGAAAATCCAGTCAGGTTTGTGTTTGTTGGGACATGAGGACCATCACAGATGATGTCTCCACAACTCATAATCCTCGGCTATAGTAAAATCATGTCTTCTTATTTTTCACCATCCATAATAATTTTCATTAAATCTTGGTGGTGTTGTGGTAGACTGTCCTTCCTCTAGGTTTGGTGCCATGAGATATATCCTTTCTAGGTGTCAGCCTTTTTGAAAGAACCTGTTCTGATACCAATTGATAGAAACTAAGAGTCCACCAAACATAGTAGAGAACTAGGTTCTCTACATGTTTCCTTAAGTAAATAACACCAGATATTTAGGTGGAAAACTCCTTGCTCAAGGGATTAAAAACCACGACCTACTAAAGTAGAATTTTCAAAACTTCACTATAACGAGAAACATCAGATTACAACCTATTGCAACATAGGAATTGAACTCTTAATCCCTCACTCCTTACAACAACTCTATTGTAATACCTTTACTATCACTCTATTGCAAAGAACACCCCTTGACTAACTCTAGCCAAGTAAACAACCAAAAAATATTAAAAATTTAACCTACAATGACACTTCTTGAAAGTAGTGTAGGAATACTAACAAAGACTAAAGAAATAAAGACTTAAGAACTTAAGAACTTAAGACATCTTCAATGCTTGGTATATGGTCCTTAAGTTTGTCGCAACTTTGTTCTTGAGAGAATCTTGAGAGCGCGGCGGTCATCATAGGGCCGGCCCCACGGCGACTCCTAACTCTTTGTAGGTCCAAAGTTCTCAACTCTCCCCTTAAAAATGAGTTTATAATGTATTTATACCTTGTATCAATGAGCCCGGGCCATATTAACCATAAAATACGAACAAAAAAATTGGCCAAAAAATAAGTCTGGCGCGGAGTGCTAGGCAAAAATTCCAGAACCTCAAATTTTTGGCCCCCTCCAACTCCAATCTTGATTCTGAATGAATTTCTTGAACTCCTACTCAAACTTCAAAGTTCCAAGGTATCTATTTTAGCTCTAAATTTATTCATTAGATCGGGACACGTCACTTTAAATTTTTTTATCTCTTCTTCTTCGAAACGAATAATTTTCAACATAAAGTACCTAGATTTAACAATAACGCACATATTAGCTCGACATCGCAAAATCAATATATCTTAGGTGTATTAATGCATTTAGCTCTCAAAATAAGATAGAAACATGGGTAAAATAAGACGAAAAGATGTATAAATATACCTAGAATCAGTAATATTCAAAATTATTTTGTACCCGTCCACTCCAATGGACAAAAAAACGTAATAACAATGTGATGACATGACACAGCTATTATAAGTGACAAGAAGTGTCTTGTACAGAAATGCATAAATGTATTGCAATTGTCAATTTCTTGCATATTTTCGTGAGTTCTTATGGTTATTACCTTTGAATTCTACGTCGTCCACACCAGTCCCTTGGTACGTCTCTTATGTTGGCACAAGGAGTTTGAACTCCTATAAATTTCTCATATACCAATATAATTCATACAACTCAATAGTCTAAATCCTATTTGAGTGCTTTCTTTGTTAACCACAAAACCCAATACAATGATATTTAGGTACAACATTTGTATCGTATTCCTTGTTGTGCTCTCAATTTGGGCCAGCATTGAAGGTCGTAGTATTTCAAGATTCTTAACTGAAGAGTCGGTAGGGACCAAATGGGCTGTTCTAGTTGCTGGCTCTAATGGATGGTGGAATTACAGGCACCAGGTTCTCATCGATCCCAACTATATACTCCTCCAAATTGTCTATTTTTCTAATATAACTAGTACTTTCACTTAAAACAAAATATTGGAATTAGTTACTAACCTCATTAAAGGGAGCCTTGACGTAGCTGGTAAAGTTGTTGTTATGTGATCAAGAGGTCACGGGTTTGAGTTGTGAAAACAGCTTCTTGCAGAAATGCAGGGTACGACTGCGTACAATAGTCCCTTCTGGTCCGGCATTTCCCTGAATCCCGCATAGAGGGAGCTTAGTACATCGAGTTTCCCTTTTTATTTGAGTTACGAACTTCCTCGCTTAACTGCTCGAAGCTAACAAAATATTTTGACAATTCGCGACGAATTTTTCTATTTAGCTATATAATTTATTTGTTGCTAATTCCTCTTTGGTTATGCGAATCTTTATAATGCTATAATACTACCTTATGGTAGTTAAATGCCATTATCAGCAACTAAATAAATAGTTGAACATCCGGTCACAAGTATAAATTACTTAAACATTCTTGTTCCAAGAATTGAGTGGTGACTTATACTGATGGAGTCGCTCTTTTTTATCATGCAATTTTGATGTTCAATATATTCTTATTAAACTCTTATATTGCCCTCTCCCTCCCAATTTGTTTTAGACAACATATTTTATATGTTTAGGAAGAGGTAATTAAGTGCACTTTACACCTCGTGCACAAAGAGAATTATTGCTTAAATACCTAATGAGATTATGTCTTTTGCTCATTGATTCTTCAGTGCACTAGTAAAATTACAAATGCATTTTAGTCCTTTGAATGTAATATCTAAAAACTATTATTGACATCCTCTAACTTTTCTTTTTAAAATAAATTCTCCCTTCAATTTTAAATAAATAGATATTCTCCCTCACATATCAACTTTTTAAATGCCTATTTTGCCCTCCATATTATCAACATATCTCTCTTTACTTTCTAATTATCATGATGCTTTTCTCTTTTCTAAATTAATACTTATATGTTATGGACTTATATATCTCTATATAATAAATAAAATCTCATTGTCAAAATAAAAAGGAAATGAAAATTAGTAATTAAATACAATAAACTGGAAAAATAGTAATCAAGCATATAAATCATTGGGTTGCATCGCCGAAATCTGATGTTATATATTGACGGACGAAGCTAGTATTGGAAACTTAATCTAACTCTAATAGTTTTATAGTAGAGTTGTGGTCTAAGTATATTTGGTAAATTATAATTATGATAGTTTTATTAGAATATGATTTCTTGTTAGACTAGGGAAAGGAACAACTTAACTCATTAAAAGCAAGAAAAAATTCTACCAAGATTTTTCATTCTCTCTAAATTTTCTGTTACCTCTCAAATTTAACATTATATATTAATATAATTTTTCTACCACATTCTCACCAAAACAGCTCAATGAAAAAAACAGGGTGGAAAACAGGTTCCACTGAAAGGCTCGAAAACTTTTTTCCATCTAACTTTTCGTAGGAAATAGCCATTCAACATTTTTTTATGGGAAAATAAAGATTTTTAGCAGTTTTAATTCCTTTGGTCATTGAATGATTTCAGGCCGATGTGTGCCACGCTTATCAAATACTCAAGAAAGGGGGTCTTAAGGACGAGAACATCATTGTATTCATGTACGATGATATTGCTAACAATACTAATAATCCCAGACCTGGAGTTATCATCAATAACCCACATGGCCAAGATGTTTACAATGGTGTTCCTAAGGTTAGTGTACTTTTTTCTCTTTCGAGCAATTCATTTTCTCGAACTTTTTTTTTTCAAGATTGAAATGTGTGCTAATGAGAGGTTTTTTTTTTTGTTGAGGCAGGATTATGTAGGTGAAGATGTTAATGCTGACAATTTTTACAATGTTATCCTTGCGAACAAAAGCGGTATAGTTGGGGGAAGTGGGAAAGTTTTGAATAGTGGTCCAAATGACCATATCTTCATCTCCTATACTGATCATGGTGGCCCAGGGATTGTTTGTAAGTAGCTTCCTCACCACATTATTTTCCTCTGTATTTAAATTTGCACAATTTTATGGTTTCAAAATTGAGTCGTGATAATTAATTCACTTACAATTATCAGCGATGCCAACTGGTCTTGTCTATGCAAACGATCTGATAAACGTGTTGAAAAAGAAGCATGCTTCTGGGACATATAGTAAACTGGTAACTTACTTAGCTTGTTTCAATCTTAACTAAGGCCTTTGTTTCCTTAGCACAAAAAAGAAAATAGTAAAGTCTTACCATGTTTGCAATATTCAGGTGTTTTACTTAGAAGCTTGCGAGTCTGGAAGCATGTTTGATGGTCTTCTTCCTGAAGGTCTAAATATCTATGTCACGACTGCATCAAAACCCGATGAGAACAGTTGGGGAACATATTGTGGTACAAGTGGTGCAGCTGAACCCTGCTTGGTGGAGTGTTCCCCTCCCGAATTTAACGGTGTTTGCTTAGGAGACTTGTATAGTGTTGCCTGGATGGAAGACAGGTATGAACAACGATATCTTGTGGTCCTTTCTCCAATATGCAGAGAAATAAAGTGATAGTTGATACTTGATACAATTTATTGATGTTAGATGACTTATCCCATGTGAGCTAGTTTGCTTTAATCCCTGCATTTCTCTTTGTTTTCCTCTTAACGAAAGTGCAATAATTTAATAGAGCTTAGTGTGCCAAGTAAAGTATAGATGAATTTCACTTTGTTTTTATGTCAAACTTATATATAACTGTTTGTACTTGTGAATAGTGATGTGCAGGATCGACATTCTGACAGTTTGGAGGGGCAGTATAGTCGGGTAAGAGCTTGTGTTTTGTGGACAAACTGTTCATATGCTTTAAGAAATTTGTCAAATAATAGAAGTTTTTTTCGCGTTCTAAAGGGAGATTTATAATTTCATTAATGTGGACATGCTTAGGTTGCAAATAGAACTGCAGCCAACCTAACACATGGATCTCATGTCATGCAATATGGTGATATGGTGTTAAGTTCTGATGCTCTTTCCGAGTATATGGGTGTTGCTTCCTCAAACCATAGTCATGCCTCTGTGAATGCCATGTCATTGTCGAAATCATCGTCAAGGAATGTGGATCAACGCAGTGCTGAGATTTTCTATTTGTTTTCTAAAGTAAGCTTCTACCTTCATTTCCAACAAAATTCATCTTCCAAAACCACATGATTTCGATTCGTTCTTTTTGAATGTTTCAGTACCAAGATTCTCCCGAAGGCTCTGATGAGCATCTATACATTCGTGCAAGACTTATTGAAACTATATCACAGAGAAGTCAAGTGGACAATAGTGTAAAACATCTTGGTGAGCTTTTGTTTGGAGTTGAAAAAAGTAATGAAATACTGCAGAATGTTCGACCTGCTGGACAACCACTTGTTGACAATTGGGATTGCCTTAAATCATATGTAAGTAGTCAGCCTAACTATTAAGGCAAAATTCTTTGTGCTACTCCGTCAGTCTCAAATTATTTGACGTATTTTTTATTTACACGATCCTTGAGAAATTATTAATTAGGATGAGTATTTGACCTACTTTACCCTTATTTATGACTAAATTATAATCTCTCTCAATTAAATATTTTCTCTATTTATGTGTTATCTTCATTAACGACAAAGGATAAAATGGAGAAAAAATAGTTAATTATGCTTTAAACTTCTAAAACGATAAATAATTTGAGACGAAGAGATTACTTTAGTAGAATTTGTCATTCTATTGTTATGTGATTACTTTTTCACATGTATAGATCAAGACATTCGAGGCACATTGTGGAAAATTAACCTCGTATGGAAAGAAACACATACGTGGTATCGCCAACATCTGCAATGCTGGAATTGAGAGTGGGAAAATGGCTGATGCGACAGCACAAGTATGTCCTTGATAGTAAGGCTACTCTTGGCAAAGATTAATGGATGCTACTACTTAGTTTGTGTCATGGCTGCAAAATTTCACTTTCAATACATAGCTACTATGAGAATAACATGACTGTTGACAAGCACATCTTGTCTATATAGTCTCCATGTAGTAAATTAAATAAAATTTCTTACGAGTTTTTATTTATATGTAATTCTAAACTTTCTTGTTGGATTAATTTTGGATCAAAATTACGAAGGAAGAATAAGTCCAAACACCCAAAACTTTGGAGTCATCAATTATAAATGTTTTGCAACTTTCACATTTGACATAAATTTCATGTAATTCGCGAAGAGAAATTAGAGAAAAAGGCAGAGAACATAAGCTCGACTTTTAAATACTCTTGGTTATTCAGATTTAATTTCAAATATAAAAAATTATCTAAACACCTAACAATTTCGTTATGCATGCCTTTCCTTATGAAAAGACATTCTCAATCTTTTTCACTACACCGAACAAAGTAAAGGAAACCGAGGGTTCAAATGAAAAAGAAAATTATAAAATGGTTAAATCACACTACTGATTTGTGTCTCTGCTCTAAACATCAAACCAAGAAAAAGAATTGTTATCCATAAGTGGAGCAAAAAGTTAATCTTTTCCTTTTACTATAAATTTCAATATATTAATAATGTCTAACATAGTTATTTTTTCTTTAGAAATTTGTAAGCAATCTTTTTTTTTTCTGGCCATCCAAATTAAGTATTAAGAGTCCCACATCGGATAAGAAATGAGAATTTGGACTCCCCCAAATTATATTATCCATGCTCCAGTTAACAAGGTCTGGGCGTGCGGGGGAGTGTTAAGAGTCTCACATCGGATATGGAATGAGAATATGGACTCCTTATATGGACTTAAGCAATCATCACCTTACAAGTTAGCTTTTGGGGTTTAGTTAGGCCCAAGATCCATTGTTTACATGGTATCAGAGCCAAACTCATTCCAATTCATTGTTCACCGATGTTGGGTCCCAAAATTATATTATCCACGCTCCAGTTAACAAGGTCTGGGCATGCGGGGGAGTGTTAAGAGTCCCACATCGGATATGGAATGAGAATATGGACTCCCCGAAATTATATTATTCACGCTCCAGTTAACAACGTCTGGGCGTATGGGAGAGTGTTAAGAGTCCCACATCTTATATGGAATGGAAACATGGACTCTTGGACAACAATCACACTATGGGATTGGACATTTTACTAGGGGTGGCCAGTGGGCCGGGCTCGCTCTGGGCGGTCTCCGCGGGTCGGGGTCGGGCGGGACGAGCCGGGGTCGGATCGGGACTAGCGGGTCGGTCTGGCGGGACTGCTCGCCCCGTCCGATCCCGATCCCGTCGGTATCGGGGCGGGGCGGGGTCGGGTCGGGCTCGGGTCGCGGGCGGGTCGGGTTTTCCTTTTTTTTTTTTTTTAAATAACATATGAATAAAAAAAACTCAATAAACAAAATAAAAAAGTGTAATAAAAACATCCCAAGGCCGTTTTTGTGCCTCTTATATTATTTAATAGACATATGATTTTTTGTAATACAAATACAATTGTCTAAAATCTAAATTGCAACTTTATGGTGTTGTCCAAAAGTTGCAAATTACATAATAAAATTGCAATTAAAAATTACATTTTCAAAAAAATCTGTTCTAATTGCTTGTTGATTTCATGTGGTTCTTCGGTTGGAATAGGTATTTGTTGGTCAAATTGATCCACGTCGCTTCCACTACCTTCGGTTAAGATTTCGTTGTAGTTTTCATCATCTTCTTCGTTGATCTCCTGTTGACCGCACCTTCTCCGCCTCCGCTCGTATCCAATCTCTCAATAATACCGCAATTTCCAAGCCTCTCCGCCAATGAGTGTCCTGTGGTCTCCTATTTGATATCTGCGTCATAGAAAGCGCTTTTCCGACGCAGCTTGATGACGCTTGAATGTTCAAAACATCTCGAGCCATCAATGAAAGTGTGTCGGAAAGGTCTTCTCATTCCCTCCAAGATTTCAAAGCAAGTCTTCTTGTCCATCTTCATTGATAACTTCTTGATACGGTGCAGTAACCCTGCAAAACAAAAATATCCAACTCGCTAATTTGGTTAGTAGAGGTATGTCAAGACATTCTATTTACGAGGCTTTCAATACTAGCCGCGAAACATCATGTCTTTGTGAGGTTGTGTTGAAGATGAAGAAGATGGTATGGTAGCCGATGCGTTACTAGCATTTTCTTGTTGATAAAATCTATATATATTTTTGCATTGGTGTTCTACGCTATTCAACACTTCTTCTTTAGTTTGTTCAATAGGTGGTGGGTGATTTAGATTTTTGGGACTTGGAGGTGGTAGTACTTCTATACAATCGTAAATAGTTTCAATTAGTGATTTTGTACCGCCTATTTTAATAGTAGGATTTAATACGTAACCAATAATATAAATAGAAGGAATAGGAATAAAATATTTTTATTTTGACAAACATTTTTAATAGCTGCCTTATAAACTGGTTTTTCCATATATTCACTAAGTAATAAAAATATTAGAGTTATATAAAATAACATAGTTGAAATAGTAGGATAATATATACCGAAAATTCTTTTGTTGCTTGAAAAAATTTCTCTAAAAATACAATAAGTTCGAAATTTTTACCCAATCACTATCTAAAATCATATCACCTGGTTTTTATTATGAGAGTTAAAAATAAAGTTATAGGTAATTTATAGTCATAAGCAACAAGTAGTTGCTCGTATAAAGAATTCCACCTAGTCGATACTTCTTGTGGAATTCTTCTATAAGGTAGTCCACAATCGTGACAAGTTTTTATATTCTTTTCTACGTTGTACTTTATTACTTTTAAAAATAAAGTTTATAGCAAATTGTATTTTACTAAGAATGTCTTCAAAAGTGATAGACCATCCTTTACAATTAAGTTATATATATGGCACACGATTTTATATGAAAATGGTCCTGGAAAAGATGGAGCTAAACTATTTTTTAACATTGTAATTGCGTAATTGTTATTAGAAGCGTTATCTAATGTAATAGTCATAATTTTATCGGTAATTAGTAATAATCGCACACTTGATAAATATTTTCTGCAATAAAAGTACCGGTGTGCCTATCATCTATATATCTATACGCTAAAATACGTTTTGCATAGACCATTTATAATCTATCCAATGACAAGTTACGCTTAAATAATCATGGCCGTTAGTACTAC
The DNA here is from genome assembly GCA_029783415.1 of Anisodus acutangulus. Classification (NCBI taxonomy): domain Eukaryota; kingdom Viridiplantae; phylum Streptophyta; class Magnoliopsida; order Solanales; family Solanaceae; genus Anisodus; species Anisodus acutangulus. The sequence continues at coordinate 46,528,437 of CM056503.1, forward strand.
GACCTATATCAGGCGTGATAGATACTTTGCCATTAAAATGATATAATGAAAACGTAAATATTGTTGATATTCATGCCAAATTTAAATACATCTCTCTTAACAGTTGACCTAGGAAAACCGTTAAAAGCGAGGATTATATATATCTCTAATGTAATGAATAAAACCGGAGATGAAGGAAATGAAAAAGGCAAACCCTCCACAAAGAACTAATTTTGATATTGCTTCCCTATCTCTATGTTTGTTGTATTTAGAGCCTACAATTCCCCGTCATAGGGTTAATTTGACCACAGATTTGGTCCTGACAAGATGTCGATGTGAACCTTGTCCCGATGGAGCGGGCGCTTATGCGCAGGTTTTGAAGCCTGGTATTGGGCATACCTAGCTGGATGAGCACTTACTACGTGTCTAATTAAACCCCCCGTCCCACCGTGACCTTTTCCAGTTTTAAATTTTAAAACATTTTTACAAATTTTACATATGGCTACTTGATTCTCTACGTCCCTATCAAAAAATGTCCATGCATCTGATTTTAATGGTCGTTTTGCTGGACCTCGTCTCATACTAGGGGGAATAGGAGGTATTTCAGTTGAAGGTGCACTAGTGGGCGTGTTGTCATCAATATTAGTGGGTGTATCGTCTAGATCATCGTCTAAATTAAAGTCTTCTTGAGTTCCAGAAAATAACTCCTCATCTAAATCTAATGGTATTGTAGGAAAATGTTGAGTATCAACAAAATCATCCTGTGTAGGAATAAGATGACTAGAAGAAGTACCCTTGCCCTGGTTGCCTCTACTAGAAGAAGCACCCTTACCCTTACCCTTAAACATACCTTTTAATCCTTCCATTTTAATTATGATAATAAATAATTAAAGACAATAAAATTAAGTGCGCTAAATAAAATAAACAGACAATAATAATTTAATGAAGGAACGAATGTACCAAACGTCGACGTAACGTCGGACGTAATCGAAGGTTGAAAATTGAAACTTTGCTCGATGGAAGATCCTCAAGCTAGTTGCCAACTTCACTCCCAATTCCCAAATGAATTAATAAAATTGAATATTTAGCAAATAATGTAGAGAGATATATTGAGAAATTAGAGAGATTGTAGGAAGATTTGTGAGAAAGATGAAGAAAATGAATTATTTATAGTTGAAAAATTGGGTTAAAGTGTAAATATAATAACTTATGGGTTAAAAATAAATATTAAGGGGTAGGGGTTGGGGAGGGGGCCTAAAATGGCCTTTGGCCAGCGGCCATAATCTAAAATGGCCGTTGGTCTGCAGCCATTTTAAAGGGTTTAAGAAGTCGGGGTCGGGGTCGGGCTCGGGGCGGTCTCGGGCGGGCTCGGGTCCGTGAACTTTGAAGGCGGGCTTCAGTGCAGCGGGCGAGACATCGTCCGAAATCCGGTCAAGTCCCCCCGGTTAAATTTTTTTTTTTTTTAGAGCGGGGTCGGGGCGGGACCGGGGCGGGGTCGGGACGGGGTCGGGCCGGGGTCGGGTCATCCCGGCCCACTGGCCAGCCTTACATTTTACAGGAAATCATCGACATGCCTTGGCGTCTGTCGTCATTACCTAATTCGTGATAAATAAGTTTGATGATGGAAAAGAGCCATCGATGAAATAAATCGGAAATACGCATTTCTAGCTGGAAAGATTTTAAGTGAGTTCAGAATACACATATCTGGTAATACGCATTTCTAGTTGCCTCATTAAAAACCTTACTAGGAAAATTCAATGGGACAAAATCTTGGTTAAGGAAAAAAGAGTGTAGCGCGGATTTTACTCCCCTGACTAAAGCATCGCTTAATTCTTGAAGATGATGTGTTCTGATCTTGAATATCAACTTATTGTATGTTGAGGTTGGCAGTGTCGTTATGATCAAATATGTCAAATCATCATTTGAACAAACCGGTTGATCAATTATGTCAACATTCTCTTGATAAAGTTGCATCATCATCATATTATATTGTAGAAATCATGTTAAGTACATTCCTGACGGTTATATGAACGGTTGTTATCTTGTCATGTAGAATACCATGGTATGACGGTAACCCCTCATTGGAATGCATAACATATTTGGATCAAAAATTTACATCGATCATAGAAATACTCTGTATATCAAAAACTTGTTAATATTTTTTAGGATAAGCACATTTATATCAGAGCTTTTATTTGCAATATGCAATTGATCCTATTTCAATATCTCTATCTAGGAGAGAAATAATATATCATTGTTTATAGTCATAACAAGATTAATAAATGGATCAATTGCACAACTATATGGTACTTTAGGACCAATCCACTATTCTCATTTTAACTTCTTTTAGCAGATAATCTACTGCTTTTGGAGACTCTTCAAGAGCTCCAATAATATTCAAGTCATCCACTTGCACAACAATATGAAAGATTCTGATTATAATAATGATACAAGGATAAACATAGACATCTTTACAGCCTTCGTCAATGAATATTCATTAAGGCGATTTTATTACATCAGTCTTGATTCAGTAAAACCATTTAAGGATTATAAACAAGTTTTTCAAGAACTTGTATATGGTTCAGGCATTTTGAATCCTTCAAAAATTTCATATAAATTTTGTCAAGTAAACCATATAGGATGTGACAACTTCCATTAATATTTAAATGATGTGATATTTTCTAATGTCTGAACTGTTGGTTCAATAAGTTTTACATTTATCAAGATGCATCTTATCACTTGGTAATTATTTCTACATCAACATGATTTAATAGACGTAGGATTCAGATCCTCACAATCTTTTATAATATATTGTGCACTATATTCTATCAAAGACATCATCAATGACATATCATTGTATCGGTTCAGAATTCAACATAACTTACTGAGATCTCATCTCTTCATTATTTTCAAGTACTTGTACTTGAACCTCCTATGAGATTTTATGAAGTAGTATGTCATAGACTCTTCAAGAGAACAGTGCCTCTTTATCATAACCATTTTGATCATTTGCTCCTCTTCCTTTTCAAGGATTATTGCATTTAGAATCGATTGGTCTACCACGCTTCATGCATGTTGTAGACTTTGTCCTTCAAGGACACTAATGTTAATAGGAGCATTTTGCAGTTCAAATATGAAATTACTTGGGTCAGCAAATGCTTCCAGCATTTGACTTGAATTATCTTTTGAATAAGGATTATACTGATGATAATTCACAACATATTTCTTACCTGATTATTCTTTCCCCCTCATGTTAGAGAAACTAACATATATCCCTGAATATTCTTTGTGGTATCCATCTATGTGCATCATGGTGAATTAATTAATCATATATATCGCACATCAAAATATATTAGATGGAAAAATCATTCGGTTCCTGACCATGAACCAATTGAAAGAAAAAAATTAATCATAGTTTATTAATCTGATGCATATAAATGTTGTTATGTGCAATATGTTATATCTCAAATCAACACATAAAGATTTGTTTTCATAAGCATCAAATGTTTAGCCATTTATTAAAGACATTCAACGCCAAAGCAACCTGAATATAAAATCAACATTATCAAGATGAATTGTCTTGATTGCATAATCTGAAAAACGTGTTCTTAACTTAATTTATATTGAGCAAGCAACTTTATACATGTCAAACCATAGGTTGACAATAAATGCACATGTCACCATTTTATAGATGCATCTATTTAAGACATCGCATGATAAGTGAACGAGTCCATATTCACTTTTGAGATGTTCCAGAATTAAGGGAATTTAGTCCCAATAGTAGTTGGTATAATCAACTTATCATGAGACCAAGCAACGCAAAATATTTCTTGAAGAATCTTCCAGTTCTTTAATATATTCCAAATACTCAATTAGCACATCATATTTAAATCAGGATGACCAAATTGGTCATATCAATTGATAAGATTATCTGTACGGGTAAATTTCAAGTTTACCACAATGTGTTATTTACTTTAGTAAACTTTTGATTTACTATTGTATGAGATTTTATATCAATAAACTTCTAATTTATTGTGGCATGTAATCTTATCATGCTCGGGTAACATTTCACATACGTATTTCTTACCCATTGTAATTTGAAGATATTCAATCTTCTAATTATTTATAATCTCAATATAGTATTCATTTTTATTACCAATAAACTTCAGGTTTACATCATACCAATTACGATCTAGGATGAATGGTTCTATCATATATAATCTCTTCAAGAGATTTTTATTTATTTAACACAATCGGGTATTATTTGGACACTACCGATGTCATGATTCTTGTAAACAAACACTTATCTCTTCTGGAGTCCTTGATAATTAGTTTTGTATTACTAAATATTGCTTAGATATTGCTGGTACCATGAAAGAAAATGTAGTTCTACACTACTGATGTCATGAAAGAAAATAGTAATCAAATAAAAATTAATAGAAAATTTAATTTATAAAGTACGAAAAGTAAACGTTAAGTTCTAAATTTTATTATTTCAAATATCTCCTTCAACGAGGTTAGTCATTAACATCTGAATATTTTGTATCAAATCGGCAACCATATCGTAATCACATCCTTCAGGAAAAGACACGTTAATTGTTATACCCTTCGAGGAAATCAATAACTTGACCATAATGCATCAATGTGGTTATAGTAGAAATATTCTACTCTGCTTTCTTATGCCTTAAAATGATACTTAATAAAATGATACTTTTGTGATATATGATGTTCATCTATAGCTCATTATTTTGCTCAAGCACAAGAAGATATTGCTTCAGAGTACTTCTCAGATATTTTACCAATTCTTTCTACTTTAGGAGTAAAATTTCAGAGTTTTACTACTTTAGGAGTAAAATTTCAGAGTTTTACTACTTCAGGAGTAAAGTTTGAAGTTTCACTACCTCGGGAGTAAAGTTTAAAATTTTACCAATTCGGGAGTAAATTTTAAAGTTTTACTACTTCATGAGTAAATTTTAAAGGTTTACTACTTAAGGAGTAAAGTTTAAGGTATTGCTACTTTAGGAGTAAATTTCAAAATATTTACTATTTCAGGAGTAAATTTTAGAGTTCCACTACTTCGAAAGTAGATTTCAAAGTTATACTACTTCAGGAGTAGAATTTAGAGTCTTACTACTTCTGGAGTAGGATGCAAAGTTTTACTACTTATGAAGTAGAATTCAAAGTCTTACTGCTTCAGGAGTAGAGTTCAAAATTTGCTACTTCAGGAGTAAATTTCTGAGTCTGCTACTTCAGGAGTAAAACTTAGAATATTTAGAATATTTCTTCCCAATAATTCTATCTTTTCTAGAGATGAGTTGTGAGATTTTTCACAACCTAATGCCCGTTCATATTTATAAGTTTTACTACATACTGTCACATTCACTTCAAGAAATAGATCTATATTTGTACATTTATCAAAAGTTCTCTTTTTCTAGAATGAAACATATGTGAACGTGTCTTAAGCATATCAATATAATAGCTTAGAATCTCCTTTAAGATATTGCTACTTCACGAGCAAATCGAAGCATACATATTATGTAGATAATTTTTCTCTAAAATATTTTCAGTTGTAATCACAATTAGTGTATGAAAATATACCACTTCCAGTGGTTATAGGCGTATATATGATTTAACCATAACAAAACTTAATTATGAAATATTGCCAGTACTGGTGGCCATATATTACTTGCCAACTCTACGGGAGTTCAAGTATATCCCCAAATGTGAGATATCCAATTTATAAGATAGTTGTATAATAAATTCTACAACTATAATATATAAGTAGTAAACAAATAGCATTAGCAATATGAGATAGGACTTACCTACATTATAATCCTTGTATTGTGTCATCCACTTTATCATTAGCTATATGTATCGATGTGCATCTTTATCTCAAGATGCATATTTTCACTTTACACAAGTGTTTCTCCTCTCAAAGTTAAAATGATCCGTCACAAAAGTTTAAAAACAAAGATAAGTACTTAATAAAATAAATCATACCTTTGGGATGATCATGTAGTGGACAATTTTACATTATTATCCAGTTTTTCAATTGGTTAGAGTTTCGTGTTGATAACGTGTTATGAAATCATATAATTATAAATAAATAATGAAAGCAAACCAGTAACTTAGTAGAGAGGAGGGAGAGTTTGTATTATCACTTGTTGTTGGTGTATCTTACAAATGAAGATTTAATCATATATTTATAGAGATGGTAAACCTATTGATGTCTACCAAATGTATAGTACAAAGCCTATCAAATGTATAAATATTATTAATATATCCAAAATATAACTTGACAAAATAGTTTATAATAATATATTTATTTTATGTTTTGGTATAGTGAAAATAGTCCCACGTGAATTATCATGGCGGCATCCGACAAGGAGAATACGTTGGATTACATCAACCTATAATAATATGTTTATTTTATGTTTTCCCTCTCAACCTATATTTTACTTTATCAAACATGTACACATATATTGCGGGAAATTTCTTTGATTGCTAATTGGTACAATTACGTTAGCTATGTCCCACTGATATCTATCAAGTCTCACTTCAGATCATCCTTACTATCAAATGGTGCCATATGTATTAATTTTTAAATTGGTAGCTGGGACATATAATCTTGGTTGGCAACTTGGCACTACTGACTGATCAACACACTACAAGAAAAACTGTCATTAAGGACGAGATATTTGATCCTAAAAAGTCGATTGCTGGTCCTTAAAAGCCTATAGCGACGATAAAATCGGGCGTCACCTGTCGTTATAGGCTCTGCTGCTAAAAGTTTTTAACGACGAAATACTTCAGCTGGTCCCTAAAACTCTATTACAACCAGGCGTAAATCTGGTCCCTAAAGTGGCTTTAGCGACTATCTTGCGGTCCTTAAAAAAAGATAGTAATGTGTTTTGCTAGTGCCCGTAGACTTTTAGGGACCAAATTTTTCTAGTTTAAAAACTCATTCGGACAGAAAACTGGTCACTAAATATCTGTAAGGACAAGATAAAAACTGATCCTAAAAGTCTTCGTAGACCCAAATCAGGTCCTGAAACTACTTTATGGACCATAATTATGGTCCACAAATAAACACAGGATCTTTTTCTATCCATTTTTAATCAAAAAACAGATAATCATGTAAAGATAATAGACTTGATTACAAAAAAAAATGAATTAACATCTCATCAGTAGCTTTAAGGCATAGCATGGCATTGTTTACCTAATATCCTTGAGCAAAAAGCCTTAACATCCCAAGCATGTAGCATAATGTTGTCTAAAAATCCCAGCAAAATGATAATAACTTGTTTGCTTGTATGAAGTCTTCAAAACTTATATCTTGACTTGTAAACTCAAGTTTTCGAACCTGTAAAAAGCATAAAACATATTATCTTTAGAAAATCAATAAAGATCGACTGGAAAAATTGGTTAAATAATTCTTATGTCAACTTCATTCTAACAGTAATTTAACTACTCACCTAAAAAAAAGTCCAAATTCATCAAGTATTGTTACATATACTTCAAAAGCCAAACATCAATACAAAAGAGGCTGCAAGAATGTAAATAATAATGAATTAGCTTCTGTTCATGTACTAGATTGGAGGCAGAGACTAAGACACTATCTAGATTTATTACAATATTAATGGAATACGGAGATAACAGACAACTATTAATGAGTTGTAGCCAGATATGTATCAGTATTTGGACTCGTCATTCGTCTAGAGTTATGAAATCAACAGGGTAAATACAATAGTCACTTATGGTTGTGAACTCGCAGGAATCCAAACTTCATGCAGCACAAAACGTATTTTCTATAACCCTACGCAAGATCTATCCTCAGAGGTATGGATCAACACAAATGCAGCGAGGGATTAAAGTCCTTATGTAAAACTGAGTGTTTTAGAAATTCTATTAACAATGTAATTAAGATGCATATAAGTTTTCTTTATGAGACCCCACTTTGTGGGATTTCACTGGATATGTTGTTGTTACAACTTACCTTTATGAAAAATAATATACCTGAAATATGAGGGAAATACCGCAAGGAGCCAAGTGTATTGAGCCGCAAAAAGTTGAGTGTTCGGTTGGAAGAAGCTGAAAATTTTGAGAAACCAAAACTAATGAAACATAAAACAGAATCACTAGGAAAATAAATAGTTTGGCATATTTTAATAACAGAAATTTTTCCATTTTCATTCCTGCTACTGATCAAAGTGAATGTGAACTATTCCATTTTCATTCCTACAATTAGTCAAACTGAATGTGTGTTGTTGGATAATAAACAACTCAGTCTTAAGGATGATATATCTTTCTGAAACTAAAGTTATAGTAATTGGTTATCAAATTAAATTTAGACTTAACTGAAGAAAACTACTTATGATAATTGCTTCAAGAGCAAAATGAAGAGTAAATATGGTTATCAAAATTACAGGTACCTTTTCTCTATTCACCCTTTTACATTTTTATAGTTAAAGTTGCGTATGAAATATGCAATAATATGTACAATGCTAATGTTACAGGGAAGAAACTAAAGCTAAGAAAAAGGAGTAACATTAATATAATCATTCAATTTACCATCTCATAACATTAAAAAAAGTAAGAAAAGGTAGTATAACACATTGAAGGAGTACTCAGAAAAGAATAAAAAATTTAGTCCGACTTATCTAAAAATTCAAATTTGATCAAATGTAATAACCTACCGTTCAGATGCTAAACATCAATGTACTAGGAGCTGCAAGAATACAAACAATAATTTATTAAAACATCCACAAAACACTAGAATTTGTCTTCTAGTATCAAAATTATCTCTAGAACTGAACAAACTAAATACTTAATAAATTGAATACTAAAAAATCTTTTAAGAACAATGTACACGTTTGTAAGTAACAAAAACACCTCTTGAAAGAAAATGGGATGTCCCCACAAAATTCATTTAAACTCTTTTTAGAACCACAGTAATGTATCTCCATAAAAATCATAAGGAATAACGAAACAAATTAGACTATTCTTAAATATGCAGATAACAAACATATGAATTCAGCCAACAACAACAACAAATCCAGTGTGATTCCACAAGTGGGGTCTTGAGAGGTAGGGTGTACGCATACCTTGCCCCTATCTCTGTGAGGTAGAGAGGTTGTTTCCGGTAGATCCTTGGCTCATAATATGAATTCAGCCAACAATGACATGTATTATCTCATTTAGTTTGTCCAATAAACCTTTGAGAGGGCTGATCAAACTGAAAATAATTCTCTTTCAAATACCAATAGTGAAATTGTTAGAGGCTAGGGTATAAAGAGACTCGTAGGAAAAGGAGAAGACTGACATGTAAATAGAGAAGCTTTTGTAGATCCTTGATATCTTCAATCACGAAAGTCATAACCATCACCTGTACGGTCTCATAACATCATAAAATTCATTCTCCATGAATTAACTGATGGTTGACACTATTATCTTAGCACGCTTTCTGTTGTTTTCTGTAAAAAGAAGGAAAAAATATACATTACATATCAAGTGCTAGCAGAGAAGAAAAAGGAGAGCTGAACATACAAATGCAATAAATTTTTCATCCTCTGATCAAGATATATTAAAGGGGTAGCCAAACATCTACATCAGTAACACTAACAAAGATTCAAGTATCATGTTAGAGTAAATTATAATTAATAAACACCACGTTCCTGAAACTGAAAATCACTTTCAAGTGTCAACTATTTCAAATTTTCCATTCTCTACTAAAAGATAAAGCTCATATATCATCTCTAATCTACACAATCTCATAATTCTTCATATCATGCTTCAACTGCTTCACTAATCTCTGTCATATAGACTAGAAAAGATAAATAAACCAAGAAGCTAAAAGGATTAACAAAAGAGATGTTTTTAATATTAGCAATGGAAAAAGTTACTTGGAGAATGCACTAGTATCTACGTGACAACTCAAATACAGCCACGGACATGAATTCAAACAAAATTTACAATAAGTTTCTTTAAAAGGTTAAAGTGATCTATGTTGGAAATTTACTAAAGGTGGAATTAAGTATATCCCATTAATTTATGACTCGAACAAATGGGGCCCGCACATCGGAAATGTCATTTCCACACACGTGCACACGTAGTACCAAATATGGAAATTTCATTAGTGAAAGAGATATTGGTACGTATGTAATACGTTTGAGACATAGAATTATGGACGGTTATTGGCCAAATGACAGTATTCCACGTTGGTAAACGAAGGAAGAAGTGTAAAATGAAACGAGTCGGAAATCGCCGCGGAGCAGTGAAGGGTCACGGCGCCACACCGTCTGAGCCGCGGCACCTCCCAGACAGCGCCGCAACGTTAATTGGTTGGCCAGTCACTGGAGCCGCGGCGCCACGGCACTTCGGAGGCAGAAACGACGGGAAGTTGAAAAAATCTGACCTTTGGGCTGGTTTTGGAGCATTGATTCTCCATTACTTGGCACATGAATTCAACCATTATTTGCCTGAACTTAACCCCTCAATCAAGTGTCATTACATGGCTATTGAAGGCCATTAGTTGGCTAGTTGAGGGGACTTCTCTTTACACTATAAATTGAGGCCTTTGGCTCAATTGGAACAACACTCAACACTTAAAAAAATACTCCAGATTTTTTGAATTCATCTTCTTTCTCTCTAGCAAAGTTACTATACTCAAAGTTCTTCAAGAGTAACACTTGAGTTTCCTTTGCTCAATTGTTAAGTTGTTGTTGTATCTTGGGAGACTATTGCTCGATAACGTAAAATGAGATATACGGGACAATCTTGTCTTAAAAAAAGAGTGTCATCACTCGACTCAGCAAATCACACAAGCAATCGGTTAAGTTCTTGATTTCCAGTTTATTGTAATATTTAGTTTATCCTTTCTAGCTATTGTAATAGTTACTTACTTCCCGTTCCCTACAACAATTTTATCCCAACAATCTAAAGATACATGAAGTTCATCATGTGACAATCTGCAAGACTAGGTAAAAAAATGATATGTTAAATCTAATGAAGAGTATATTTGCCAGATCAGAACTTGTAATGACCCGTTTGGTCGTTTTGAACTTTTAGACTTATTTTCCCAAAAATACATTCACGTAGCTTTAACTCGATGTTTATGACTTGAGGGGATGGGTGGTACGACTCCCGAGGAGTTCGGATAGGTTTCAGACTCTTTTTGTTAAGTTTGAGAAATCCTACGTTAAGAGATTAGAAGAGTTTGACCCATAGTTGACGTTTGGGTAAACGTGTCCCGTTTGTAGTTTCATTAGCTCCGAAATGACATTTATGACTTAGTCGAGCCTTTGGTTCAGGTCCCGAGGCAGCCCGATGTGTTTTGGAATTAGTTTGTAAAATTATGGAATTAGAACTTAAGTGTTGACTTTAGTCAAACCCGAGTCTTAGAGACTTTTTTGGGAAATTCGAGTGCGCGAGCAGGTATGGAATGTGTTTTCTGATAAGTTAGCATATTTGGTTTGTGTCCGGGAGATTTTCGGAGTGTTTCGGGTGGTTGACAAAAAATTTAATTACTTTGGGTTGTTGTTTACTAGTGTCCACGCCGGCGGTCAGTGGTCCGCCTTGGGGAGTCCGTCTCAGTGGAATTCTGGCTCACCGAAGCTGGATTTCCCTAACTGCCAAAGATCCGCCGCAGCAGATGTGTTCCTCGCCGGGGCGTGTGCACCTCAGCAGAGGTTGCTTCCGCCCAAGCGGAGGTTCGGGAGGTTAAGTGGTTTCCTCCCCAGCGGAATGGGGTTTGCAGGAGCGGGAACACTGTGCTGATTTAATATAAGTTTGACCTAGAATTCATTTCATTCCCCACATTTATTTTCTCCTTGAAACTCAAACTTGGAAAGCAGGGTAGTGAAGAATTCAAGAGGTTTTCATCATTAAGGTAACCATTTTCTTTTCCATTAATGTGTACTAGTATACTACATCCTAAATATGTTTGTTAAGTGGGGGAAACAGAGTAGAAATGCTTGTGGAGAATAAGAGAGTTATGTTTGGGGATTGGATATTGGATTGTTGTTGTTGATATTGTAAACTAGTGATGTATTGGATTAGTATATGGTATTTAATTAATCAATTACATGTTATAAACCCTTTTGAAAATTGGGGAAATTCTGGGTTAGAATTTGAGTTTTTGCCTATTCTTGATTTAAGGATCCTATTGAGCTTTGTTATTAGATTAACTTGAGATTATGACTATCTAGCATGTTATGATACCATTTGGGGTAATAAAGTTTGTGTCTTGATAATGTGAGCCCGGGATTCCTTTGTAAGTTTGACTTGGAAATTCTAGATTTATTTGTCATTATGGGTATCGTTAATCTCATATAATCGATATGATTGATTAAAGTGTGCTCCCGATGAGGCTCAATGAAAGGGGAAAACTGCTGCGTGATTTCTTCGACTTTGAATCAGGCAAGTTGAGACTTACTAGACCTTAATATAGTGTTTATGTGTTGGTTTAATAATTAATGGGAGTAATAGGGTATTGGGGGTCCCATACTAGTGAGGTGACGAGCGTTAATACGGATATCGGTGAACTTAACTTGGGTAATTAATGAACATGTTGGATATATCTGAAGGAGATTATGTGTTTAGCCTTTGGGCCATAACGCGGTACATAAATCCGCTTAGGTTTGGTATGGGCTCATAGCCATGTTTGATATTCTATATTAATTTGACTTGTCATGTATTCATCACTTTACATCTCGTCTAAATACTTATAAAGGAATTGGTAATACTAATTGTATTGATTATGCTTTTGCATGGTGTACACATATCCATATCATTCATACACATTATATTTGACATTGAACTGTTGAGATCCTAATGAAAGAGGCTTGGGAAGCCGGTTACTGGATATGAGACATAGTAAGAGAGTGATGATTAATGATGATACTACAACCACAGAGCTGGGTCCGATGGAATCGAATGACTTGGACCAGACGAGTACAACATAATTTCTGATTGTACTACTGTCAAACAAATCGTGGATGCATTGGTACATGCTCATGAAGTGACAAGTCAAGTCATGAAGTTCAGGAAAGCAATGCTTGCTACGGACTATGAGAACTTCATAATGACGCCAAAAGATAAAATTTCTGAGATGTTAACTAGATACACATCCCTGGTAAATGAAATGACATCTCTTGGAGAGACCATCACAATTCAAGATTCGGTTGACAAAAATTTTGAGAACTTTGCCAAAGTCATTCAAAATAAAAGTCACTGCTATAAGGAAGGTCAAAGACATATTAGGAGTCATGTCCTTAGACGAACTGGTAGGAAATTTAAAATCGTATGAGATGGATATGCAAAATTCCAAGAATGAGGAAACACGTTTTGAAAGGTGTATGGGACTCAAAGCTATCGAGAGTGATGATTCTGTAGCAAAGAGTTTTAAGGCCATAAATGAACCAAAACCATGAGCGGAGGGGTATTTTTACAAAATAGATGGACGGAAGATATTTTTAGACCTTTATCGATAGTACAGGGGCATTTTCGAACCTTTTCCGTTTGTAAAATTCTTGAGGAATTCTACCATTTCTACAACACTTAACAGGAAGATCTAAATTCCTTAAGTACATCGACTACTCTATCAAAGTCAGATTATTAATTTCTTACCTCTGAAATCTATAGTCTAACATTTACCAACGAAAATTTTGAGGCCATGTTCCAACAATTACCAACAAAATCTTTGTGTGTTTACCGACCGATTTTTATATGGTAATTTTACCAACTAATTGAAATGGGTTGGTAAAACGAGTAATTTAGCAACAGATCAATATCAGTTGATATTCAGTTGGTAACACAATTTGCCAACCGATTTAATCAATTTACCAACGTATTTGTTTTTGTTGGCAATTCGGGTTTTTCTTGTAGTTCCTTTATTTGTATTAGCCTACTCCAATGGGAAAAAACGTACAATAACAATGAGATGACAAGACAAAATTATCATAAGTGACAAGAAATTTCTTGTAAAACAATGAAAATAAGTGTATTGCAATTGTCAAGTTCTTGACATATTCGTGAGTTCCTATGGTTGTTTTTCCTTTTATACCTTTGAATTCTACGTCGTCATCATCAATCCCTTTGTACGTCTCTAACGTTGTTGGCACGAAGGAGTTTGTAACTCCTATAAATTTCTCATACACTAATTCATACAAAATAATCTCAGCCTATTTGAGTGCTTTCTTTGTTAATCTAAAAAACAATACAATGATATCTAGGTATAATGTTGGTGTATTTTTCCTTGTTTTGGTCTCAATATGGGTTAATATTGAGGGTCGTAGTATCTCTCAATTCTTAAATGAAGAATCAGAAGGAACCATATGGGCCGTCCTAGTTGCTGGCTCCAATGGCTGGGATAATTATAGGCATCAGGTTATCATCCTAAATATTTTCTTTTAATATTATATTGCCTAGTTATAAGTTTTGATAATATAAGTTCAATTCCTTGTAAACGTTAATTGTCTTAATGCTAGTTAGATGATATTATTAGTTATTATAAAAACTATGGAGCATTTCTTGTATAAGTATAATTACTTTAAAAAAATCTAGGATACAATAGTGTTACATTAACCAAATTCTTGTATTTCTATTTCCTCTCCCTATTCTTGTTAGAAAGAAACATATTTTATTTGTTCTATTAGTGGTAACCGGACTTTGCACGTAGGTGACAAACTGATCTTATTGTTTAAATACTTTAATGAGGTTGTGCCCCTTTGATTATTGATTCTCCAATGAAATACACTTTGAGTTCTGTTTTCCTAAATTTTTCCTATATCCAACCTAAATAGTTTTCATGTTTCAATTCTCGAGAGTTAATTTAATTATTTTTAAGTTAAATTTGATTAGATTAATTTAATAACTTAAAATTAAAATTAAAATTTAAATATATAGAAATTATATAAAAAGTACTATATGTTATAATTCTTCTAATACTAATATGATGAAAGAAAATTAAAATTTATGTAGTTTGACTCGGGTAAAGAGAAACATCACAAATATTTGGGACGGATGGACTATGGAGTACTAAATTATTATGCATTTAATTCGTGTGACTCTAATTTTAATAGTACATCTTTGTTTCACACACGTCACTGAATATGTGTCTTTATAGAACCTTATCAATAAGGCAAGAAATTAATCTAAATTCAATCGAGAAAATAGAGGAGATAAACTTTAATAACCAAATTTCATATGGACATTTATTTTCTTTTGCAATTAACCTTAACTTAAACGATAAAACAACAAAAACATTGGACGAAAAACTTCTTTCAGAAATTGGAGCAAAGACCAAGGATCGAATCCCGTCAGCGGCAGTGTGGGGGTTTCTTCTTGAAATAAAGGAGGGCCCCTTGTGCGCAGCGTGGTAGTGGTCTAACCTTTGAAATCAATTGAGTCACCATGATTTACCTCCTTCACAGATTACCTCCTTCACAGACCTGTCGGACCGGGGTGTGGGGGCTCTTGAGGTGGGAGATTCCACCTTTTGGAGCAAAGAAAAGAAAGAAAAAACTTCCATCTCGCCAGTCCTTGTTTGACCCTAAAGTTATGTATGAATTTCGCTTATACCGGTGTAAAGAAATTTTTACACTATTAAATTATCCAAAAATTCTTACATGTTATCCTTCACAAAAAAAAATAAAAAATTGTCATACTAAAAATATGGTAGCTTACCTTCCACGGGAAGAAAGAAGTAACTGATAGTACAAAAAATATTTACACGGTCAAATGGTCAATCTACATACGTTAAACTCTTCTGATATTTGCAAATACTGAAATCAATTCTTGCAAAATACATATTTGGCCATAAGGATATTTTGCTAACGCTAAACTTTTGTATTTGAAATATTGAAAAATTTGTTCGATGGATATTTCAAGTAAATTATAATTTTCATTCAAAAAAATCTAACTTTTTTCCAAGCGGACTTCATGTTCAATTACAACCATTAGCTTTCCAAAAATATCTTTTTTATTTCAATTTCAATTTAGTTCATGTTCCAACATTCCGACCTCTGCCTGCTTAATACTCTCTCTATCTTAAATTATCTGTGGTGATTCTCTTTTACATGTCTCTTGACAAATATTAATTAGAAGGAGATTTTAACTATTTTACTCTTCATTACTAGTGTTTGTAGTTTTTAAGAACATTTATTACTATGGATAAAATGGAGTTTTTTAATTAATCTTATCTTAAACTTGTAAGATGACAAATAATTTGACACAATCTGTAAGATTGTATAATCTCCCTTGGGAGTCTTTCTCATTAATACAAATATATATAGTGTACAATGTGGAATCCTAATACAATAACGATCCTATAACTGTTATAATTATACATCACTAAATATTACACAATATATGGAGTATAATATAGTTGTACACGTTAATACACCCCCTCAGTCGGAGCGGGAGGAGGCCGGACGCTAAGGTTGAATCTGAAGTCGATGAATAGCTGTCTAGGAAGACCTTTCGTGAAGATATCAGCATACTGATATGAAGAAGGCACATGCAACACCTTAACATGACTGAGAGCAACCTTCTCACAAACAAAGTGTATATCTATCTCAATATGCTTGGTTCGTTGATGCTGAACCGGATTATGAGATAAATATATGGCGGATATGTTATCACAGTAAACCAAAGATGCCTTACGCTAGGGAGACTGAAGCTCCAAGAGAAGGTTTCGGAGCTAGCAGATCTCAGCAACAATATTTGCAATGCCTGTATACTCTGCTTCTGCACTGGAACGAGATAAAATGGCTTGCCTCTTGGCAGACCAATAAATGAGATTATCCCCTAAGAACACACAGTAGCTGGAGGTGGAGCGTCGCATGTCCGGACAGTCTGCCCAATCAACATCCATATATGATAACAATCTGGTCGATGCTGAGGGAAATATATGCAATCCATAATCAAGTGTGCCCTTAACGTATCAAATGATGCGTTTAAGAGCAGTAAAATGAGGCTCCCTGGGGGCATGCATGAATAAGCACACATGTTGAACAACATAAGCAATATCAGGCATGGTAAAAGTAAGATACTGAAGTGCACCTGCAAGACTCTTATAAAGGGTAGGATCAGACACTGAATTACCAGCAACAACACTAAGATTTGATTTATAATCAACCGGTATGGACATGATCTTGCAGTTTGCCATTTTAGCACTGTACGCTATCTCCTCTGCATACTTAAGCTGACACAAAAACATAGTCTCTGCAGATCTAATCACTGATATCCCCAAAAAGTAACTCAACTTCCCCAAGTCAGTCATAGCAAATTCAATTTTAAGCAATGCAATGATCTCATTTTTCAACAAATCAGAGGAGACAGTAAGCACAATGTCATCCACATATAACAACAAATAAGCAATGTTACTACCTCGATGAAAAATAAATAGAGAATTATCACATTTGTTGCATACAAACCCAATCTGCATAATGTATTGTGCAAAGCGATCATACCACACTCGAGGGGCCTTTCAAACCATAAAGTGACTTATGAAGACGACATACAATTAAAGGGCTGCTGGATGGAAAAAATCAGGCGGCTGGTGCATGTAAACAGTTTCTTTCAAATCCTCGTATAGAAACACATTTTTCACATCAAGCTGATGAATCGGCCAATGCTTACCAATAGCAATACTCAAAACTGTGCGAATAGTAGCCGGTTTAACAACCGGACTGAATGTCTCACCACAATCAATCGGGGAGCATAGGTAGCCAAAAATTCATAAGTGCTTGTAAGTTGGGATCCTACGTTAAAGTATTTTGGTGGGTGTTCTATTTTGGAGAGTCTAAGTGGGCAAAATATTTAGAATATATTCGGTCATTTTCATAGCATTGACCCAAAAGGGAGGGGGAGGCATGAAATAAGATCGTACGAACCATGTTATTGATAATGCAAATGATTCGTTCAGCCTTGCCATTTTTGGAGGAGGTGTGGGGACACGAGAACGGAAAATCATGCCATTAGTACAACAAAAGTTGTGAAACACAGAATTATTGAGCTCACGGCCGTTATCACATTGAAACGATTTTATGTCTTTTTCAAATTGTGTTTTAACATAGACACGGAATGAAAAAAATATGAAAAACACTTCAGACTTGAGTTTAAGCGGATAGACCTAGACAAAGTGATAAAAGTCATCTAATAAGATAAGATAAAATTTATGACCCAGTGAGCTAGTAATGGAAGATGTCCATAAATCTGCATGAACAATGTCAAAGGGAGAATACGTAACACTTGAAGAAGACTGAAACGGAAGGCGAACATGTTTGCCTAAGGGACAAGAAAGACACTGTTTGGCAAATTTTTCATTATGACAACGAATTAAATTATTATTTATAAGAAAATTAAAAACCGGGGCTTCTGGGTATTCAAGTCTATTGTGTCATGTTGATGGAGAAATTGTTGCTAAAGTGGTGGGAAGAGTGACATGGTCAATGAGAGATGTGGGAGAGTTGACACTAGCAACGGATGTGGATAGGAAATGATAGAGATCACCCTCACTATTGCATCTCGTAAGGAGTTTTTCGGTTCGTAGGTCTGTTACGAAAAATCCAAACTGGTCAAAGTTAATTGATACAGAATTATCGGTATCAAATTTTCTAACGGAGATTAGGTTTTTGATAATGTTAAGAGCATATAAGACATTATTCAAGGAGAAATGGGGATGCGGTGGTGGAGTTAGTGTGTGGCCAAACCCTTGAATTGGAATGCGATGACCGCTTCCAACAATAATAGATTGTGGAGTATTTAAACTTCGCAGTTGAGAAAGATTACCAGAATTATTTGTGAGGTGAGACGTGTGGCCCGTATCCATATACCACGCATTATCAGGCTGTCGAGGAGTCAATGTGATGAAAATCGGGCCCAAATTAGATTGGGAGAGGCCTGGAGTGGACTGTTGGGCTCCAGGAAATAGGAGCTGATTAATGTGGCCTATTGACTGGCCTGAGGTGGACTGCCTGAAAATTGGCCCAAAATTGGTTTCTAAAATTTGGGTTGTTAGGCTGCCAGAGGTTGGACCGCGATGGTAGTCCCAACTGCTGCTGGGTTGCGGCTGCTGACTGCATGTCTCTGAATGCTGGACTGTGCTGTGTCGACGTTGTCATAAAATATATTTTTTGTTTTGGTAAAGGATAAAACTTCTGATCGGTGAAGGAAAAGAGAACAAAAAACAGTCAAAGGGTTATAGGAACAGAAACAACTTTATTTCTCGAAAAAGACACAGGAAAAGCCGAGAAAAAAACCAAAGAAAGGAAAACTTTTTGGTTTGTGGCTTTATTTCTTGGGAAAAGAAAAGGGAAAATCAGAAGGGAAACCAAACTTTGTTCTTTGTGCTGTGGCTTTACTTCTCGGGATAAGAGGAAAAGCAGCAACGAAAAAGGAAAAGCAAAGCTTTTGTTCTGTGTGGCTTTTTCTTAGAAAAAGAAAAAGGAAAAGCAGAAAGGAAACCAACCTTTGTTCTTTGTGTTGTGGCTTTATTTCTAGGGATGAGAGGAAAAGCACCAACGAAGCAAAGCTTTTGTTCTGTGTGCAACCCTCGGTTGTTGTAGAAATCGAGGGGAGGCTGCGGGTAAAAGGAAGAAATAGGATTTAGGTTTTGATTCTGATATTATGATTGTATTAATTTTTTTTGAATTTTTTTTTATTAATATAAATATATATACTGTACAATGTAAGAATTCTAATACAATAAAGATATTATAACTATCATAATTATATATCACTAAATATTACACAATATATAAAGTATAGTATAATTGTACACGTTAATACAATCATTTTTAGAAACGATCACAGATAAGATAGAGGGAGTAAACTTTAGGCAGCTTAAATATAATGGAGATCTTTTACAATTCTAACTTAAACTAAAAGATAAACGACAGAAAGAAAGGACCTAAAGAATTTCTCAGAAAACAAAACAAGAAATACGTACATCAAAATAAAAAGGAAAAACAAAAACTAGTTGGGCAGATGGTACAAGGGACAACTATGGCTGTTGTGCTAGAGAAATATGAATGTTATTTCTTAGGGGTGAGCGGGTCCGTGTATCCTAACGTTTTCGAACTACCCTGACCCTACCCGATAAAAGATCGGTTCCTAAATTTACTACCTGAAACCTACCCGTAGCAATCATTACCCGGAACCTACCCGAATCCTGCGGTTCCGGATAGGTTCCTGGGTACCCTGTAAATAAAAATACACAACGGATCCGGGTAGGTTTCGGGTACCCTGTAAATAAAAATACACAGATTAAGCAACAATTTTTTAACCTATGAGAATAAAAAAAAGTTCTAAAATAATTTCATCCAGTAGTTTTTTAGCCTCCAATCGGAGTTTTTAGTACCTTTATAAGAAGTTTTAGAAAACTTATTCATTGTAGAAAATCTAATTCTGTAATCAAAGCCTAAAATTGCAAGTCAAATTTGACACTCAGTTAATTGAACGTGTTGATTTCAAAATAAATTTGAAAATATCTAAATTAAACTTATTTTCGTGTTCATAAGCTCTTCGATACAAAAGAAAAGCTTTATTATACTAGTAAATCCCTAAATTTCATCTTTACAGCTACAAAAATATACACAAATTTTAAAAATAGATTTACATTTCAAATCAAAAAGTAATAGAGATTGAAGATGAGTATCGCCTGAAATAGAACAGAAGCATAGGATATTAAAAAGAAATTGAAGAATTAGATATGAACCCAGATACATTTTATGAACGACATGAACACAACCAAGGGAGAGAAAGAGGCAAAGGTGAAGCTTCAACAACGACAACGATGAAAGTACCTGAGAGAAAGCTTCGACGACGACGATAAAGCTCGGTGGTGTAGCTAAAACGTCATTGTTATTGAGAGAATTTTGGGTTTTTCCTCTTCGGACACAAAGAGCATTCTAGAATAAAGGGGTGAAAAAGCCGAAATATTTGCGTCTTGGGGTGGGGAAAATCAATATGCAGGTTTTGGAGAAAGTTAAAAGTGGTCCAAATGTTTCTCAAAAAAGTAAAAATATTTAATATTTTATAGGTTCCGGGTCCAGGTACCCTGTCTTTATTTGCCGGAACCGGGCCCGACATTGATCGGTTCCTAATTTTACTATCCGGTCCCTATCCGTTATTATAATATATCTACCCGAAACCTACCCGTTAGTGTCGGTTCCGATCGAATATCTCGGTACCTGTACCCGTGCTCACCCCTACTATTTCTTACATATTTCGTTTTCAGGCTGACGTATGCCACGCTTACCAATTACTGAAAGATGGGGGTCTTAAAGATGAGAATATCATTGTATTCATGTACGATGATATTGCTAAGAATAGAGAAAACCCCAGACCTGGAGTCATCATCAATAGCCCATATGGCCATGATGTTTACAAAGGTGTTCCTAAGGTTAGTGTATTCTTTTTTCTTATGAGCAATTCAATCCCTCGAAAATATTTTTTCAAGATTAGTATGTGTGCAGTGCTTATGAGGTTTTTTTGTTGTTGTTGTTGAGGTAGGATTATGTAGGTGAAGATGTTAATGCTAAAAACTTTTACAATGTTATTCTTGCGAACAAAAGCGGTATAGTTGGGGGAAGTGGGAAAGTTTTGAATAGTGGTCCAAATGACCATATCTTCATCTACTATACTGATCATGGTGGCCCTGGTATTGTTTGTAAGTAGCTTCCTCAACACATTGTTTTCCTCTGTATTTCGCATTAATTTTGCTTAGTATTCTCTTTTGACATTTTGAAGTTGTTATGATGTCACATTCTAACGTGGAAGGGGTTCTTGATATAAAAAATGTCAATTGAATGCTAAAAACTTGGTTCCAGTATATATCAGTAATCGGATATTCTGTTGCTATAGTTGTGAATGTGTCAAATCAATTAGGGGGTTTTGGTAGGGTGTATAAGAATAGTATTGAATAAGGTTTATTAGTAATGCTGAGATTTGTTATGCTGACATTATTATTCATCGACTGTTTGGTTTGTTGTACTTTAAATAACATGCATTGCATAATTTCTAAATAGTATTGAATATGGTGTATTAGTGTAGGAATAGTACTGATATTGTTAATGTCATGGTTTACTATGTATAAGAATAGTATCGAATAGGGTGTATAACTAATACTCCATATACGTTGAAAACACTACCAAACAAGTGGTTAAACAATACCAAAGCTAATATCAGTATTATTTCTATAATACTTCCTACCAAATGACCCCTTACTGTTAGGAGCTTATCGCTGAGTGCCACGGTTAGGAAATTGGAAAATTAAGCTAATACTCATTACAAAATGGATACTTGATTTATAATATTTGTGATTCTCACCTGGTTTTTATCCTACTTTGAAACTGATTAGGACATGCATAATTGATTTCGTGCTTTTATTGTCATCAGCAATGCCAAGTGGAGAATATGTTTTTGCAAATGATCTAGTTGATGTGTTGAAAAAGAAGCATGCTTCTGGGACGTATGACAGACTGGTAACTTGCTTGATTTAGTTTCTCAGGCTTTCTTTTCCTTTGCACAGGTTTTAATCAGTGAAATTTGAAGTCTGCATTTTATGTTAATTGGATGATGTTTTCCATCTTCAGGTGTTTTACCTAGAAGCTTGTGAGTCTGGAAGCATGTTCGATGGTCTTCTACCCGAAGGTCTTGATATCTTTGTCATGACTGCATCAAAACCCGATGAAGACAGCTGGGCAACGTATTGTGGTGAGGGTACTCCTGATGATCCCTGCTTGGTTAAGTGTCCCCCTCCCGAGTTTCAGGGTGTGTGCTTGGGAGACTTGTACAGTGTGGCCTGGATGGAAGATAGGTATATACAATTTTTGTAATCTCTTTACTGGTAGTCAAAGAGCAAAAGGTGAGTTGATGCATTTTATTGATATCAGATTTCTTTCCATATGATATAGTTTGTTAATAAGCCAATATATTTTGCTTCATTGAATGCCAACAAAATTAAGAAGGTGAGTATGGCATGATCTGTCAATACCTAAATTATAAGCTTGTCACATTGTTAGGAAGGAGTATGCCAATTGAATATTCTTCGATAATTTTAGGATAAGGTTTATAAGATGAATTTCATATATACTTGGAAGATGACACAGTACTATGTCAATCTTGTAACTGTTTGCATTTGTGAACAGTGATGTACAAGATCGAGATGCTGACACTGTGCAAGGGCAGCATATCCGAGTAAGAGTTTGTACTTATGTTGTGGACAAATATTGCATATGCTTTAAACAATTTGTTCAAAAGTTGACGATCAATAATTAATGCTTCAGATCCTATATGCTAAATCTGTGCTTTCTTTTATTCAGTGTTCTCAAAGGACGATTTATGATTTCATTGTGTCGCTCAGGTTGCAAACAGAACTGCAGATGGTGACTATGGTTCCCATGTCTCGGTATACGGTGATATAGTGGTGAGCTTTGATCGTCTTTCCACGTATATGGGTGAAACTTCCACAAACCATAGTCATGCCTCTGTGGACGCCATATCATTCTCGAAATCATCAAAGAATGTGGATCAGCGTAATACTGAACTTTTCTATTTGTTCACCAAAGTATGTTTCTACCTCTTTTTGCAGCGCAATTGACATAGCATTCTTCTTCCTACACCACATGATTTCTGTTTGTTCTTTCTGACTGTTTGCAGCACCAAAATGCTCCTGAAGGCTCTGATGAGAAATACGAAACATACATGAAAATTAATGAAGTTATGTCGCAGAGAAGTCAAGTGGAAAACAAAGTAAAACATCTAGGGGAGCTTCTTTTTGGTGTTGAAAAAGGTGAGGAGGTACTACACAGTGTTCGACCTGCTGGACAACCACTTGTTGACAACTGGGATTGCCTCAAGTCCTATGTAAGTATTTAACTTGGCGATAATAGCAAAATTCTTAGTGGTACTTCAGTTCAATTTTTGTGTTTTTGTTCTTTTCATGAGAATATGACTACTCTTTTCTCGAGAATAGGTCAAGATATTTGAGGCACATTGTGGAAGATTAACCCCATATGGGAGGAAACACGTACGTGGTATCGCCAACATCTGCAATGCTGGGATTACGAGTGAGAAAATGGCTACTACATCTGCACAAGCATGTTCAAGTTAGTAGAGGATACTCTTGGCAAAGGGATTTATCATATGTTTAGCCAGTTTGTGTTGTGGCTGCAAAATTTTACTTTTAGTAGATAGCTACACTCAGAATAATGCTGCTTAGAAGCAGATCTATGCCTGGTTTTCATGTACTTTCCTTTACTTTCTCAATATTAATGCATTTTGACCTTTTTATTCATTCACCAAGTCTTGTTCAGTTCCATCCAAGTTTGATTTTGTCTGATTTTTGGTGAAAATGAAGAAGCATTCACTAGCCACTACTAACCCTATGTTTGTTCATTTTTCCTTCCTCCTATTATGTCCGTCTACTCCTTGTTTGAGGTGTATGTTTGAGATTTCCAAAAGTACCAAGTATAACCGCAGGTGTGCTGAGTAATTCTGAAGGAGAAGAACGAACGCCAAATCTAGTCTTTCCTTGTCAAGTAATGTTTTTTTTTTGGTACACTTCTCAAGTAATGTTTGTATTAATAGACATGATGTCTGAATTTGAAGTCATGTCTATTACAGTATAATTTATAAATAGACATGGTTAATTAGCTAAGGGCAAGTTGTGAAAGCAAAAAGAAAGAAGACGGATTACCATAAAAGATTAATGCAAAAATCTATTTCCTTTTACCATTCTGTTAAACAAGGTAAGTATACCCGTGATATACAGAGGTGTATATCACGAGAATACCCAAAGCAGTAACACAACAGTCACGGAGCCAGTCTTGGGCCATCAGTCACGGAAGCCCAGCAAATCAGCCCATCACTGACAGATTACATTTATGTAATCTTGTATATATGGTATATATATTTGATGTATATTGTAGCGTATTTGTTACATAAATTAGGATGATACACTTACCATAATTTGTATAGTTAGAATTATGGTAGAATAAGGTTTTAGGAATAGAATAGGAATATGATTCTCCTATTCTATAACTTGTATAAATACCTTTCAATTTATGAAAATAGCCAAGGGGATTATTTCTTTCATGGTATCAAGAGACTAGGTCTAACAAAATTTTCTCTCCCAGAATTTTGTGCACTTCGGCCGACCCCTCCCCCCCTCGGGTTTTCTCTTCCAAAATTCGTCTTTCGCTCTCAAAATCTCTCTTAATATTCCCAAATTTCCCCTTCTTCTTTGTTCTTTCAATATGTCTAAGAACAATTATCATCCTGCCCTCATGGTTTCAAACGTCAAGAACAGTATCCCTATTGTGCTTGAGATGGAAAACGTCCAATATGAGACGTGGGCAGAGTTGTTTAAAATTCACGTTGTCTCCCATCAAGTTATCCATCACATAATTCCTCCCGCTACACCTCTTCCTGCGGAGGATCCTCAGTTATGGATTACTCTTGATGCTACCATTCTCCAGTGGATCTATTCCACTATTTCGGTTGACGTTTTACAAACGATTATTGAGTCGGATACCACGGCTATGGCTACCTGGAATAGATTGCATGACATATTCCAAGATAACCAACATTCACGTGCCGTCACATTCGAGCAGGAATTCTTCTTAGTTCGCATGGAAGAATTTCCAAACGTATCTGCCTATTGCAAGAAACTCAAGGAGTTGGCAGATCAACTCCGTAATGTGGGCGCACCTGTAATAAATAATCGTCTGGTTCTACAATTGGTTGTCGGCCTTTCGGAGGCCTATAATGTCATTGGAACTCTCCTACGTCAAAGCAACCCTCTTCCCGCCTTTTATCAAACCCGTTCCATGCTTTCTTTAGAAGAAGCCGTTTTGGCTAAAAAGGCGGCTACCGGAGCAAGCCCCGTCGTCATGATGGCATCCTCCACAAATTATTCAGGTTTTGTTGATAATTCGGGCCAAAACCGTACCCATGGTGGCGGTAAAAATAATCGAAAGAATAATAACAAAAATCGCGAGGCAAACGCGGCGGTTCCGGTGGTCGACAAGCGCAGGCCTGGGCCCCGGTGGCGATGGCCCACCACCCCATCGTCCCAAAGCGGTGGGGCCCATGGCGATGGGGGCTGGGGCGAGGCCGCCAGCCCATATGCTTCATCAGCGTCCAAGAGCTGGGTCGCCAGCCTTCAGGCCCAACAATCAGTAGTGGCGACCCATCGCCATCGCCCAAAGAACGCCGCCCAAAGAGCCTACGCCCACAACCCGCCTGGGATTCTTGGTCCCCGGCCACCGCAAGCCCACCACGCAGCAGGCCCCACTCCCACCGACATTGAGGCCGCAATACACACATTTGAGTTGATGCAACCGGATCCAAATTGGTACATGGACACCGGCGCTACGACACACATGACCTCCGATCAAGGTACTCTCTCGTCTTATTCCAATTTTAGCAACCCTCATGGTATAATTGTCGGAAATGGTAACTCTATTCCAATTAAGGGTTATGGTCATAAAACGTTGTCTCCCCCCAATCCACCCCTTATATTGAAAAATACTTTACATGCCCCCAAATTGATTAAAAAATTAGTGTCTGTCCGTAAGTTCACCACTGACAATTCCATTTCTGTTGAATTTGATCCTTTTGGTTTTTTCTGTGAAGGATTTCAAGACGGGGAATCCTCTCATGAGGTGTGATAATAGGGGAGATCTATATCCTATCACACCCGGTTTCAGTCCATCGAGTCAAGCCTTGCCTTCAGCTTTTGCAGCTATTTCTCCTTCCTTATGGCATGCTCGCCTTGGTTATCCGGGATCTTCTATTTTATCAGTTTTAAATAAAAATAGCTTTATTTCTTGTAAGGGTACGAGTCGTACTCAAATTTGTCAATCTTGTTCGTTAGGAAAAAGTGTTAAGTTGCCAATTGTGTACTCAAATTCTCATACTGCAATGTCATTTGGTATTATTCATAGCGACCTATGGACATCTCCAGTTCTAAGTTCGTTAGGTCATCGATATTATGTTCTTTTTTTAGATGATTATTCTAAATTTTTGTGGACGTTTCCAATTGCCAATAAATCTCAAGTGTTTTCTGTCTTCATAAAATTTAGAGCACTCATTAGAACACAATTCGAAAGAGAAATAAAAAATATTCAGTGTGATAATGGGAAAAAGTATGACAATAGGGTGTTTCGAGAGTTCTGTGATAATAATTGGATCAATTTTCATTTTTCGTGCCCTCATACATCTTCTCAAAATGGGAAAGTCGAACGAAAAATTCATTCCATAAATAACATTGTCCGCACTCTCTTACTTCATGCTTCCGTACCCCCCATATTTTTGGCATCATGCTCTGCAAATGACAACATATCTCCTTAACATAATTTCGTCCAAAGGTCTGACATATTCTTCCCCCCTCCAAATCCTATATAATAAGAACCCTTCTTATTCTCATCTTCGGATTTTTGGGTGCTTGTGTTGGGCCATCAGTCACGGAAGCCCAGCAAATCAGCCCAAAATTCACTCAATTCTTCCTCAAGTCATAGACCGGTCACTCGTAGCCAACGGGGTATTTTTACACCTAAAAGACATTTTAATTTACATTCGGATGTCTCTAAATCCCCCTTGCCCCGTAATCCTGTGTCCGCCTTAAATGACCCGAATTGGAAAATTGCTATGACTGATGAATATAATGCTCTTATTGATAATAAGACGTGGGAGTTGGTGCCCCGTCCATCTGGTATTAATGTTATCAGGTCTATGTGGATTTTTGCTCATAAGGAGAATTCAGATGGGTCATTTGCTCGACATAAGGCGCGGTTTGTGGGTGATGGTAAGACTCAGCAAGTTGGGATAGATTGTGGGCAGACGTTTAGTCCGGTGGTCAAACTGGCTACTATTCGCACTGTACTTAGCTTGGCTCTTTCAAAGACATGGCCTATTCATCAGTTGGATGTTAAGAATGTGTTCCTACATGGTGATCTCAAGAAAACAATCTATATGCATCAGCCGTTGGGATTCAGGGATCCCCAACGTCCTCATCATGTCTGTTTATTGAAGAAGTCTTTATATGGGCTTAAGT
Organism: Anisodus acutangulus; assembly: GCA_029783415.1. Classification (NCBI taxonomy): domain Eukaryota; kingdom Viridiplantae; phylum Streptophyta; class Magnoliopsida; order Solanales; family Solanaceae; genus Anisodus; species Anisodus acutangulus. Next base: position 46,556,479 of record CM056503.1, read on the forward strand.
AGTCTCCACGGGCCTGGTATACGAGGTTTGCTGACTTTGTTTCGACTATTGGATTTACTCACAGCAGGTTAGATAATTCCTTGTTCATCTACCGTCGTGGTTCGTCCTTGGCTTACATTCTATTGTATGTGGATGATATCATTTTGACTGCCTCTTCCGATGCATTACGCCAGTCTATCATGGCCATGCTCAGCTCTGAGTTTGCTATGAAAGACTTAGGGCCCTTGAGTTACTTTTTGGGGATTGCCGTCAAGCGTCACTCAGATGGTTTATTTTTGTCTCAATGAAAGTATGCAGCTGAGATCATCGAGAGAGCCGGGATGTCCTCCTGTAAGTCCACTTCCACTCCAGTTGATGCTAAGCCCAAGCTTGGGGCCGCGACCGACGTCCCTTACGAGGATCCGACCCGCTATCGCAATCTTGCAGGGGCCCTCCAATATCTTACCTTTACCAGATCGGGTATTACGTATGCTGTTCAGCAGGTGTGTTTATTCATGCATGATCCCAGAATTACGCACATGAATGCAATCAAACGTATCATTCGGTATATTCAGGGGACACTGAACTATGGTTTGCATTTGTATCCGTCATCTACATCCACACTTGTCGCATACACAGATGCTGATTGGGGTGGTTGTTCCGCCACCAGACGGTCAACGTCTGGCTACTGTATGTTCCTTGGCAACAACTTGGTCTCCTGGTCGGCAAAACGTCAGGCAACTCTATCACGCTCAAGTGCAGAGGCCGAATATCGAGGGGTAGCAAATGTGGTCTCCGAATCATGTTGGCTACGTAATTTGCTTTTGGAGCTTCATTGTCCGATTCAGAAGGCAATCTTGGTATATTGCGATAATATTAGTGTCATCTACCTTTCAGGTAACCCGATTCAGCACCAACGCACTAAGCATATCGAAATGGACATTCACTTTGTCCGTGAAAAGGTTGCTAGGGGTCACGTTCGCGTATGCCATGTCCCATCTCGTTATCAAGTTGCAGACATCTTTACAAAGGGTCTACCCGCTGTCCTTTTTGAAGATTTTAGGGACATTCTCAGCGTTCGAAGACCGCCCGCTATGACTGCGGGTGTGTGTTAAACAAGGTAAGTATACCCGTGATATACAGAGGTGTATATCACGAGAATACCCAAAGCAGTAACACAACAGTCACAGAGCCAATCTTGGGCCATCAGTCACGGAAGCCCAGCAAATCAGCCCATCACGGGCAGATTACATTTTATGTAATCTTGTATATATATATATATATGATGTATATTGTAGTGTATTTGTTACCTAAATTAGGATGATACACTTACCATAATTTGTATAGTTAGAATTATGGTAGAATAAGGTTTTAGGAATAGAATAGGAATATGATTCTCCTATTTTGTAACTTGTATAAATACCTTTCAATTTATGAAAATAATCAAGGGGATTATTTCTTTCACATTTTTTAAACATTATGATCTCATTCGTACATAACACAATAAGATCATTGGGCGTCATGCATCATAAATGCATATTGACATAACACTTGTTGTAGACCAGGTTATTGATAGGGACGAATTAAGGCTTCAGAGACTGTGTAACTCGGTGTGAAGTGACTTCTCTTAAGAAAATATTTGTAGTATATGCTTCTCTTTGTTCTAGCCATCTCAAGACCTATTCTGCAACAATGTCATTTGCAAGAGAGATGACTATTGATTTTGTTAATTTGAAAGGATTGTTCGAGGAGATTTCATGCAGTAATAGAAAAAAGAACGCAGTTCTAGCAACCTTGAATATGATTTACCTTCTCACCACTCCAAAGCTTCTATATGTAAAAGATGTACAGGGGAGATTGGACAAAAATACAGATTTCAAGAAAATGTGACAAAGTAAACAAATTTCTTCTGACTTGTTTTCTCAATTAAATTAATTGTGTCAGGCTTGGTCTCTCTTCCCCTATGCATCCTATGGATAGTACCCTTAACCTTCCCATCCTTTATACATCTACAATACCCAAAATCACGGACTCCTCTCTGCGTGTTCCCCCAACACAATGTCTTTGTCCCCTTCTTCGTTCAAGAGTTTATGGAAGTAAGATCGACATCTCCGTCTAATGAGTACCTCCTCCCCAGTACCTTGTTGTCCTCGTCCTTGATGCACTTCACTGGATCCAGATCACGAACCCTCCTCTCTTTATTAAATAAAAACTTAACCTGTTATTCGGGACAATTATAACTATACATCAAAACCTACGGTAATAAACCTAATAATCGATTTGGTTAGGTTCAATCCAGTCAGTTATAGGCGATTTTCAAAAATCATTGACACCCCTAGAAAGAAGTGATAGAAACCGTAACAACAAATTCTAGTGCAGTTAGGTTTCTTACCTTGTTTTGTAAATTCTTGTACAAGTGTAATTATGATATTAGTATTATAGTAGGAATATGATTTTTCATATTTAGATATTGTATATTGTATATTGTATATATATACCTCTTCATTAATGAAAATAATCAAGATATTATTTCTTTCATGGTATCAGAAGTCTGGGCAAAATTCCTTCTCCCAACTACACTTCCGCCGCCTAGCACCCTCGGAATCCGCGATTCCAACACTTTTTTTTCTTTTAAAATTTTTCCTATCTTCCCTAATTCTCTTCATAATCCCTATTTCTCCTCTTGTTCTTTCATTATGTCTACTTCAAAGAACACGTTTCATCACGCCCTTACCGTCTCCAACATCAAGAACCACATCCCTATCGTTCTTGAGATGGAAAACGTCCAATACGTGACGTGGGCAGAATTATTTAAAGTTCACGCACGCTCGCATCAAGTCCTTCACCACATCATCCCCGCAGATACAGGAAAGGAGAAGGTGCCTACCGCCAATGATGACCCTGTGTTATGGACGATTCTTGATGCTACCGTACTCCAGTGGATATATTCCACTATCTTTACGGACCTTTTGCAGACGATTATTGAATCTGATGCCACGACTATGGATACTTGGAATAGGGTGCGTGATATATTCCAAGATAACAAACATTTTCGTGCCGTCACTCTTGAGCAGGAATTCTCCCATGTAACTATGGAGGATTTTCCAAATGTCTTAGCTTATTGTAAAAGGCTGAAGGAATTGGCGGATTAATTCAAGAACGTTGGTGGGGCCGTCACGAATGATCATCTTGTTCTTCAAATGGTTGTCGGCCTATCCGAGGCTTATAATGGTGTTGGGACTCTTCTTCATCAAAGCAACCCTCTTCCTCCGTTTTATCAAGCCCGATCTATGCTCACCCTTAAAGAGGCATGATTGGCTAAAAAGGCCGCAACTGGAGCAACTTTCGCCATGATGACGGCCTCCCCACAAAATTCATACTCTTCATCATCTTCGGCTAATTCCACTCAAAATTACAACGGGGGTGGAAAACGGGGGTGGAAAACGGGGTTAAAATCGGAAGTTCGAAGGAAAAGGCACGGCCGGGGCAATGGGAGCAGCCGCGGCGGCAACGGTGGCGACAATAGTGGTCAGGGTGGCAGTCGACAGAGGCAACCGCAACTTGGGTCAGGGTAGTGAGCCAACAGTGCCGCTGGCCAGTGGGCCTGGCAGTGGCCTAACTGGCCCAGTTACCCCTTTCCAGTTCTAACAGTCTACCTAGCGAATTGGGCCAACCAGCAGAGGCCCAATTCGTAGCCAGTTCCAACAGTTTACCTAGTGAATTGGGTCAGCCAGCAGAGGCCCAATTTGCGGCGATTCGATCGATCGGTCGTTAGGCCTTGTCGTGAGCCTTCACGGCCATGGCCCAACAACAGTTCTGACACCCACAGATATTGAGGCCGTGATGCATACACTTGGATTAAATCTCTCGGATACAAATTGGTACATGGACACCGGAGCCACTTCTCATATGACGTCCGCACAAGGTAATATCGTCTTATTTCAATTTGAGCAAAAATCATGGCATAATTATTGGTAATGGCAATTCAATTCCAATTCATGGTTATGGTCACACAAATTTGTCCCCCCCCTCAATATCAAGCCCAGTAGGCCCACTGTCTGTTGGCCAGTCCCGAGGCAGTTCGCCAACGTCCCAGTCTAGTCCATTTTTATTCCGAGTCAAGGGCCCGTTACTCGTAGCCAAAGGGCTATTTTTAAACCTAAACGACATTTTCATTTACATTCTAATGCCACTAAATCACCCCTACCACGGAACCCATTATCTGCCCTTCATGACCCGAATTGAAAAATGGCCATGGATGATGAATATAATACTATTATTGAAAATAAGACGTGGGAGTTGGTGCTCCATCTGACTGGTGTCAATATTATTCGGTCTATGTGGTTTTTACTCATAAGGAAAATTCTGACGGTTCGTTTGAGAGGAATAAGACCCGTCTTGTAGGTAATGATAAAACTTAACAGGTTGGCGTGGATTGTGGTGAGACGTTTAGTCCGGTGGTCAAACCAGCTATCATTCACACTGTTCTCAGTTTGGCTCTCTATTAAGCATGGCATATTCATCAATTGGATGTGAAAAATACTTTCATTACACGGTGATCTTAAAGATATAGTTTACATGCATCAACCCTTGGGTTTTAAGGACCCCAATTATCCTCACCATGTTTGTTTGCTGAAAAACTCCTTATATGGGCTTAAGCAGGCCCCACGAGCTTGGTATAAGAGGTTTGCAGATTATGTGTCTACAATTGGATTTTCTCACAGCATATCTGATCATTCTCCGTTCATCAATCGCCATGGTACATCTCTAGCATACATTCTCTTATATGTAGATGATATAATTTTGACTGAATCCTCAGATAATTTGCGCAAGTCTATCATATCCGTTCTCAGTTCAGAATTTGCTATGAAAAACTTGAGGCCCTTGAGTTATTTTTTGGGCATAGTTGTAACTCAACGTGCATGTGGTCTATTTTTATCCCAGAAGAAGTATGCGGCTGAGATTATTGAGAGAGCTGGCATGTCATATTGCAAGTCCTCTTTCACTCCGGTTGATACCAAATCGAAGCTGAGTGCTACTTCTAGCACACTATATGAGGATCCCACCAATTATCGTAGTCTTGCAGAGGCTCTTCAGTATCTTACTTTCACAAGACCAAATATTACTTATGCAGTTCAGCAGGTGTGTTTATTTATGCATGATCCGCGGATTGAGCACATGCATGCGCTAAAATGCATTATACGATATATACAACGCACACTTGATTATGGATTTCATTTATATCCATCCTCCGTCTCTACTCTCGTGTCGTATACATATGTTGATTGGGGTGGATGTCCAGATACCAGACGTTCAACGTCTAGTTATTGTATGTTTCTTAGTGATAACTTGGTCTCTTAGTCTGCAAAACGCCAGGCTACGTTATCACGATCCAGTGTAGAGGCCGAGTATCGATGAGTAGCCAATGTGGTGTCGGAGTCATGTTGGCTGCGTAATCTTTTATTAGAGCTTCACTTTTCTATCCAGAGAGCTACGTTGGTCTACTGTGATAATGTTAGTGTCGTCTATCTCTCTGGGTATCCGGTCCAACATCAGTGCACTAAACATATCGATATGGATATTCATTTTGTTCGCGAAAAGGTAGCCGTGGACAAGTCCATGTCTTGCATGTCCCTTCAAGGTACCAAATTGCTGACATTTTTACTAAGGGTCTTCCATTGGTTCTGTTTGAAGATTTTAGGGACAGTCTCATCGTACGACAATCGCCTGCTATGACTGCGGGAGTGTGATAGAAACCGTAACAACAAATTCTAGTGTAGTTAGGTTTCTTACCTTATTTTGTAAATTCTTGTATAAGTGTAATTAGGATATTAGTATTATAGTAGAAATATAATTTTTCATATTTAGAGATTGTATATTGTATATATAGACCTCTTCATTAATGAAAATAATCAAGGGATTATTTTTTTCAAGAAGGATGCTCCTAGAGTGAACACGGAGAAATTTTTATGATATCCAATAAATTGTTATCATTTTACCCTTGCACTAATTGAACTAGATGTTAGTTTTTCCCTTGATCGACCACACTTTTCATATATTATGTTTGAGGGAATTGTTTTCAATTGAACGGATTGACTAATATAACAGGGAGGATTATTTCTCTTTACCATGACATAACTTGGTTTTCAGAAGTGAAATTTCAAATGTTAGATAATACTGGTAATTAGGGATGATATATAAGTTGGCTATCACTAGTAATTTTAAAGCTTACCCTCCTATGTAACGTTTTTTTCCTTTTTAATTAAAAAATGATCATATTTTAGATTGTAGAATAATTCAATTTTAAACGGGAGAAATAGTTTCGTAGCCTTTTACAATTTTTTAAAGTTTTATGACATTTTTACAAGAGATTTTCATTTTTTACACGTAAGATGTTGGAATATGTAAAGCAACAACGGAAATAGTAAATAACTATTACAGTGATCGAAAGGATAAACAATAATGAGGACAACAAGTTGTCAATATCTTGATCTTGAATGAAACTTCAAATATAGAACTTGTATTCGGAAATACAAGAACATGAACTGCTACACTTGTGGCTTGTAGATCCGTGAGAATACGAACGGTTCGAGTCATTCGTCTGTAAAGTTAACACCTGAAACACTTAGCAATCAATTAGAAAAACACAACACCATCAGCTGAGTCGAGAGATGGCTATCTGTCTTTAAGACAAGATTGTCCTCGTATATAGGCTTTATGGAAGTGTGAACAATAGTCTCCCAAGATGAAACAACAAACTATCAAGTAAGTGTGCAAAGCCTACACAAATGATCTCAGCGAAGAACACGAATAATGAAGATTCTACATTAGTAAATTTTCAACATAAGATATCTGAACAAAACACATAAGAGATCTGAAAAGACAATTTTCTTCTATTCAAATTGTAAGAGGGAAAGAGATCTTATTTCCTCATTTTAAACTTTCAATTTTACCTTAATGATATGATATATAGTCATACAAATATCTATCATTTATCCATAAGTTTCAACAATTGATTTCTTGAATTCTATGCACATTTGTTAGATTAGCACACCACCTAGACACAAGAGAGGAGTGAAATGTGCCTTGTCAAATTTTCTACCTCTTAAAATTTTGTCTAGTTCGAATAACAAACAGTTAAAACATAAATATAGGGAAATGGTTCTCCATGTTGGTTCAATTATCTATGTTCTTCCAAACTAGGTAGGACGTGATTAATACCCAATCTGTATTACATATCAAGTGAACCCTATTCTAACTATATGATGACTATTAATAAACTTAGCCCAAAAATAAATGATATTCCAATCTAAAATTAATATAGTCTGAAAACTAAATTATGGACATAACACACATATCTAAAAGCTAATCCACTGACAAGTTATGAACCTCTAGGACTAAAGTCAAAATACAAAGACTTCGGGGCATAACCTCAGGAATAGCATAACATCTAAAAATAAATAAAAGTATTGGAAGAGTATGTGGTATTGTTGGGATGAATCAACGAAGGTTGTCACTGAATCTAGGAATGTCCGCCTCTAGCCATGTGTTTTGTTAGCTGTGCACTCAACACCTGCCACATGAGGCAGGCCTAAACCGGCTAAGACCTCATTATTTTACATTTAATGAAGGTCTTAATCATAATCATTCATATTTTAATCATTAAGTTGTTTGTTTTGTTGATCTGGATCTTAATTTTTAAGTGTTTTTTTTATGTTTCAATCACTTAATGTGTCTGAATACATTTGAATGATTAAGATGTACATATCTAAATCTTAATGAAAACAAATGAGGTCTTAATATGTTAAACTGGTGATTAATTAATAGTCTTATGATTCTTATTTAAGCATTTTAATAAATGGTTAATCATATTGTAACTTAAACATATTTTTGGTAACGTGAAATTTAACTAAAATCTTTTTAGTTTAGTTACATTCATTTTATTCATGAAGTTCAATTTAAGACTTTTTTTATTTTCTATTAATCAATATTTCACTTTAATATATAATTTATACTAACAATTCGTAAACTTTAGTTATATTTGGATTTTTTTATTGCATAGGAGTAGGGCTGGGCATCGAGCCGAACGAGTCGAGCTCGAGCCGAGCCGAACGAGTCGAGCTCGAGCCGAGCCGAGCCAATTCGAGTGTATACCGAGCTGAGCCGAGCCCAACCGAGCTTTAAACAGTACCGAGCCGAACTAAGCCTGAGTCGAGCTCACCGAGCTTTTCTATATTTTGACCGAGCCCGAGCTGAATTGAGACGACTCTTTTTTTAAAATAAAAAATATAATTTAAGAAAGTATATGATTGTGATTAAACAAGCTATCATAAAAAACAACATTTACATTATTAAGTCAAGAATATGATAGCTTTAGTTTGAATTGTTAAAAATATATTCATATTACATTAAAAGTATGATTTAAGAAAGTGTATGTTCGTGATTAAACAACCTATATATTATCAAAAAAAACTTTGCATTATTAAGTCAAAACCATGATAATTTTTGTTGTTATCTAAAAATAAACACGTTAAAAATAATATTCATGTTAAACTAATTTATTAAGAAAAGTTACAAGTTTAATTTAGATATTAAAGTTGAATGGCGTAAATCTATATAATTTGTGAAATTAAAGATAAATAAATGATAGAATCATCAAACAATTTGATCAAGATAATAATATGGTATTAAATCCGTAAATTGCACATAATTAAAAGTTTAAATACAAGAAGTGAAACAATAACAATTTTATTACAAGCATCTAAATAGAGAAAGAATCCTCATCACTTTCACTAGAAACAAAATCTATGTCGAACTTCAATTTTATTTATTTATTTATTTTTTTATAATCGTCTGACTACTTCACTGGTATTACCCAGACAATCCTGGAGGTAATAGCACCGGTCCTTCAACAACTATCACCAGGTAAATCGCGGGATGTGCTCCGGTGACCAATTTTCTGGGAGCGTACAACTGATCAATGAGACAAGGTCAAATTCCCCAACATGCAGAATTTCTTCGTGCTTGCGGGGAATCGAACCCACGCTGTCCCATGCCAGAGCGCCTTATAGCGCCCAGGCTTTGCCACTGGACTATGCCCCGGAGGACACGAACTTCAATTTTTGATCTCTTATTTCAACATCCAGCCAATCTTTCTATTGTAGTTTCCATCATCGAGTGTCTTGTATCTCCTATTACTCTTCGACCTGCAGAAAACTGGATATGATTTTTGCCAATTTTTCCACCAGAACAAAAAATCAAAGTTGTTTGGATCATACACTTGTTCAGTGTTTAAAGATAAATTTAATTCTGTATTCATAGTCGTATCACTTGAACCAGCTGCAACAACTCGAGTTTATATTAATAATTTCTGCTATATCATATGTAATGGAACAACTAGAAGATACACTTGAGCTACAATTATATTTTTGCGCTTATACCTTATAGATTACACGTAATTTTTGCAAAACGTTTTCTTTTTGATGTGTCATTTCTTCTTCCGTCATAAATTTTTTATAAATATCAAAGAATGTATCAATAATAAGATACTTTTTAGTTGGATCAATCATGGTAGCTAAAGAAAATAAAATTGGGACGCTTTCCCAATATTTTTTGAATTTATCTTCCATATATGGAACAAAATCCGCAAAAATATCACAATCACGTTTTTCATTAAATTGCGATAAACATACCACGTATATGTCATAAACAAATTTATCGTAGGATAATAACTACCAGAAAACATTTTAGTTGCTTTATCAAAAGGTTGAAGCAACTCCATCAAAGATTCAATTATTTTTCAATTATTTGTAAAATTTGTTGGAAATTTGTCTTTGGTGGGGAGGTGCGTCCACCCATATTTAATGAATTAAACATTAGGGTTCCGCATGTTGGAGGCTTTGTCTCTTCACACGTGCATAATCTACTAAGTGAGTAGATGACCGTATGGCCAAGGATCGTCAAATTTCGTTGAGAAATGAAAGAGATATTGGTCCACGAAGTAAGGTGTTTGAGGCATGAAAATATGGTGTGGGACAAATCTACCAAATTGATGGGAAAAGGAAGAATTGCTCTCTTTATAAGTCTCAAAATTGGCTAAGGGTTTGGGACCCCAAGGGGTATCTCATGTGTTTGAATGAGGGAGGACCTAAATGTGCTTGGGTTCAAGGCTAAGCCCACAAGCGCGCCGCCGCCGCCCGCCCATCCCATCCGGTCCGGGCTCGGGTCATGGGTCTTGGGCTTTGGGCTTAGGGCTTATTCTGATAGACCCCCAAATTATTTAATATTTACAGTTTGGTCCCTGAAGTTTCTGAAAAGATGAATTTGGGAACGACGGAGCCTACCGTTTGGATTGATTTTTGGAGCATTAACCAGCCATTACTTGGTTGATTAACTCCTCCATAAACAACCCTCCATCAATGGCCATAAACATGCCATTACTTGGCTGTTTAATTCCCTCCTTCAATGGTCATTAACAACCATGTCTTGGCAGTTGAGTAGTCTCCCCTTATGTTATATATTGATATTTTTTTGCTCAATTGTGTGATACAGATAGAACACAGAAAAAAAAGACAACATATATACACAGGAAGTCAGTCCAAAACGTGAGCAGAAACGTTGGGACGAAAACAGAAAACTCTTCATTCCTTTCCATTATTCAGCAAGTCGTTTCGTGTTTTATTTTATTCGTCAGAATCAACCTATTTGCTTTGTAGTGTTGATTAGTTGATGTTTTATCTTGGGAGACTATTGCCCGTTAACGTAAAAGCATATATACGGGGCAATTTTGTCTTAAAGACAGAGAGTCATCTCTCGACTCAACACACAGTTGTAACAATCCAGATTTAGTGTTTCTTGATTTCAGGTTATCAAGATCAAACGCTCAACAAGCTTGCGGCAGTTCTGAATATTAGCTACTTGTTTATCCTTTCGAACACTTGTAATATTTATTTACTTCTCGTACTGCTTTACATATCCAACAAAACTTGAATATTTTGCCGCACATATTGGTTATACTAATCAATAATTATACTTCTATATTCATATAATACACATAAAAGCTCATAAGTTGTTGTATTCCATCTATTGGGACAATCTAATGGAAATTTTCTACAACGAATATTTGCTGCCTTACATAAAATTTTAAATTCTCTTCTTTTATTTCGATTACAAACAATTAATAATGCAACTTTTTAAACTTTTGTAAGACTTTCATTACAATATTTTAAAGCATCTTGCACACAAAGATTTAAAATATGACAGACCCATCTGACATGAAAAAATTTACTATGCAAAGGACTCAGCTGATTTTTAAGATTTTCAATTGCAACATTATTGGTTGCTTTATCAAAAGCAGCAGAAATAATTTTATTAATAATACCATATTATATACAAGTACCTGTTAAATATACACAATACACACACAATATACATGTGTATATTGTGTATATTTGGCTCTCGGTTTTTCCCCTTGTACCGTGTAGAATTAGGTAGTATTTTAGTATCCTAGTTTAAGTAATGTTGTAATGTAATTAGTATTGTACACTTACCATAATATTTGTATTACCATAAATGTATAGTTAGTATCCAAGTAGAATAAGATTTTAGGAGTAGAATAGGAATAAGATTCTCCTATTATGGAAATATGTAACTTGTATATATAGTCTTTCAATCAATGAAAATAATCAAGGGATTATTTCTTTCATGGTATCAGAAGTCTAGGTCTTAAATTTCTCTCTCAAAAATCCTCCCAATTTCCGTCCACCAACATCAATTTCCGAGCCTCTCCTCCTCGGAATTCGTGGCGAACGGTTTATCCTCTCTTCCCAAAATTTTCTTCCAAATCCCTCAATCACATATTATTCTATCAATATGTCTACATCACGGAACACATTTCATCCTGCCCTTATAGTTTCTAACATCAAAAATAACATCACTCTTGTTCTTGAAATAGAAAACGTCCAATATGCGACGTGGGCCGAACTGTTCAAAATTCACGCACGCTCGCATCAAGTCATCCATCACATAATTCCCGAGACTCCTAAGGATACGGAGGTGCCAAAACGCGAGGATGATCCTAAGTTGTGGACGACTCTTGATGCTACCGTCCTTTAGTGGATATATTCCACAATTTCTACCGACCTTTTGCAGACGATTATTGAACATGACGCTACGGCGCAGGCAACTTGGGATATACTACGTGATATATTCCAAGATAATCAGAATTCTAGAGCTGTTACTCTTGAGCAAGATTTCTCCCACGTAAATATGGAAGATTTCCCTAACGTTTCAGCCTATTGCAAAAGATTGAAGGAATTGGCGGACCAACTCCACAACGTTGGTGCGCCGGTTTCGAATGATCGTTTGGTCCTCCAAATGGTTTCAGGCCTCTCCGAAGCCTATAGTGGTGTTGGCACATTTCTTCGTCAAAGCAATCCACTTCCGCAATTTTATCAAGCTCGTTCTATGCTTACACTCGAAGAAGAGGGCATGGCTAAAAAGGCGGCTACCGGTACTAGTCCTGTAGTTATGATGACCGAATCCACTGTCCATCCTCCCGGTTCCAACAACTTGGGCCAAACCTGCACCAACGTTGGCGGCAAAAAGGGAGGAAATAAGAAAAATAATGGCAAGAATCGCGGCGGCAACAACGAAGGCAACGACACAATGGTGGTGGCGGTGGGGGCCCTCGCAGTGGTCAGCAGCAGCAACAGCAGTTTTGGGCCTCACAGTGAGCCTCGATGCAGTGGTAGTGGGCCCCACAACCACAGTTTGGGCCTAGTCAAGTTTCGCCACCCAGCGTTAGGCGGCCCGGCGATCCAGGCCCAGTGCCCACCGCTTGGTCCACATACAACCAACGATCGTTAGGGTCAAGCGACAGCGAGTACTTGGGCCTCGGCCCCCGCAGGTCCATCACGCAGCGGCACCCACGTCTACCGACATCGAAGCTGCAATGCACACGCTTGGTTTAAATCCTCCGGACCCAAATTGGTATATGGACACCGGTGCCACTACCCACATGACATCTGATTCAGGTACGCTCTCGTCTTATTCCAATTTGAACAATCCTCGCGGCATAATTGTTGGTAATAGTAATTCTATTCCAATTCGTGGTTATGGTCATAAAACTTTATCTCCCCCTCATCCCCCTCTTATCTTGAAAAACACCCTACATGCCCCCCAATTGATTAAAAACTTAGTCTTTGTCCGTAAATTCACTACTGACAATTCTGTTTCTATTGAATTTGATCCATTAGGTTTCTCTGTGAAGGATTTCAAGACTGGGAGTCCTCTCATGAGGTGTGATAGTAGGGGATATCTTTATCCTATCACACCCAGTTCCGGTCCATCGAGTCAAGCCTTGCCATCCGCATTTGCAGCCCTTTCTCCTTCCTTGTGGCATGCTCGTCTTGGTCATCCGGGATCATCTATTTTGTCGTCATTAGATAAAAATAATTTTATTTCAGGTAAGGGTACGAGTAGTACTCCAAATTGTCAGTCTTGTTCTTCATGAGGTGTAACTTGTATATATAGTCTTTCAATCAATGAAAATAATCAAGAGATTATTTCTTTCGATACCAATAATAGAATGAGCAAATATTAATATCAGAATGTCTGTCATCCAAAATTTTAAATAATATTTTTTTTTTTTTTGCATTTTCCAATTCTCATCTATCCAGTGTCCAGTTACGCATATAAAATCCAAACCGGATTTAGCTTCCCATAAATAAGAAGTTAATGAAATCTTACCCGTAAATTTATTAGATAAATAATCAATTAAATCGTTCTGGTATTTCAAAAACATCTTTCTATAAGCAGGTTGTAGAGAACAAGTAATAAGATTCTCAAAATCATTGTTATCTGCTAATGAACAAGTAATTTTTTTTTTAATCATATTTCCATTTTTTAAATTCTTTAGAAGATTGAATTACTCGTTGTTCTTGTGGACTGTTTAAATCTTCATCAAAGTTATGTATGTTGATTAAATGTCTTCTGAGTGTAGTAATACCACTGCTATATTTTTGAGTTGTAAAAGTCTTTTTACAATGATTACATTTAGTCTTACCATTTTCGAGTATTGAAAAACTTTGCCATATTTTGCTTCTTTTCCTAGATGATGAAATATTACGAGAATTGGAAACAATGTGTTTGAGAAGAGAAAATGACTGAGAGTTTGGTGGAAAATGAGAAAAACGAACGTGCATTTATATAGTAGGGGGGAAAAGATTAGATAGGTATTAAAAAAGAAAACAAATCTTTTTGTTAAGATTGTTAAGCCAATTAACTCAAAATTTGGCAAATTTCATGTTGCCAACGGTAAAGCTTCAACGTTCAGATCTATGAGGGCCTTCTTAAAAATCATATCTTGAATAAAAAATTATTTTCCCTAATTGCGTATTATTATTTGTTTAAATGGTGCAATTTTTTTTCCACTGAAGAAGAATGTTCTGTATTTTCAAACTTCATAGTGTGCTTACAAATTGTACCACGTCAATTTATAGTTTTAAATTAAAATGGTTAATTGCATCACTGACTCATATATAAAGGTGTTCATGATTTGGTGAAAAATTGATCAAAATCGATAAATTATATACACAATATGTATAACTATTTATATGCAATATATCATTTTCATAAATAATTTAAATATTTTGTATAATTTTAATCAAAATGAAGACATAAATTAAAAATAATTTATGAAATACCTATAAGATTTTTACCTAGGCTGTTTTTTATCTTTCTTGTAAACTTTATTCACCTAATTAAAATTTATAGATCTCAAGAAATTTTCTCAATAATTCAAAAATTATAGTCACCATAATAAAATGATAGCAAAGAATTATGAGTTGGCAGCTAATGGAAAATTATTTTATAATTGTAGAAAGAAAAAGAGAGACGAAATAGCATTGAATTTCTTAATAATCCAACAAAACCGAACCAAACTAACAATAATCAAATAGATAAATATGTATTGTATTTGGTTTGAATTGATTTTAATAATTGAAAAATTAATTTAATTTCGATTTTAACCAAAAATCGACTCAAATCGAACCATGAACACCCCTACTCATATAGTAGGCTTAGGTTACATTGCGGTTAAGAATTACTTACATCGAATAAATTTTAATTATATAACTATTAAATTAACATTTAAGTTAAATATTTCATTTACTAGGTAATTGAGCCTAATGAATGAATATAATTTCTTAAATCGAGCCAAGCCGAGCTAGCTCAATCGAGCCTGAGCTTTGACCGAGCCCCAAGTCGGCCCGACTCTTTGCCTAGCTCTACATAGGGGATATGAGAATGAGAAATGGGGAAGGGATTAATAATGTGGGAATTCGAACCCTCACCGATAATGTGAAAATTCAGGTAACCAACCAACTGAAATATTAGATCTCTACATTATATTTGAATTTAGTTCTCATATTAACCTAGTTATGTTTATTTTTTTTTTACTCAATCAACTTAATATGAATTTTATATTTATTAAATACATAATTATAAATCATAAATTAAATATTTAAGAGCCTAACTCGAACTCAACTCGCTCGACTACAGTGTCAAAGATGGATTGAGCGACACCAACATGATACTATAAAATATTAAAAATAATCAATTAAATTAGATAACCAATATATCTTGTGGTTGAGCATGATAATATGGCGAAATTGGGAGAAAAATGCAATATTCAAGTCCCAATGGAGGTTCTCAAGTAATATTACTTATCTCTTTGTGCTTTTTACTTTTTTTTATATTAGAAATAATGATAAAAAATCACATTAACTTGCTCCCTTTTCCTACCTGAATTATAACTATGTATGTAACTATGTATTCCTAATTGAGTAGATGGCAACCCCTAATTAGATTTGAGGTATGTTTTAATACCGTTCAGGTAAGAAAAGGAATAATTGATAGTTGTAATGGAAAACTCGCGGAAAAGGGATTGTTCTGATTGCTTTTTATTGTAGTTATTTTAGCTTTGGTATTTATATGTTGTAGTTTGATTGATGATCGGAAGAATCCACATGAATTTACAAGGGATGTGTTGAATAGTTGCATTGCCAAGAATCAAATCACTAAACGGAAAACAGATGCATTTAAGGTTAGTTTTTACTTTAATGTCTTTAATATCTGCAAGTTTCAGAAATTTGGATTGCTTTTGGTTTTATCTATTTATCCTGAACCTAATTTTGAACAAATTGTTTAGAGCGTTTTATCTGCTCCCTCTTCCCCTTACGAGCCCCACTACTATTGTGCTATTATTATCGTATTCATCAACTTTATTACTGCTGTCGTTCCCTTTACTATTCTACTATCAATACTTCTCTCTTCTAATGTATTTGCATCCTAGCTTTTTGCTCTTGTATCTTTTAAACCTGTTTTAAAAAATGCTTTTTTTGAGCCGAGAGTCTTATCGGAAACAGACTCTCTACCTCTCCCAAGGCAGGGGTAAGGTCTGCGTACACCTATGAGATCACACTAGGCATGTTGTTGTTGTAATTTTGAACAATTTATTGTGTTTTCGTACCTATTTTAGATAGCTAGAGATCCCAAGTTTGAAAGTAAATGACTAATGACAGATTATCTGTATGTCATTTGGAGATAGAAATAGTCATAATGAAGAATGTGTTAAATAAACAAGAAAAATAACATAAATATATGAAAAGGTAAAATTTAAGAAGTATAGAACAAGAATTGAAGGAAGGGGGGAGTCTTTTTCAGAAAGTTTGAGACTTTTCATCTTATGGTTGTGGAAACTTATGTTAGTTCAAGTTCAAGTACTAAGGACCTCCGAAATAGCCGTTTCTTTTGAGTCTTGTTCCCTGATAACATGCCATGAATGAACTTGATATATGATTTGTTGAGTCCTAATGGAGGTTCTTTACTCGTGAGGAGGAAATAGAAACCGACAGTCACTTACTCCTACACTGTGTTGCCACCTCACAGTTGTTGCAGATTTTTCTGAATTATTTGGGCATTAAATGGGTAATGCTAAGTTCTGTAGCAGGGTTAATGAAGACCTAATCTCTTCTAGGGTCATTTTCGAACGTTTGAGGCTCCATTCAAGGATGATAAAATCCTATGCTGTACTAAAAAGAATATGTTGTCTCATGTGTAAAATGGAATTGGTAGAGGACATATTTACTTATTTATTTTAACATTCAACACGTTCCTCATGTGTTGGTATTTTTCCCCGGGCCAAGCATGTGAAAATTCTTTAGTCATAGGTGCCAATAAGACTTGAACCTAAACTCCTTTCCAGGGGAATGATCAACTGGTTTTATCAAATTGTTGAATTATGCTTAGATCAAAACCTGAGTGATGCTCTCTGTTTATAGCCGGACAAACATGTTGTTGGAATTTCAGTTTACAGTTTCTAGTGCAGCTTGACAGCATTCAAGGAACACGTATTGCTGATAAAAATTGCCTTAGAACGTTTCATGATATGATCTCTATGCAATTGATGCGTCTTTGTGCAGTATCTTGTGAAAGATTGCTGAATACTTTGTCTTGTTCAATTTTCGATAACATTGAGTTGATATGCTTCGATTATAGAGTTGTTCTTGAAACTTCCGCTTTATTGATAATTTCTGGTTGTGTTGTAGCTGACATTTTACGTTGTTTTTGCGTAAGCAGGAAGCAAAATGCTTGGCTCAAGCACAAAGCTTATTACCAAATGGAGATGTAAAGGTGAAGCCTGAAATATAACAACTACATGATGGAAGTTTGTATTTAACTACTCAGGTTGATTTAGCATATTTCGTTAGTGGTCTTTAATGTCCTTGTTCAAGAAGACTTTAAATTTCAAGAATGTATTCTTGTAAAATGTATGTAATAGATTTATGTATCACAAATTAATTTCATGATTATCTTTGTTGTAACTACCTCCCATAAGAATTGTGAAAGATTGTGTCATGTGTAATCAACCTTCCCTCGGCTTCTCTCGCTAGTGGAACTTCCAGAATAGAAAAGATAGATTGTCCAATTAGTGAAACATGGGGAAGGGTGGGAGAAGGATTAGTAGTATCTAAATGCATATATTGTATTTCCTAAAATGTTTTGTATGGTCCATGGTCGTCTCCAATTCTTGCAGATGATCCTTTTAAGAGAAATATCTACCTCACCTTGACTTAAAATAGTTGCATGAGCCAATTTTTTCATATGGCCGTAACTGCATCCTGACATCACTTCAGAGTTCAGATAGCCTTACTTCCAAGTGATTAAACATCATGGTAATACTTTATAGTAATGCTAGAGAAATCACTCCTTTGTAGTTTGTATGATGAGATATTGCCTGGTGACGAGCATTCTACTATTGGGACTTAGAGTGGAGACACCAATATAGAGAAGAAGGCAAGGGTCCAGCCAACTTCTGTTAGTTATATCATATTATAAAAATCAGTTCCTTGAAAATTAGAGGAGAATGTGGTGAAAAAAGGAGGGGAGACCAACAACCGATATACATTCAGAAAAGTATGCAATTACTTTAGTACTAAGATTTAGAATCACTTTGAGGGGGCCTCTGAGTCGAGGAACATGTGTGAGGTGTATGCGCATTTTTTTTTATCATGAGGTGGTACAACTGAGGACATGACCTTAGATAAAAAAAATTTGGAGGTCGAGAATTAGAGTAAAAGGTTAGTGGGTAATTGAGTTTTTATCACATTATGCAAGAGAGGTAGGGGGCTTGCCTCGTCATAGTATTTTATCAAAGTACTGGTTGGTTATTAGTTTGGATCTTTTGAAGACCAACTGAGGTGAATTTTTTCTTTTTTTCTGTGTATTTAGAGGGGAATAGACTGAGCAAGATAAAAATGGAAGATTGTATTTGTTAATGTGCCTATCACATCTTGTTACATCCTATGATCAGTTGTTATGAGATGTAGCCCAACGGTGAAGGGTGTTAAAAAATGATCAGCTGTTAAGATCCAGGAGCCAGTCATATAGACACTACTCAATTCTTTTTTGGTCATACTATATACACTAATTGTCTTTAGCAAACAATTGAAAAATCAAAAACTCATGTACTGCAGCGAATAAGCAAATGGAGTTGAATTGATCTCAAACTCTATCAGTATTAGGAAGGATCAACTCTTGTCAAGCAAGAACTGTCTAGAACTAAATAGTTTGTCTTCACAAAAGTTAAATTATAATTTCAGTGGAGCTCTCCAAAACAAGGGATAATGTCATTGACGAGTAATCAGATCACTCTATTATACCATACTAAATTATTGTTACCCAGTCTTTGCCTTTGCTCCCAATCCATCTATAGCTTTTATTAATTTCCTTTAAAGACTTGACAGTACAGATGAAGTATTGTATCCTCATGCTGCTGTTAATCACCTGATTTTTCATGAATATATGCTACTAAATGTTCCATAATATCGTCGTAATGGTGGGTATCTGCATGCACAATGCATTTTAAAGCCACTGATTTTATCATCTGCATATGTACTATAAACTGACGTATGTCCTGTTCTGCTTCTCAACCAGATATTCTGAGGAAAATATTTGTTGCCATACTCAGAGGCAAAAACCGTTTAATGTTGGAAATATGGCTACACATGCATTCAGCACTGTGCTCTAGGAAGTGTGTAGAAAGTAGATTAGCTGATATCCTAGGGGGCTCATGTTAGTGCTTGCATTATGACTTTTGCTAGAATTTTTAAATCACTTTACCTCATTATATCTCATTTCTTGCTTGTTGACCTTCTCTTGATCTGTAAGTTCTGTTATTTGGTTATTAAGCTACCTTTTAATAAATAAGAATTTGATGTTAAATTTGCTGTTGTTGGATCGGTATAGTAATTGCTGATTTATGTGTAAATGCAATTAATGAAAGCCAGAAGAGGAGAGAGCTCTTTAGCTAATGATTTAATTTCCAATAACTGTATTGAAGGTGCCTCAAATTGTAATGTAGTTTCTCATGAACTGAATAATTAGTTGCATTTGCCTTATGTATTTTGTGTACTCGGCGAAATTTGGTGTAGAATTGAACTATTTTTTTTTTTTGGGTGGTGGGTTATAGGTGATTTTGATAATTAAAAGGTGGGGAAATGGGAGATGCTTTTCAAACGAGGAAAGAAAAGAGAGAGCTTTTAGCTTATGATATAGGAAAATGCGGATCTAGGATTTTTACTTGGGGTGTTCGAAAAAATAATAAAAGCTAAATATAAAAAATAATGTTGTCCTTGAGAATAGAACCTGGGATGCCAAGGACAATTTTGAATACCCTGGACCACATGAACTAACCTTTTGCATTTGTTTAGGATGTACAAAAGTTAATATATGTACATAAACATAGAAAGCTATCATATATATACATTGTAGTGTTTTTCCAAGGGTGTTCACCCCAACTAAATTTTCCCCTTAGTCATTTAAAAGCATGTTGTATTAAAACCCTTATGGTTAGCACCTTGGTTTATCCCCAACGGGGCCATCTGTACAGTTCACTTTTACGCAGAGGCATAAAAACTACTGAGAATTTGTGATGGTGCTCTAAGTCGGATAATTATTTTAGAGTTGTCACCTAATTTATAGATAAATTAGGAAAACCAAGTGAAAGGGTTTATTCAACAAATTAAAAATCATATTTAAACTAGAGTCAAAGGTAAGGGTTCTGGTAATCTCATAGGGAAGGTGTTAGACGCCCCAAAATTAAGGATCCGTAAAATACGGTTGACCTTCGGGTTCTATAGAATGATTTGAATTGATGTAAGTGTTTAAAAATATCCGCATAAAATACTTGTCATTCATTTATTTGAAACTAAGGTTTTATTTTAAAACAAAAGAGTTAGGTCTCTGCCAAAATAGTATGCACATGAATAATTTTTTTTTCGGACTAAGAACACTCAAATATTAATTTTGAGTAAAACTCCACTTTTAGTCCAATAATATTTTCCAATTACACTATGCATCTTTTGAAAATCTTTTTTGAGGATTTGAAATGAGTATAATTCCTTTGCAATGACAAGATTCTGGTATTTGAAAAGAAGTAAAAATGGTTTTACTTTTTATTCTTTTGCATGCTATATATCCCAACGTCAATCCATATTCAACATTCCAATGCAAATAGTAAGAATACCCAAGTTCTTTTGCATGATAATTTTATTCTTTTTATTCTCTTCTCATCATGAAACGGCAGAGGCAAAGAGTACGGGGAAAAGCCCAGTTAGAAAGCATCTACAAATATCTAATGCAAATGACTCAGATTTATAGGAACTCATGTAATGTACTACTTCAAGTGAACCATGTCTATGTTTGGCAATTAAATTCCATGTAAATAAAACAATTAAAGACAGCCCGTTCTGGACATGATTCAGATCTAAGACTCTTTTAAAACAGGATTATGGTCCTATTATCATGTCTATGTAGCTCTTAACTTAGTAGCAGAGATGACACAGGAGTATTACTCACAGTTCAAGCCACACAAGGTGCAGATTATGCAAGCATAGACATAACAGTCACACACATATTCTTCTAATCTCACCCAAAACAGTCAAGTAACTTAACCAAACCAAAACAAACAAGGATGGATAAAATAAGGCACCTGACTAGACTATTCAGATTCTCTTCATGCCATTGACTCAGAACACATGTTATCTAAACAAAAACTCAATTTTGGTCTTATATGATCTGGAGAATTTATGCAGAGAAAAAGAAAAATATGCATATTGTGAGTATATGATCAGTGTTGTCATGTTCCTCTAAAATGGAAGGACCCCTTGATATGTTTAGATACAAGTCCTAATTCTTATATGTGATCAAACTAAGTAGCAAATTCTGAAGCCAAACCAGTCATGGGGAGATGCATAAACACATGTTAACAATCAAGATTCTAACTCCATATGTTGCATTGGTAGTCTTAACCAGTCTAATGTAAATAGACATGGTCACAGAAGCAAGCAAGACATTTTTTGAACTTAACTAACAGGAGCAGAGCCATAGCAGGATACTCTAAACATGTTATCTTAAAAACTTTACACACAAATCATACTATTTCAATAAGTAGTAGTCATGAACTAGATTGACAAAGCTAGATTACTTAACATAGTTCTCAAAATAAGAACAAATCCATAGGGGAAGGTCCTTAATGCTATCCTCTCCTAAAACATGCTTCGGGGTAAGGTAAGTAGTGAACACAGGTTGACATGTGATGAATATGATCATTAAGCAGATAATGTGCTACCAGATTCTAATCTCATACTCTTCATTGTTCCCACATAGCATCATTTAGACCAAAACAACTCAGACAGAATGATTAACGGACATTCAAAATATAACATATCACTTTGCACATTGTCAACCTAATGGAAAAAAATATGCCACTTCTTTTAAACAAAGGAGACCCAAACTCAGATTCATAGAACAACAAATGCAAAGTTCAAACATATTTACCCAATTCTAAGTTAAGACACTTCATTTTAAACCTACTAAGACCTAGGTTTATTTCAACAAGCTCTTAAATTTATCTCAAGGCACTTAACAGTTTAGATAACCAGGTGTGACAATCTATTTGATTGTTTCATAACATTGAAGCTTCTCTTAAGTCAGGTTAGGGTTCCTTCCATACTATTCCTTTAATGATATAAGTAAGCAAATACAGATACCACATTCATTTTAGGGTCATGGAACATGTACAACTTGTTTAGCCAAAGTATTTCTTTCATTTTTAACCAATAAGAGGTCATGATGAGCATGGTATAGATTTAACAGATCCAACATTATATCACATAGGCTAGAAGTGCTGTAAACTTACCTAAGATTCATACTGAGCTTAAACCAAACATATTAGAACCTATTGCTCATGACAACTAAATTAAACAGGGGTAACATTCCATGTTTTAGTTCATTTCTAGGTCAAATCTACTACCCAGTGATGTAACAAGCAACAACATGATATTAAATCAACTAAACATACTTCTTAATACGCTCTTGAACAATCAGAACAAGTATTACACACTAATTCACACCCCTAATTCAACATTTGAGGCACAAATTAGTTTATGACAAACATGATACTAGAACACAATTATCACATGACATATTACTTCAACTAAACATGCTTATTTAGTCACATTAACACATAATACAAGGTATGAATAAAAATTTAATAGGAAAGACTAGATGAAAATCGAGTTACCTTGTGTGGAGGCAGCCGAAAGATCAACGGTAAGCTTGTTCTTCACTCGGGGACTTCGAAACTCGTAAATCACATGAAAAGCGATGAATTTTAGTTGTGAATGACCAATTATACTAGATCTGGGTTCCACCAAAGGGCTGGATCCCAACCTAAGTGATTAAGGCTCTCAATCAATGTGAATGCCTATATTAAGTTTTTCGGGCCTCTTAAAATGAAGCAAAATGGTCATTATTTATAGGATTCGATGGAAACCCTAGCAGATCCAAGGATCCGATGTGGGAGAGCCAAATTGTGGGGAGGGGGGGGGGGGGAATTCCCTCTAATTCGTTCTTCAACCAATAAGAATGTATGAAATCGTGAATCGGACAAGGAGCAATTCATGCTTGTAGAAAAAGCACAAAGAGGGGCGACCTCACCTATTTTAAGGTATGGGGTCTGGTGGCGTGACTGTGGCAAGATGTCAAGAGCCATTCTTGCCATTTTCGGCTCCTGTGGCACTGCACGTGGTGAGCGTACCACCTTTGCCTCGCCATTTTTGGCAATTCAGGAACAAAGCCTCTTCGGCTAGGTTTATTGCAATTGAGGAAAGAGAGATCGGAGCTTTTCCCATTTCTTTCACACTTAAATGGAGCTTTGGGCTGAATTTTGGGTCATCTGGCCTTGGGCTCAGCCGATTTGTCTTTTAAATAAATGGCCCAACGAATTTTAATACAATACTAATCAATTGCGGCCATATTTTGTAAATAGCTTAATTAGATTAAAAGCTTCATTTTAAACACAAATTTGACACTGATTAGGATTTAGAAAATTAAAATTGTGCAAAAGTCTTTTAAATTTTAAAACACGACTTGAAATTGAGATGTACTTCCCTTATCGTATTTAATTTAGATAATTTCCTGACTTTGACGGAGTGGAACATTAATTATTTAATATTGAGACTTTTTTTAAAATAACTACATTTATAATTGTCGATTAAAATTCCAAAATTATGATTAATGGTCAAAATTATGTAAAATTAGGACATGATATACAATATATATACCGAGTGATATTTTATCAAATGAAATGACAAAATACTCCTAGAATAATTTTGTAAACTCATATTCGACATGTAAAAAGTATATTTCAACTCCGTCTGTGACTCGAGATCTTTGAATAATTAAATAAAATTATTAGAGGGTAAAAATTAGGTGTCAAACATTGGTTATGGTATTATTTCCACATAGAGTACTTGCTCCTGTATGTGTGACTAATGAAATATCTACATTAGGTAAACACACACTTTTAGGATTTTCAGTTCTTGATACAGTGTTTTTATCCAATTGATTTATGTCAGCTACCATATGGTTAGTAGCACATGTGTCTACTATCCAATTCTGATTGTTGTTTGACACCATTAATGTTGCACTTGTACCTGCAATGTTACTTGAGTCAATATCACTTGCATTCTCAACTAAGCAACTAGATATACCTTCCATTTTAGCATTGTACTGATTGTTGGTGTCTGATGACTCAAGCTTATTATTCAAGAACTGTAGAATCTGTTGATATTAATCTTGAGTAAGGTTGCACGAGTTCATCAGATTATTGTTGCAGACTTGAAAACTTGATGGTTGACTTGAGTGCTGGCCAACACCATAGTATGTAGGATCTGAAACCTGATTCTGATTTCCTCGATCACAATTGTCTGCATTCTTAGTTGACACACTATATGCTGCACCATTTCCACTATAACCTGATTCTGCTTTTTCATGAACTGCTTGGCTT
The DNA here is from genome assembly GCA_029783415.1 of Anisodus acutangulus. Taxonomy (NCBI): domain Eukaryota; kingdom Viridiplantae; phylum Streptophyta; class Magnoliopsida; order Solanales; family Solanaceae; genus Anisodus; species Anisodus acutangulus. Next base: position 46,581,371 of record CM056503.1, read on the forward strand.
TGTAGATGGATTTATACTTACCCCGCCTCAATTTGTATGTGATGTATTTGGTAACCAATAAGTTAACCATCTCGATTGTTCATGGCTCAGAGTTGATCAAAGAGTACGTTCATGGTTGTTTGCGACATTGTCTAGAGAGATCCTTTTTGACATTCACTTGTTGTCTACATCACGTGATATTTGGCTCTCCTTGAACCGACATTTTATGAATGCTAGTCAGGCCAAATCAGTTGAAATTAAGCGACAACTTACTACTACGCGCAAAGACGATTCCATGACCATTGATAAGTATCTCCGCGAGGCTAAAAAGAAGTTGATTCCCTTGCGGCCATTAGCTCTCCAGTTCCTAATTAAGATTTTATAGACTATGTTCTTCTTGGGTTAGGCAGGGAGTATGACACATTGATTGGAATCATTACTCACTTTCCAGCCCAGCTGTCTATTGAGGAACTTCGCACTAAGCTCTTGCTACATGAGCAACGACTGCAGCGCCTAAGGAATTAGACTTTGTAGTCTCTCATTGTTAAACAAAGGTAATATACATGTGATATACACTGAATATACAACAGTATATATCACAGGTATACAAAGCGATGTTGACATGACAAGCGATGGGTGATCAAGTGATGGGCCTCTCGACGTGACCCGCAGATTGTTGATAATAGGATCTTGTATATATGGTATATTTATGTGTAGTATATTGTAGTGTAAAGGTTACCTTAATTAGTGTTATACACTTACCATAATTGTATAGTTAGAACTATGGTAGAATAAGGATTTAGAAATAGAATAGGAATATGATTCTCCTATTATGGAAATATGTAACTTGTATATATTGATAGACTGGCGCAAGGCATCGGAAGAGGCAGTCAAGATGATATCATCCACATACAACAGAATGTAGGCCAAGGACGACCCACGGCGGTAGATGAACAAGGAATTATCTGACCTGCTGTGAGTGAACTCAATAGTTGAAACAAAGTCAGCAAACCTCGTGTACCAGGCCCTTGGAGACTGCTTAAGCTCATATAAGGACTTCTTCAACAAACATACATGATGAGGACGGTTTGGATCCCTGAAACCCAACGGCTGATGCATATAGACTGTTTCCTTGAGATCACCATGTAGGAAAGCATTCTTGACATCCAACTGATGAATTGGCCAAGTCTTTGAAAGAGCCAAGCTAAGCACAGTGCGAATGGTAGCTGGTTTGACCACCGGACTAAACGTCTCACCACAATCTATCCCAACCTGCTGAGTCTTACCATCACCAACAAGTCGCGCCTTATGTCGAGCAAATGACCCATCTGAATTCTCCTTATGAGCAAAAATCCACATAGACCTGATAACATTAATACCATATGGACGGGGCACCAACTCCCACGTCTTATTATCAATAAGAGCATTATATTCATTAGTCATAGCAATTTTCCAATTAGGGTCATTTAATGCGGACACAGGATTGCGGGGCAAGGGGGATTTAGAGACATCAGAATGTAAATTAAAATGTCTTTTAGGTGTAAAAATACCCCGCTGACTACGAGTGACCGGTCTATGACTCGAGAAAGAATTGAGGAAATTTTGGGAATTTTCTGGGCTCGGGACAGGCCTTTCTTTGGCCCAAATCGATGCTTGGAATCGTTATGCGGACCGGTTCGAGTGGGCTAGGCGCCCGATTGCCGGAGCCATTCGATGGCTGGCCAGCGCAGGCGTGGGGCCCGGCCAGACGATGGAGCCCTTGGAGAATTTTGGGTGCGGGAGATGTCAGAAAAATTACGAATAATATCTGAGGATATTTGGTCATCCAAAAATTATACGACTTAGGCTCGGGAGTATGAACTTTTGTAAACGGAAATTGGGTTTCATAAAAAATGACATGGCGATTAATTATGATTTTCTTGGAGGATAAGTCAAAGCATTTATAACCACGATGATTTGACGGATAACCCAAAAATACACACGGGGTAGACCGAGCCTGAAGTTTGTTAATTGTGGTGGATGTGAATAACGGATAACACAAGCATCCAAAAATCCTAAGGTGAGAATAAGAAGGGTTCTTATTATATAAGATTTTGAGAGGGGAAGAATATGTCAGACCTTTAGACGGAATTATGTTAAGAAGATATGTGGCCATTTGTAGAGCATGATGCCAAAAATATGGAGGTATGGAGGCATGAATTAAGAGAGTTTGGACAATATTATTTATGGAACGAATTTTGCATTCGGCCTTCCCATTTTGTGAAGATGTATGAGGACATGAAAACTGAAAATTGATCCCATTATTAGCACAGAATTCCCGAAACTCCCTATTGTCATACTCTTTCCCATTATCACATTGAATATTTTTTATTTCTCTTTCGAATTGAGTACGAATGAACGCTCTAAATTTGATGAAGACGGAAAACACTTGTGATTTATTCGCAATTGGAAACGTCCACAAAAATCTAGAATAATCATCTAAAAAGAGAACATAATATCGATGACCCAATGAACTAAGAACATAAGACGTCCATAAGTCGCTATGAATAATAGCAAATGGCATTGAAGTATGAGAATTGGAGTCTACAAATGGCAACTTAACAATTTTTCCTAATGAACAAGACTGACAAAGTGGAGTACGACTCGTACCCTTATATGAAATAAAGCTATTTTTATCTAAAACTGATAAAATAGAAGACCCCGGATGACCCAGACGAACATGCCACATGGAAGGAGAGATGGCTGCAAATGCTGATGGCAAGGCTTGACTCGATGGACTGAAACCAGGTATGATAGGATACAGATTCCCCTACTATCACACCTCATGAGATGACTCCCCGTCTTGAAATCCTTCACAGAGAAACCAAAAGGATCAAATTCAACGGAAACGGAATTGTCAGTAGTGAACTTTCGGACATACACTAAATTTTTAATCAATTTAGGAGCATGTAAAGTATTTTTCAAGAAAAGGGGTGGATTAGGGGGAGACAAGGTTTTCTGATCATAACCCTGAATTGGAATAGAGTTGTCATTACCAACAATTATACCCCGAGGGGTGCTCAAATTGGAATAAGAGGAGAGAGTACCTGATTCGGAAGTCATGTGAGTAGTGGTCCCGATGTCCATATACCAATTTGGGTCCAGTTGAGTCAACCCCAACGTGTGCATCGCGACCTCGATATCGGTCTGAGTGGGGCCTGCTGCATGATGGGCTTGTGGAGGTCGGGGTCCAAGAATACCTAGGGGTGAGCGGGTCCGGGTACCCTAACATTTTTTAACTACCCGGACCCTACCCGGTAAAAGATCGGTTCCTAAATTTACTACCCGGAACCTACCCGTAGCAATCATTACCCGGAACCTACCCGGACTTGAGAGTCAGATGGGTAAATACTCTGTCAATAAAAAACACAAATTAAGCAACAATTTTTAAGCCTATGAGAATAAAAAGAGTTCTAAAATAATTTCATCAAGTAGTTTTTAGCTGCAATCAGAGTTTTTAGTACCTTATAAGAAGTTTTAGAAAACTTATTCATTGTAGAAAAGCTAATTATGTTACCAAAATCTAAAATTGCAAGTCAAATTTGACACTCAATTAATTGAACGTGTTGATTTCAAAATAAATTTGAAAATATCTGAATTAAACTTATTTTTCGTGTTCATAAGCTCTTCGATACAAAAGAAAAGCTTTATTATACTAGTAAATCCCTAAATTTCATCTTCACAACTACAAAAATATACACAAATTTTAAAAATAGATTTACATTTCAAATAAAAAAGTAATACAAATTGAAGATGAGTATCGCCTGAAATAGAACAGAAGCATATGATATTAAAAAGAAATTGAAGAGTTAGATATGAACCCATATGCATTTTAGGAATGACGTGAACACAACCAAAGGAGAGAAAGAGGCAAAGGTGAAGCTTCAATGACGACAACGATGAAAGTACCTGAGAGAAAGCTTCAACAACGGCGATGATGAAGCTCGGTGGTGTAGCTAAAACGTCCTTGTTATTGAGAGAGTTTTGGGGTGGGGAAAATCAATGCGCAGGCGTGCAACAAATAATTTTGGAGAAAGTTAAAAGTGGTCCAAATGTTAAAAAAAAAATTTAATATTTTATAGGTTCCGGTATCGGTTAGAATTAGGTACCACTGTCTCTATTCTTGAGAATCGAGCAGGACCCGAAATTGATCGGTTCCTAATTTTACTACCGGATCCTACCCGTTATTATAATATATCTACCCGGAACCTACCCGTTAGTGTCGGTTCGGTCGGGTATCTGGGTACCTGCACTGCTCACCCCTAAGAATACCGTCCGTGATGGAGTGGGTCGTAGGCTGAGCAGCCATTGGCCATCGCCGATGGGCCGCCGATCTTTGGTGTTGGGCATGAATCGTTGGCACCAGCTAGCCGGAATTTCTGCATGTATAGAAGGCTGGCGGCCGCCCACGCCCAGCTCCTTCTTTGGGACCAGGAGGTGGTGGGCCATCGTTCACTGGATGGGCCCACCGCCGCTTGTCGACCACCGAACCGCCATCGGCGTCGCGTTTGCCCCCGCGATTTTTGTTATTATTCTTGCGATTATTCTTGCCGCCACCATGATTATGGTTTTGGCCCTAATTATTAACAAAACCCAAAGAACTAGGAGAGGACGCCACCATGACGATGGGGCTCGCTCCGGTAGCCGCCTTTTTAGCCAAATCGGCTTCTTCCAAAGTAAGCATGGAGCGGGCTTGATAGAAGTCGGGAAGAGGGTTGCTTTGGCGAAGGAGAGTTCCAACACCATTATAGGCCTCCGAAATACCGACAACCAACTGTAGAACGAGACGATTATTAGTTATCGGTGCGCCAACATTACGGAGTTGATCTGTCAACTCCTTGAGTTTCTTGCAATATGCAGAAACGTTTGGAAATTCGTCCATTCGAACTAGAGAGAATTCCTGCTCGAGTGTGACAACGCGTGAATGTTGGTTGTCTTGGAATATGTCACGCAATCTATTCCATGCAGCTATAGCCGTGGTATCCGGCTCAATAATCGTCTGTAGAAGGTCCACCAAAATAGTGGCGTAGATCCACCGGAGAACGGTAGCATCAAGAGTAATCTATAACTCAGGATCCTCCGCAGGAAGGGGTCTAGCGGGAGGAATGATGTGATGATGAACTTGATAAGAGATAGCGTGAATTTTAAACAACTCCGCCCACGTCGCATATTGGACGTTTTCCATCTTAAGAACAATAGGGATACAGCTCTTGATATTGGAAATCATGAGGGCAGGGTGATAATTGTTCTTAGACATATTGAAAGAACAAAGAAGGAAGGGAAATTTAAGAGAGGTGTTTTTGAGAGCGGAAGACGAATTTTGAAAGAGAAACCTGAGGGGGGGAGGTGGGGTGTCTCGGCCGAAATCAAAGAGAGGACAAAAGTTGAGAGAAAAACTTTTGTTTAGACCTAGTCTCTTGATACCATGAAAGAAATAATCTCCTTGATTATTTTCATTAATTGAAAGGCTATATATACAAGTTACATATTTCCATAATAGGAGAATCATATTCCTATTCTATTTCTAAATCCTTATTCTACCATAATTCTAACTATACAATTATGGTAAGTGTATAACACTAATTAAGGTAACATTTACACTACAATATACTACAAATATATATATACCATATATACAAGATCCTATTGTCAACAATCTGTGGCTGTTGGCCGAGAGGCCCACTGCCGAGGCCCACTGTTGCCCATCACGCCTTCACCCATGCTTGTCATCTTGGGCCACCGCTTCTGTATATCACTTGTGATATATATTATTGTATATTCAGTGTATGTATCTTCTAGTTCCTCCCCCGCATCTGGTAGCCATGTCGTATCTCAGGGGGGTCGTGGCAAAGGTTGTTATTCCTTATCTAGAGGTCATGATCGAGGTGAACGAATTCGAGGCTCATTCAATCAAGGTCAGCCAGAATAAGTCATTTCATCCAATGATTTTTCCCGCAACAGATTTAATAGGCAGTGTTAGTCAAGTATTCGTGGTCCCTCTCCTGCTCCTTATCATTCACAATCTGTCAGTTCAATTTCACCATCTGTGGAAGTCTTAGGAGCACCATCTTCCTCTCTTATTTGTCAAATTTGGTATCCTGATCATTTGGCATTATAGTGCACTAATCATTTTAATCATGCCTTCGTTGCTAATGATCTTTCTAAATTTTTTGCTGCTATGTTTGTTGCTGAAACAAATGACACGCCTTGGTACTTTAACTCCGCTGCATCCGCTCATATGACTCCGTCAGAAATTATTTTTTTGCATAACTTATACTCTGTATTTCATGTTCTTTAGCTTCATCATAATTTACTTTTTGTCAAGAGGTTGTGTAAGGATAAAAATCTTCTATTAACTTTGATTCCTATTCTATTTTTATTGAGGACAAAGCCACGGGTCAAACTCTCCTGAAAACCTCCAGTAAGGGTGACGTCTATCCGCTATCGTCTTCATCATTGTCTTCTCCTCCTCAAGTATTTATTCCTCTACGTCAATTTGGTGATATTTGTCAATGTCGTTGAGGTCATAGTGGAGCTCATACTTTAGCTTGTCTTAGGAAAAATAATACAATTACTTTGCTTAACCCTTTTAGTAATAATTTTATCTCTTGTAGATTAGGAAAACCTAAACTATTACCATTTAATTTAGTGGATCATTGTAGCTTTTTTCCTTTAGATATTATTCATTCATTCGGATGTTTGGCAATCGCCAGTTTTGTCAAACTTGCAGTAAATATTGTGTTATTTTGTTGATGATTTCTTTCGATTTACGTGGCATTATCATATAAAAAACAAATGCAAAGTTATTGTTCATTTTTGTGCATTTAAGGAACTAGTCGAGAATAAATTTAACACCAAAATAAAGACTTTTTAAAGTGATGGCGGTGATAAATTTGATAACATAGAAATGCTTTCACACTTTTCTAGATGGGGTATTTCTTTTCATAAGTTATGTCCAGACACTCCTCAACAAAATGGGGTTGTTGAACAGAAATATAGACACATTATTGAAATAGTATCTACTGTTCTTGCAGAGGCAACTTTACCATCTCAATTTTGAGTTGATGTCGCTTATTATGTTGTCCATACCATCAACAAATTGCCAACACCCATTTTACAAGGATTTTATCCTTTTGAAAAACCTTTTCATCGCCCTCTTGACTATAATTTTCTTAGATCTTTGGTTGTCAATGCTTTTCCAATCTGTCATGTCGTGTACCTAACAAGCTCATCCCTCGTTCAATTCAATGTATTTTCCTTGGGTATGCTTCTAACTATAAAGGGTATCGTTGTCTAGATCCTAAAACATGTCGTGTATATGTAAGTTGTCACGTTGTCTTTCATGAGTTAATATTTTCGTATGCTACATTGTCTTGTCCTTTAAGAATATCACAATCATCCTCCTCTTTTGATCCTCTTGTGGTTACATCACCCTTATTCCCACAACAGCTATCTACTCAATCTAAGTTTTGTGCGACTTCATCTAACATTCAAGTCACTCAACCTCTTCTTTCTGTTTCTTGTTCTACCTCTGTCAGTCTACAACCATCTGTTGATCCTATAAGTGAGTCACACTCTTATGATCTTTCACCATATCTACCTACCTCATTTTCCACTACTACATATTCTACTTCCAATTCCACCAGTAATTCTCATCCTATGCAAACTCGCTCAAATTTTGGAATTTTTAAGCCTAAGAAAATATTGTCATTTAGTGCAATTTTTCATGATACAGATTTCTCTTGTTTCTCTCATGCAATGAAAAATTCTAAGTGGCAACAAGCTATGGAAGATGAATTTAATACTCTTTTGAAAAATAAAATTTGGGCTTTTGTTCCTTTTCAACCTCACATGAACTTGGTCGATTGTAAATGGATTTATCGCATTAAATATAATTTTGATGGGTCTATTGAGCGGTACAAAACTCATCTCGTAGCACAAGAATTTTATCAGCAGCCTAACACTGATTACTATGAGACATTTAGTTCTTTTGTAATTCGCGCTACTACCATTCATATTGTTCTTTCTTTGGATATTTTTGTTCTTGGACTATACGTCAGTGATGTTAAAAATGTTTTTTTCATGGCGTTCTTACCGAGGAAGTCTTTATGAAACAACCTCCTGATTTCATTCATCTAGACCTTACTCACCATATCTAAAATTAACCAAAGCTATTTATGGTTTAAAATAGGTCATACGTGCATGATTTCATCGCTTTAGTACATTCCTTTTTTCTCATGGTTTTATTTGCAGCAAATATGATGCTTCAATGTTTATGTTGGAAATTAGCCTTTGGCGGGAGTTGCGACCGACCAACTTTAACGGCTTAAACACTAGTGTTACGCATATTGGAGAATCCGGTTCTTCACACATGCATGATCTACTAAGTACGTAGATAACCGTAGGGACAAGAATCATCAAATTTCATTGAGAAATGAAAGAGATATTGGTTCACAAAGTGAGGTATTTGAAGCATGGAAAAGTGTGGTTTGTGATCAATTCTCCCTCATCGGTAGAGGAAGAAAGAATTTGTTGTATATATAAGACTCGAAATTGGTTTGGGGTTTGGGATCCCAAGGGGTATCCCATGTATTTAAAGGAGGGAGGACCTAGATGTGCTTCGGTTCGAGGAAAGCCCACACGCGCGCCGCCGCCGCCCGCCCGTCCGGTTCCGGCCACGGGTCACAGGTCACGGGCTGTGGGTCTTCTGATATTATCTTTTTGGGCCAGAGAACTTTGCCAGATTTGGGCAGACATAACAGAAACGCCAAGCACTCAATTCAGCCATTTATTTTGGCTGAATTACTCCTCCTATAATGGTCAATCCGTTGGTCTTTCTCACCATTTACTTTGGTGGCTTTACTACCTCCATAATGGCTGTTATGGAGGCAGTTAAACAACCCCTCCCTCACCTATATAAACACCCCCTTGCACCATTGTTGAGGACACTAACAATACACGAAAAATGCACAAGCAGAAAATAAGTTCTTCCTACAACTTCCAAGCATCATTTCGTTACTCAATATTCTTCACGGTAGCTCTTGAGTTTCCTTTGCTCAATTGTTCCATTGCTGTTTTATCTTGGGCGACGAATTGTCCAGGACGTATAAAGGATACATACGGGGGCAATATTGTCTTAAGGACAGAGTGCCACACTCGTCTCAGCAAACAAAAACAGTTTCCAATTTTTCTTGTTCAACATCTTTGTAATTTTCAGTTTTCTAGTTGAATTGTAATTTCAATTCTTATATTAGCAGTTACTTGTAATTTCCGTTTCCTGCATCCTTTGATAAACCAACAATCTTAAGACAATATTTGCTTACGGTAACTGCAATAACATAGCTGAAAATATGACTGATGTTGTTGCTACTGCCGATGCCTCTCAAGGCAACGTTGTTGCCTTCCCCGCAACCGCCACTACTGGCCAAGGCAGTAACACTGCTGCCTTCACTGCTGCTACCACTGTTTAAGGCAGTAACACCGCTGCCTTCCCGACTGCTGGTGCTACACCTTCTTCCTCACACCACCATGATCTCCCTGAAAAACTCATGGGATCAGAATTTAAGAGAAGGCAACAAAAAATATTGTTCTACTTAACAGTTATGGGCATGGCCCGGTTCCTTACGGAATATCCTCCACAAGCTGGAGATGAAATGGACTATTCGCCTAATGAAACAGGTGAAGGGGGCCTTAGTATCCATGTCATTAATGGCATGAAGATGGTTCGTGACGCATGGAATCATAGCGATTTTATGTGCAAGAATTACATACTGAACTGCTTAGCAGACCCTCTCTACACGGTCTATTACACTGTTGGCACTGCCAAAGAGCTGTGGGAAAAACTGCAAAAGAAGTACAACGCACAAGATGCGGGTACTAAGAAGTTCATCGTTGGGAAATTTCTGAAATTCCAAATGGTGGACAGCAAGACAGTGATTTCCCAAGTCCAGGAATTCCAAATGATGATACATCACCTGGATTTGGAAGGATTGAAACCAAACGAGCAGTTTTTGGTTGCATCGCTGATTGAAAAGTTACTTCCTTCATGGAATGAGTTTATGAGTTACTTAAAACTCAAGACAAAGGAGATGACATTTGAAGAGCTTGTTATCAAACTCCAAATCCAGGAAGATAACAAGAAGGCCTTACCTAGGGGCAGACAAACTGCTGAAGCAAAGGCAAATCTGGCTGAGGCCAAAGGGAACTCAAGCAAGAAGAGGAAGTTCCACAAAGACGGCAAAGCCCCCGCAGCGGAGATGTTCAGAGGTAATTGTCATCACTGTGGGAAACCTGGTCATAGGATCAAGGAATGCTGCAAGCTCAAGATTGAGCAACAACAGAAAGCCAAGTCGAAAGGCAAAGCGCAAGCAAACGTCGTCAAGGACACGCTCCTGGATGGCATGATTGAGGATTTCTCGGCAGTAGTGCTAGAAGCCAACTTGGTTGAGAATCAGATGCAGTGGTGGGTGGACACAGGTGCAACAAGACACATCTGTTCCAACAAAGATGTCTTCTCCACGTACTCACCGGTCACCGACAAGAAGCTGTTCATGGGCAACAACGCTTCCTCGGACGTGCTGGGGGTTGGAAAGGTGGTCCTGAAGATGACTTCCGGTAAGGAGCTCACTGTGAAAGAAGTGATGCACTTCCCAGAGATTAGAAGAAATTTAGTTTCTGGACCTTTATTGGTTAATGCTGGTTTTAGGCTAGTGTTTGAATCCAATAAGTTTGTACTCACTAAGAATGTCACATTTGTGGGGAGAGGCTTCGTCTGTGAAGGCCTCTTCAAAGTGAATGCCATGTCTGTATTGCGTCCAAGTAATAAAGTTGAACCTTCTTCTTATTTGCTTGAGTCTTCTAATTTATGGCATCATAGATTGGGACACGTAAACTACAAGTCTATTCAAAGGCTGGTAAAGATGGATTTGTTGCCGTCTATCGACGTAAACCCTCAACATAAGCGTGAGGTGTGCGTAGAGGCAAAACTCACCAAGCTTCCTTTTCGATCCGTCAAAAGGAATACCGCTCCTCTAGAACTTATTCACACAGATATATGTGATTTGAAGTTCGCACAAACTAGAGGGGGGAACAAGTACTTTGTGACTTTCATTGACGGTAGCACAAGGTATTGTTACCTTTACTTGTTAAAAAGTAAGGATGAAGCCTTTGAAGCGTTCCGACGTTACAAAGTAGAAGTTGAGAACCAACTGAGCCTATAGATTAAATCCATTCGTAGCGATAGAGGGAGAGAATATGTAGCGCCTTTTGAGGAATACTGTGCCCAAGAAGGCATTATTCATCAAACGATGGCTCCATACTCACCTCAATCAAACGGTGTGGCGGAACGTAAGAACCGCACATTAAAGGAAATGATGAATGCCTTGCTTATCAATTCCGGTCTTCCCCAAAACATGTGGGGAGAAGCCGTTCTTACCGTTAATACGATTCTTAACAGAGTCTCACATAAGGGTAAGGACAAAACTCCATATGAATCATGGAAAGGAAAGAAACCCACCTACAAGTATTTTAAGGTGTGGGGTTGTTTGGCAAATGTTGAAGTACCAAAGCCAAAGCAGGTCAAGATTGGGCCTAAGACTGTAGATTACATATTCATCGGATATGCAAATAACAGTAGTGCTTATCGCTTCTTAGTGCATAAGTCAGATATTTCAGATATCCATCAGGGTACAATTATGGAATCAAGGGATGCTTTATTCTTTGAATGTACCTTTCCTAGAAAGGAAAAAGACATAACCTCTCGCAAATGAAGTTATGCACAAAGCTCTCAAGAACCGGGAGTCCTTGACTGCCCAGATCTAGATGATTCAGATTTAGCGAATCTCGAGGTGGCTGAACATCCGAAATCTAGTGTTCCAGATTCTCAGAACTTGGAGACTCCAGAGATGGATCTAAGGCGAAGTAAAAGGGCCAGGAAGGATAAATCCTTCGGTCCTGACTTTGTAGCTTATATGGTTAATGATGAACCAAAGAAAATTGCTAAGGCGTTGTCAACTCCAGAAGCACCGATCTGGAAATAAGCTATTGAGAGTGAAATAGGATCCATTCTGCATAACCATACTTGGGAGTTGGTTGATCTTCCTCCGGGAAATAAACATTTGGGTTGTAAATGGATACTCAAACGGAAATACAAAGCAGATGGGTCTATAGACAAGTACAAGGCCAGGTTGGTAGTCAAGGGATATCGACAGACAGAAGGCTTTGACTACTTTGACACATACTCTCCGGTATCCCGGATGACATCCATACGGGTATTCATTGCGATCGCAGCTTTGCGTGACCTTGAGATACACCAGATGGATGTTAAGACAGCCTTCCTAAATGGTGATTTGGAAGAAGAAATTTATATGGACCAACCCGAGGGGTATGTGGTTCAAGGGCAAGAGAAGAAAGTCCGTCGACTTGTCAAATCTGCATGCGGTGAAACAAGCCCCGAAGCAATGGCACGAAAAATTTGATAGTACTCTACTATCGAAGGGGTTCGCCATTAATGAGTGTGATAAATGTGTTTACACGAAAGGTAACTCTGACTCATTTGTTATGATATACTTGTATGTAGACGACATGTTGATCACAGGAAGCAGTCCTAGGGTAATCCTAGAGACTAAGAACATGTTGAAACAATGCTTCGACATGAAGGATATCGGTATCGTAGATGTCATCCTAGGGATTAAAATATCTAAGACGTCTGACGGACTGGTCTTATCTCAGTCTCACTACATCGAGGATGTTTTGAGAAAGTTCAAGATGTTAGACAGTTCACCGATAACGTCACCAATGGATACAAATCAAAAGTTTGATAAAAATCTTGGTGCATGTGTATACCAGGAGCAATATGCACAGGTGATCGGTAGTTTGATGTATATAACAAACTGCACCCAATCTGATATTGCTTACGCAGTCAATAAGTTGGCTAGGTTCACCCGTAATCCGAGTGATAATCATTGGAAGGAGTTGAATCGGGTATTACAATACCTGAAATACACGTTAAATTTTGGGTTACACTATTCGAGATATCCAGCTGTACTAGAGGGGTACAGTGATGCAAACTGGATATCTGATATAGAGAACACCAAGTCCACCAGTGGGTATGTATTTATAATTGGTGGTGGGGCTGTGTCTTGGAAATTATCTAAGCAAACTTGCATCGCCCGATCCACAATGGAATCAGAGTTTATCGCTTTAGACAAAGCAGAAGAAGAAGCTGAGTGGCTTCATGACTTCTTAGAGGATGTTCCGTGTTGGAACAAACCCGTACCTTCGGTAATAATCCACTGCGATAGTCAGTCAGCTCTAGGAAGTGCACGAAATGGTATGTACAACGGTAAGTCTCGTCATATTCAACGGAGGCATAAGACCGTTAGGCAACTGATCACCACGGGTATAATATCCATTGATTACATTAAGTCAAAGGATAATATAGCAGACCCATTGACAAAGGGCTTACCCAAGGATCAAGTGGCTTGCCTGTCTAGGAGAATTGGCTTAAAACCCAAAATATAAGGACCAATACAGTGGTAACCCAACCTTACTAACTGGAGATCCCAGTAATTTGGTTCAATAAGAAAACTAAGTTGTAAAGGTTCAGTTGATCGCTTCAGTGGAAGCATGAGCACTTCGGGTAGTGATTTCTGAAAAGAAACACCAAATCCAAAGTCGTTCCCGCGATAGACGTTAAGTGCTATCTGCAGTATGGGTAAAGGTTAAGTTTTCAAAACCTATAATGTTCCTCAACAGTTGAGGTTAGGTTTTTGGGAAACTTTTAATGGTTCCTAACACTTGTGAAGTGGGGTATAGCAGGATACCTTGTAGGAGATCACCTATTTAAGTGCGAGGACGAGCCGCCTCAAATGAACGCACTTAAGAATCCAAGAAGTTGTCCATGGCTAAAACGGATAAAACATTACGAAGAAGAGAGTAAGGGAATTTGTTGTGTTGGTACCATTGACTTGGCTTACACTAAACACTGACGGTTCAAGACATCACGTTCACCGCGCAGTAAGTAAGTCCGATGGTATTCAACTATGGAAGGTTCAAAGCTGAAGCTACCTCTCATTATGCAACATCGGTCCGCTGAAATATTGCTGAAAATGAAAAGACACTATGTGAGTGCGCCAAAATCTCTTTCAAGAGGGGATTGTTGGAAATTAGCCTTTGGCGGGAGTTGCGGCCGACCAACTTTAACGGCTTAAACACTAGTGTTACGCATATTGAAGAATCCGGTTCTTCACACATGCATGATCTAATAAGTACGTAGATAACCGTAGGGCCAAGAATAGTCAAATTTCATTGAGAAATGAAATAGATATTGGTTCACGAAGTGAGGTGTTTGAAGCATGAAAAAGTGTGGTTTGGGATCAATTCTCCCTCATCGGTAGATGAAGAAAGAATTATTGTGTATATAAGACTCGAAATTGGTTTGGGGTTTGGGACCCCAAGGGGTATCCCATGTGTTTAAAGGAGGGAGGACCTAGATGTGCTTCGGTTCGAGGAAAGCCCACACGCACGCCGCCACCGCTCGCCCGTCCGGTTCCGGGTTCTCGGGTCACGGGTCGTGGGTTGTGGGCTGTGGGTCTTCTGATATTATCTTTTTGGGCAAGAGAACTTTGGCAGATGTACAGTTTGATCCTAGAAGTTTCATATGTACAGTTTGGACCAGAATTCTTTCAGATGTACAGTTTGGTCCCTGAAGTTTCAAGATGTACAGTTTGGTCCCTGAAGTTTTAGAAAGTCAGAATTTGGGCAGACAGAACAGAAACGCCAAGCACTCAATTCAGCCATTTATTTTGGCTGGATTACTCCTCCTATAATGGCTAATCCGTTGGTCTTTCTCACCATTTACTTTGGTGGCTTTATTACCTCCATAATGGCCATTATTTGGCCAATAATGGATGTTATGGAGGCAAACACCCCCTTGCACCATTGTTGAGGACACTAACAATACACGAAAAATACACAAGCAGAAAATAAGTTATTCCTACAACTTCCAAGCATCATTTCGTTACTCAATATTCTTCACGGTAGCTCTTGAGTTTCCTTTGCTCAATTGTTCCATTGCTGTTTTATCTTGGGAGACGAATTGTCCAGGACGTATAAAGGATACATATGGGGCAATATTGTCTTAAGGACAGAGTGTCACACTCGACTCAACAAACAAAAACAGTTTTCAGTTTTTCTTGTTCAACATCTTTGTAATTTTCAGTTTTCTAGTTGAATTGTAATTTCAATCCTTACATTAGCAGTTACTTGTAATTTCCGTTTCCTGCATCCTTTGATAAACCAACAGTTTATTCATCGCTTCTCATTAGGTATCCTTATTTTATTACTTTATAATTTTGATATCATTATTACCGGTAGTCATTCATAAATCCTTGATAAGTTCATTGGTCTGATTTCCTGTCAGTTTGCTATGAAAGACTTAGGTGATCTCCATTATTTTTTTAGCGTTCAATCTGTTCTCTCATCTCATGGTCTCCATTTATCTCAATAAAAGTACATTTTCATTTGCTTTTTAAGTTTCACATGCATACATGTAAGTCTTTTCGTACCCCTATTGCTTTTCGTACTTCAGTTTCTCTCATGGATGGTGAATTACTTTCGAATCCTGGTGAATATAAGAGCATGGTGTGTGCTCTTAAATATTTGACTTTGACTCGCTCAGACATTGCCTATGTTGTTATGTTGTTTCTGAGTTCATGCATGCCCCTCGTACTATTCATTTGCATTGCATGAAGTGCATTTCAGGTACTTACATGGTACTAATACTTATGGATTGTTCTTGCGTGTTGCTTCATCCATTTCAATTGTGGTTGCTCTGATGCTTATTGGGCCGGTTGTCCTGATAGTCAGCATTCTACTACTGAATATGTTGTGTTCTTGGGTTCCAATCTTATTTCTTGGCATGCAAGAAAACAACCGACAATCTCAAGATCGTCTACAGAGGCTGAGTACAAGGCTATTGCTTATAATGTAGTTGAAACTTCTTGAATTTGTTATACTCTTCGTGAGCTTGGTCTTTATCTTCGTGAACATGTTCGAGTTCTATTTGATAATGTTAGCTCAACATACATGCCTCATAACCCAGTGTTCTATGACCGCTCCAAACATATTGATGTTGATTTTCATTGTTTTCGTGACAAAGTGGCCCAAGGGATCTTGTTGTCCAATATGTGTTACTCACTTATAATTAGCTGACGTCTTTACAAAGAGTTTACCCTCATCTCAATTTTGCTTTTTACGGGATAATCTGATAGTAATTTCATCTTGTCCAGATTGAGAGGGCATATTAGGATTCCTATTCCAATACCGGTAGGAGTTAGGACTCCTAATCTAGTACTTGTAGGTGTCTTCATAGTTTACTTTATCTTATATCACATCTCTGTGTACAATACAATATATATAGTTGATGATGTATATTGTGTCTTTGAGCATTGAGTTATCTGTTACAACAATAACGGGGTAAATGAAGATAGGTGATGTGCGTGATAAGAGAAAGAAAGGGAGATGAAAGAGCAAGTGCCAGGGATAGCATAGAGGAGGGAAAAGGGGAGGACTAGAAGAAACAAAAATGTATTAAAAGAATTTAGGGGTCGTTTGGTTCTAAATAATTATACATGAATTAATAATACAGTGAGTAGTAATACACTGATCAGTAATACATGAATTATCTTTTTATTGCATATTTGATTTATTGCATTAAAATTGAACACAAAAGATATCATTTGAATATTTATTTATTTTTAAAATTTAAAACAGTTTGTCACATTCCCTTGAACGCTTGGCTTTTATAGATTTCTTGAAATAAAACAAGGCTATTTTTGTCATTTTAGATTTTTCATGTATAAGTTATCCATACGTGGTGGTGATGGTGGTATAAGATAATATACCCTTTGGTATATTAAATAATTCAGATATTTATTATACATGCTCTAAAATATCAACCAAATATGTATAAATAATAACACATATAATATCATGATTATTTTCTTTAAAACCTCGGCCAACAAGCTCTTAAGAGTATTATAAATTATGGATGCAGTCATATCAATACTAACACACGAATTCCATCAGAATTTATAAATATACTTGCGATTCTAAAAATTAATTACATGTATTTTTTAACTAACAAGTATGAATCGTTCACTTGCAAAAGATAGGCTTCTTATAGCAAGCAATTTTGTATTCATCAAATACAATTTTTTTTGTAAGTAAGTTAAATTTATAATTGTATATGGAAAAATTCATATAAAACGGCTGTATGAATTATGATGTGATATGTGACAGTTAATGCCGAGTCAGCAGTTGATGTCGAGTCAAGTCCAGGTCCGCCTGAGGCGCTATCGATACAAAGGCAAGAAACACCGGGGATGTCGAACGCGCGTGTGGTACCAGTAATTCAGAAGGTCAGAAGAGTCATTTGAATCATAACGGACGACCGTTACTGAACCGGTCGTATATCTTCTAGCAGAATATTAATGGCATTTATGGAGATAATAATTGCCTAATTATTACAACATTCATTCTCATGTATTAATGAGAGCATATTTCGTTGTGTGTGTGCCCGTGTAGCTCATGTATAAATAGGACACATAGCTCCATTGTAAATGATCATATTCAAGTTGTTACAATACACTTTCTCACTTTCTCTCGATTGTTGTGCTTTGATACAAGTTGCGGTGATTTTGCTCAGAAGCTATCACAAAGCTCAAGCTAATTACTGCATTACTGTGCTTTAGAATTATTTACTTGTAGTATATTTTATCTAGCATTGTTGTAAAATCAATCATTTGAGATCCACATATCCTTAACAATGCATACAAATTCAATTGTATCATTTTACGGGTAAACAATAGTAAAAGATAGTAAGCATAAGTTATATACTTATATATAAATAAGTTTTACGTATTTTAATTTTAATTTAACCAATTTAACCGAATGAGGATCTTATAACCTGACATAAACTTTTGGTGATGGATTTGGAGATCAAGATGGAGAAAAAGAAGAGGGTTGTGGATGATAGGGTAAGAATTAAATGGGAGAGTTTGACCATGGCTAGTGCAAAAGAGATGGGGGAGAGGTTGCTTGCCAATGGGGCTTGGGGGAGTAGTGGGATGTGACCTATATGTGGGACAAGACGGCCAGTTGCATTCAGGAGGTTTCTAGAGAAGTGCTAGGGGTCTCGCAGGGTAGCCATAGTAGGTATCGAGGGGACTGACAGTCTTACTTCCATAAACTCTTGAACGAAAAAAAAGATAGAGACATTGTGCTGGGAGATCTTGAGCACTGTGGTAGGTATCGGGATTTTGGGTATTATGAAAACATTAAGGTTGAGGAGGTTCAAGGTGTTGTTCGCAGAATGCGCAGGGGAAGAGCGACCGGGCCTGATGAGATCCCAGTTGAAATTTGAAAGAGCGCAGGTAGGGCAGGTTTGGAGTGGCTCACAGAGTTGTTTAACGTCATTTTTAAGACGGCGAGGATGCCCAAAAAATGGAGCTGGAGTACAATGATTTCTTTATACAAGAACAAAGGTGATATCCAGAGTTGCAATAATTATAGAGGTATCAAACTACTAAGACACACTATGAAAGTTTGGGAAAGAGTCATGGAGATGATGGTGAGAAGAGGCGTGTCTATCTCTGAGAATTAGTTCGGATTCATGTCGGGGCGTTCGACTACAGAAGTCATTCATCTTATTAGGAGGTTGGTGGAGCAGTATAGGGAGAGGGAGATAGACTTGCATATGATTTTCATCGACCTCGAGAAGGCATATGACAAAGTCCTTAAGAGGTTCTATAGAGATGTTTGGAGGTTAGAGGTGTACCTGTGGCATACACAAAGGCAATCAAGGATATGTATGATGGAGCCAAGACCAGGGTATGGACAGTAGGAGGAGACTCAGAGCACTTTCCAGTGATGATGGGGTTGCACTAGGGATCAACTCTTAACTCATTTCTATTTGTCTTGGTGATGGATGGACTGACGCGACAAATCCAATGGGAGGTGTCATGGTGTATGTTATTCGCAGATGATATAGTCCTGATTGATGAGACTCGCGGTGGAGTGAACACTAAGCTGAAAGTTTGGAGACAGAATCTAGAGTCTAAACGGTTCAGGCTGAGTAGGACCAAGACATAATATCTGGAGTGCAAGTTCAGTAACGGGAGCGACTTTGAGACAGGCATGGAGGTGAGACTTGGTACTCAGATCATTCCAAAGAAATGGAGATTCAAGTACATCGGGTCTATTATCCAAGAGAATGGAGAGATTGATGACGATGTCACACATCGTATTAGAACAGGGTGGATGAAATTGAGGCTCGCAGCGGAGTGAACGCTAAGCTGGAAGTTTGGAGACAGACTTTGGAATCTAAAGGGTTCAGGCTGAGTAGGACCAAGACAGAATACTTGGAGTGCAAGTTCAGTAACGGGAGCGACTTTGAGACAGACGTGGACGTGAGGCTTGGTACTCAGGTCATTCCAAAGAAATGGAGCTTCAAGTACCTCGGGTCTATTATCCAAGAAAATGGAGAGATTTATGACGATGTCACACATCATATTAGGGCAGGGTGGATGAAATTGAGGCTCGCAACGGAGTGAACGCTAGCAAGTTCAGTAACGGGAGAGACTTTGAAACAGATGTGGAGGTGAGGCTTGGTACTCAGATCATTCCAAAGAAATGGAGTTTCAAGTACCTCAGATCTATTATCCAGGAGAATGGAGAGATTGATAACGATGTCACACATCTGGATTGATGCGATAAAAAGGTGCCACCAAAACTTAAAGGCATGTTTTATAGGGTGGTGGTTAGACTGACTATGTTGTATGGGGCGGGATGTTGGCCGGTCAAGATTTCGCTCACTCAAAAGATGAAAGTTGCGGAGATGAGGATGCTAAGATGGATTGTGCGCATACAAGGAGGGATAAAATTAGAAATTATGATATCCGCGACAGAGTGAAAGTGGCCTCGATGGAGGAAAGATGCGGGAAGCGAGGTTGAGATGGTTCGGGCACGTGTAGAGGAGAGACACAAATGCTCCAGTGCGGAGGTGTGAGAGGTTGACTATGAACGAGTACAAGAGGGGTAGTGGTAGGCCGATGAAGTATTGTGGAGAGGTGATTAGACAGGATATGGCGCAGGTGCAACTCGCTAAGGGCATGACCTTAGATAGAGGGTTATGGAGGACACATATTAGAGTAGTAGGTAGTCCAGTGTAGTCCTACCTACGCTTAAACTGGTAGTTGTAGTATTATTATTGTAGGCACGCTTAACCTAGAATACTAGTAGGCACAATATTGCCTTATAGTCCCTTGTAGTTTGATTTATGATGTTATGTGTATTTTGTTTGTCGTATTTACTTGTTTTAGTAGTTGCTTTTTTTTTTGCTTCTTTTTCTTTTTCAGAATTCGCTATCATGAGTTACTCACTTTGTGTGTCTTACTTTGCTTGGGCTTGCGCTTTCTGCTTTGTCTTGAGTGGAGGGTCTCTCGAAAACAATCGCTCTATCTATCAAAATAGAAGTAAGGTCTGTGTACACTCTACCCTCTTCAAACATCACATTGTAAGATTTCACTAGGTATGTTATTGTTGTTGTATATCAAATACATCATAAATATTTACTCCTACATGTTTTAGCATGTTAATTTAATTTGATTGGAAAAAAGAAAATTAAGCTTAAAAAAATCCCATGCGTAACGCACCCCACTTATCATTCATCCCCCTGCCCCATCCCACCCACCACCACTTCCCCCTCCTCTGCTTTACTATCTCCAAACTCTCTCTCTCTCTCAATTAATCCTGATTCCACTCTCCAATCTTTGCTCTCCACTTTCACTTCCTCTCTCTCTCTAGAATTTCTTTCTCTCTCTAGAGCTTCATCACCATGTTTGATGACTCTGTATCTACTGTTTATTCTTCAATCTGGGCTTCCATGAATAGCTGGTTCACTCCTACTGTTCTTTTTGTTCTCCTCAATGTCATGATTGCTACCATTGCTTTTACTTCTTCCTTAGCTAACCAAAAACAAAACCATCATCCCAAACAACAACAAGAAGACCACTCACAACAACAACAACAACAAGAAGACCACTCACAACAACAACAACAACAACAACAACAGCCTAATAAACTCACTAGATCTCCTTCACTTCTTCAACGCATCAAATCCATAAATTTCCACAACTTCAGATCTCTAGAACCTGTTAAGGATTACAACTTTGACCAATCCCATCAACAACAAGAAACCCCATTTGAATCACCAACACGTTACATTTTTGAACCTGCTCCTGAACACACTACCACACAACCAGACACCACCCATTATATTTTCAATCAAGAAAACATTCAAAAAACACAAACCCAATACGATTTCCAACAAATCCATCAAGAAAATCTTCAAGAAACACAAACCCAATACCTTTTTCAACATACCCATGAACAACCACCCTTAAATATTGATCAAGATTTCAACTTTAACCCAACCCATCAACAAAAACATGAAAATATGGATCAAAACTTCAACTTTAACCCGACCCATGAACAAAAACATGAAAATATGAAGACCCATTTCGATTTTCAATACACCCATGAACAAAAACCCTTAAATATGGATCAAGAATTCAACTTTAACCCGACCCATGAACCAAAACATGAAAATATCAAGACCCTCGATTTTCAGTATACCCATAAAGAAAAACATGAAAATACGAACACTCATTTCGATATTCAGCAAATCCAAGAAGAAAATGAAGAAGAAGGTGAATTAAAGAGCTTAGATGAAGTGTACAGTCAGTTAAGAGAGCGCCACGTGTCAAGGAGCAGATCAGATACAAAACCATCGTCCGGTGAAGCTCCGGCGAAGTTACCGACGAAGATGAAGAAGTCAGCTAGTATGAAATCACCATTTCCGCATTTTGAAGAAGAAGCTATTGTGGAAGCACGAAGACCAGCAACTACAAAGGAAAGGAGTGGTAAGACAAGTGATGGAGACAATGAAGTTGATGCAAAAGCTGATGATTTTATTAATAAGTTTAAGCAACAGTTGAAGTTACAGAGGTTGGATTCGATTTTAAGGTACAAGGAGATGATTGGACGAGGGAGTTAAAAGGTATAACCTTCTTGTTTTATGGGGGGGTTGATTTTAATATTTTGATTAGTTTTGGGGGCTGTTTGTAGAAATTGGAAAAGTAAGATTGTGGTGGGATCTAAATGAAATTGACTAATCAGGGAGGTGGTTTATGGAGGATATTTTAGTAATTTTATAACTACATTGCATATGTATGGTTTGCAGTGTGTTAAAATGTGGGGAAAGAGGCCATTTGTCTAAGATTTGCTAATGTTGGAGGGCTCATTATGTTGTTAGAGCTAATTTCAGTGTATTTGAATTTAGTCCACATTTTTAAACTTTCTGTTCAAATAGGTCATCTTTTTTTTTATTTTCCTTCAACAAATGCCCCAAAGAAAATCTACCAAAAAAAAATCCTGTTTTTTCCAGTACTTTTGGCAATTTTATTGTTCCTAATGACGGTTTATGGTGAAGAAAAGATCAAATACCGGCTATCCATAGATTTTAGGTTCTGAATTTGTATTAGTATCATATACTCCCTGCTTTGAAAACAAAGCAGTACGAGAATAATAAATAACTATTACAAGTGCTTCGAAATGATAAACCATAAAAATTACAATAGCAACAAGCTTATATAAGAATTGTGACAACAAGTTTTTTGAGTTCTTGATCAGTCTTGAATCTTTATACCAATTTGCAGAAAGCTCTTTGAATCTTGATAACCTGAAATGAAGACATGCTAAATTTGGAAGTGTTACAACTGTGTTGAGTCGAGTGATGACATTCTGTCTTTAAGACAAGATTGCTCCGTATGTATGTTTTTACGTTAGCGGACAATAGTCTCTCAAGATAAAACAACAATCAATCATTTGTGCAAAGCAAACACAAGTGATTCTAGTGAAGAAAACAAATAACAAAGATTGCTAAGAGGAGAGGATTTGCAACAAGAATTTCAGAATTATTGTTCTTGAAAAGTGTGTAGAATTGAGCCAAAGGCCTCAATTTATAGTAATGTAAGAACGGCCTCTTCAAGTGCCCCTGTAATGACCATTTAAATGTCATGTAATGACCCTTTAATTCACCAATTAATGCAACCAAATAATGGTTGATTTATGGAGAAAAAACTACAATTTTAATGCTTCAAAACCTCTCCATAATCAGCCAAACTTGTGGAATTTCGTTCGAGTGGTGCCGCTGCCCTTTCCGGCCTGTACCATCTTACATTATGCACAATCCTTCCTTCGTTTACCGACGTGGACCACTTGTTATTTAGCCAATAACCGTTCATTATTCTATGTCTCAAACATTTACTTACGTATCAATATCTCTTTCACTAACAAAATTTACGATACTTGGCACTACGAGTGCACGTGTGTGGAAACGACGTTTCCGTAGTGCGAGGCCCCAATTGTTCGAGTCATAAATAATGGGATAAAATTAATTTCACATTAGTAAATTTCTAACACTCCTTCCGTTCCAAAAGATTGTTTGAGGTTCAAAATAAATTTTAGATATTTGTATGATAATAAATTATTTTATAAAATAAAATTATTTTTAAATATAAAATATACTAATTATTTTAGGATAAATTAATTTTAAAAAAATAGAACCATCTTTTTTAACGAAGTCCAAGGCATTATCCCCTCCATATTCCAAATCCCATGTTACCCTGCTCTTTTTTCACAATGAATACATTTCTAAGGAATTTTTAAGTTTTGATTGTGTCAAAAAAATATTAGAACTGTCAGCCACTTAGCAAGAAGGCAAGTGTCCACCCTAACTAAGGTTGATTGTGGATAGTTTATTGTTTGTGAAATTACACTAATTATATGAACACTCTCTTGTTGATGACTTTTATTATTTCCCTAGTATAGCCTATCAAAAGAATATCCTAGTATATGGGATAACTGAAGCTTGAAGTGAAATTCTTGATTCATTATGGCAGCAAGGGTTGTTAGGCTAAAACAGCCCAAAGTACTCTTTTTTCGGTAGCTCTCCGTCAGCAGATTGCTCAAAGGCAGCAGATACAAGGGACAAATTGGATATTCCAGAGAGCCAGCCCCCGAGTTCACAGACAAGGGTTGACAATGATCGGACAAGCTCAAGCTCTCCATCAGCAGATTGCCCCAAGGCAGCAGACGTAGGGGACAATTTGGCTATTCCAGTAGGCCAGCCCTCGAGTTCACCAATGAGGGTTGGCAAAGGTCGGACTAGCTCAATCCCTCCTTCAGCAGATTGTCCCAAGGCAGCAGATGTAGGGGACAAATTGGGTATTCCAGAAGGCCAGCCCTCGAGTCCACAGACGAGGGTTGGCAATGGTTGGACCAGCTTGAGCGTTCCTTCGGGTAATGAAGTAGAACCGAAGGAGGACGCTAGAGTGGCAGCAGGATTTGAAGACACCCGTGTTTCGGTAGGCCAGCCTGCAGTCCCCTTGGCTGAGGCTGGCACAGGTCGGAACGAAGTGACTGTGCACCAAAGGGTGGAGGACCCAGACGAAGGCTTCGAACAGGTCAAGAAAAGGGGCAAAACAATGCGCAAAAATGAGGCGCAACAGAAGGCCTTAATGCCACTGAGTAAGATCATGACTCTCCCTCCGCGGAAGGCAGGACATGCAAAGGAAACACATACTAAGCAACCAAACGATAAACAGAGGGGGCATATCTCCCCTCATTTATCACCATGATCGTTGCCGCCTGGAACGTAAGGGGGTTTAACGACCCCCGAAAGCATGGGGAGCTGCGATCTCTCATGCTAGACAAATGCATTGATATTTTTGGCATCATTGAATCCAAGATCAACTCTCATTTCCTGAACAGGATTCTATCCACTAAATTTCAGGGCTGGGAGGCAGCTGATAATTTTGATACTCATCAGGCAGGAAGAATTTTCATATTGTGGAATCCAGTCAAGGTAACACTTCAACCTCTTGAAATTGGCCCCCAAGCCATTCACTGCAGCGTTAAGTGCAGGGTTACAGCGAAATTTTTCCACCTTTCTTTTGTATATGGATTCCATTCGATAGTTGCAAGGCGCGGCTTATGGGATTCAATTTTGAACCATGGACTTTCTCAGTCATTCCCTTGGCTGATCATGGGTGATTTTAACACCGTTATGAATGAAGAGGAGCGTCTTAACATGGCACCGCTAACCAATTATGAAACGAAAGACATCGTGAATTGTTGCAGGGAAGTGGGGCTAATCGACGTTCCCTCCACTGGTTGCAAGTACACTTTCTCTACAAAAGGAAAGATGAGCAAACTGGACAGAGCTCTGGTTAATGGTCCTTGGTTGCAGGCTGGCTGGACTAGCCAGGCAAAGTTTGAATTGCCTGGCACAGTCTCTGATCATTCTCCATGTATTGTCTCAATTGCCGAACAACCTAGGCCACGTAACAGACCTTTTAAGTTCTTTAATATGTGGACTTCACACGCAAGCTTTGGCAACATTGTCTCCTCTGTCTGGGATCACAATGTCTCGGGAACAGCTCAATACAACTTATGCCAGAAATTGTTTAGGCTCAAATGGCCCCTAAAGCAGCTGAACGATAAGGAATATTCTCATATCTCTTCAAGAGTAATAAGGGCAAAAGCCGACCTAGCTTTGGCCCAGAAGGATGCCATGGATCACCCGCAAGACAGTCATAAGCAAGAGCTTTCAACGGCACTTAGGCACAAAGCCATTTCCCTTGCCGAAGCAGAAAGGTGCTTCCTTAGCCAGCTTGCTAAATGTGAGCACCTGAAGGGCAGTGACAGATGTACTAAATTCTTTCATGGCATGGTCAAGAGAAACGCAAAAAGGAACCATATTGCTTCCGTAACAAAGCAGGATGGCTCCCTAACGCATTCATATGACCAAGTTGCGGCAGAGTTTGTAGATTATTACAAAGGTTTGCTGGGGACAAGAGATTTCTGTGAGCCAATTGACACTACAGTCATCTCATCTGGATATTGCCTTTCAAGTGAGCAAAGGGGGGCCCTAAGCACGGCATTAACGAACGCTGAAGTCAAGGCTGCGCTATTCGACATAGGAGACGATAAGGCTCCTGGGCCAGATGGCTTCACATCCGGATTTTTCAAAAAAGCTTGGAACATCGTGGGTGAGCAGTTTTGCAATGCTGTGAAGGAATTTTTTGATTCAGGGAAGCTCCTCAAGCAGGTCAATCACACCATAATTGCCCTTGTCCCTAAGTCCTCCCATTGCCCAAACGTGGGGGACTTTAGGCCCATTTCGTGCTGCAACACAATTTACAAAGTCATCACAAAAATTCTTGCATCACGGATTGAGCCTTGTCTAGACAGCCTTATTGATGGAGCACAATCGGCTTTTGTTGAGGGTAGGAGCATGATTGAGAACATTCACCTTGCCCAAGAATTATTGAGAAGCTATAACCGCAAGAGAGTATCTCCGAGATGCATGCTGAAAGTTGACCTGCGGAAAGCTTTTGATTCAGTTGATTGGGATTTCCTCAAATCCACCCTCATTGGGCTTAACTTTCCATCAAATTTTGTGTCCCTGATCATGGAATGCGTCACTACCACCTCCTATTCGGTAGCAGTTAATGGAAGCATCCATGGTCACTTTAAAGGTCAAAAAGGGCTACGCCAAGGTGATCCATTATCCCCCTCTCTTTTTGTATTATGCCTTGAATACTTTTCGCGGTTACTTAAAGTGAAGACCCACGCAAGTGAGTTCAATTATCATCCCAAATGTGGTCCCATGAAAATCACACATTTAGCCTTTGCGGATGACTTATTGATTCTGTCTAGGGGCGACGTGATATCTGTTAATATACTTATGGAGTGCCTCCAAACTTTCGGAAATTGTTCTGGGCTGAACTCGAATGCTATCAAGTCGAGCCTTTACTCTGCAGGTATCTCTAGGGATGACATGCAGGAAATTAAAGAGGTCACAAATTTCCAAATGGGATCCATGCCCTTCCGCTATCTTGGCATACCCTTGGCTGGAGAAAAGCTCAAAGTCATTCACTATGAGCCCTTCATTGACAAGATTGCTTCTTATATCAATGCGTGGACCAGTGCTACGCTGTCATATGCGGGAAGAGCGGAACTCATTAAGTCGGTGCTCCAAGGCGTCGAATGTTTCTGGTTGAGTATCCTGCCAATCCCGGCTGCGGTGTGCGAGGATATTGTGCGCCTATGCCGGAAATTCTTATGGCGCTCTAGGCACCCTCTTCTTTCATGGAAAGAGTGCTGTCTCCCGAAAACCGAGGGAGGACTTGGCTTTAGAGATATGAGAACTTGGAACTCTTCACTGTTAGCCAAGTGCCTTTGGAATATCCATCGTAAGAAGGATACTCTTTGGGTGCGCTGGATCAACCAAAGATATCTGACTACCCACGATATATGGTCTTGGAACGCAAGAAAGGAAGACTCCCCATTGATAAAGCAGCTACTGAAAATCAGGGATCAGATTAGGGACCAGGCCGGTTCACATGCAGCAGCGGAAATCACTCTTGCAGGATGGCATAGTGAAGTATCTTCATCTTGAGTACGGCAGGCGACTATGACTCCTTTAGAACACGCAGTTCAAAAGTATCATGGGCTGGAGAAGTCTGGAATTCATGTATAATGCCCAAACATGCGTTTATTCTTTGGCTGAGTACCAAGAAAAGGCTACGTACGAAAGACAAGGTCCTTTATTTGGACATTGACAGGTCATGTACCCTTTGCCGTCGGGACGAAGAGACAAATTCTCACTTGTTCTTCAGCTGCAGAGCAAGCTCGTACATTTGGCTACAAATCAGGCGCTGGATTGGAATTACAAGAGCAATGACCACGGTAGACAGTGCTCTAAAATTCATCCGAAAGGAGGGACGCGGAACAGGTTGGCAGGCAAAGGCAAAGCGCATTGCACTGGCCAGCACCATCTACCACATTTGGATAGAACGTAACAAGATACTTTTTGATGGCGCAACGCTAGATAAGGAAGCAATTATTTTCAGAATCAAGACCAATGTATACAAAATCTTGTATGCGCTTTACCCCCACTTGATTACTTGTTTTGAATAGCTATCCCATGGGTATTATACTGATATGCAGCACTAACGCTCAGGCACTCTTCCCTTGACACGGGTTTATCCCATTGGGTTTACCGTGGCAAGGGTTTAACGAGGCCCGCGGCTGCAACTCGTGTTTTCAGACATGAGGGACCTCCGGATAGCCACACTTTGTATGAGCACAATCATGTGTAGTTTGCTAGCATTTTGCATTGACGCGATGAAATCTCCTAACTTCCCAACCTGTGGGTTTAGTATGAGATTTTTAGCTTCATCCTCATTTGATCGTGGGTATGCCCACTGTAGTTGTACATCTCATCGATTTATATATTTACCGGTTCATCAAAAAAAAAAAATCATGTGATATTATTTTTTTGGGGATTTTGTTCACACACCAGTAATTTCTTCTTTGGACTAAGTTTCACACAACTATTACTATCTGTGTGCTAGTTTCGAGATTAATTATGTATCACCCACATCAATTGAGTATTTCGTAAATTGATCGATCAAAAGTTGTCTCCTGATGCGATAGTCCTCTGGGTATAGTCACATTCGTCTCGGCAATAGAATATGGAAAGAAAGTGGCCACCAAAGTAAACTGACTTTTGTTTTTTGGTGTATTCTTCAAAGCTACCGATAAAGGTAGTAAATCGGTTTGTAGATGAGTAAAGACAATAAATCGAGTCTCGTGTTATCACTCTGTCATTTTTATACTCGTCTCGTGTTATCACTCTGTCATTTTTATACTCGTCTCGTGTTATCATTCTGTCATTTTTATACTCATCTCGTGGAATTATGCTAAAATAATCTAACAATATTTTTGACATGATGTGATAGTGTTCGTTTTAGATGGATAACAAGTTTTCGAGTATTTAACACCTTACAACAAAAGTTAGACTTGTTCACACGCATCTAATAAGAGTTGCGAATTTAATGTTTTGCACTAGTATTTTTCCTTTGTTTAGGGGCAATCATATGATATTATGATGGTCATGGTGTGGTAGATGGGGCCATATATAAATGGTGACAGCTAATGACTAACCCCTTTCACAAATATTTAATTTATGAGAAGTTTGTTGATCGGTCCCATTCACAAGCGCTGTGCGACCATATGATCCAAAGTTAAGGCATTTTCCTTGGTCACTACTGGTTAGAGCATCCTCTAGTTAGACTAGACGAGAAGTTTCACTTTTTGTTGGGAATAATATTAAACAATAGTTCGTGATTTTCTTTTTAATGCTAAAAGATTCTAAGTGCATAATATATTATGGTGTTATTATTAATCTTAAAATAAGGGCAGTAATGCATCTTTTTCAAAGGATTAAGCAATTACACTCCAATTTTATTCCACTGGAGAATCTTTCTTGTATTTGTTATGTGCTTCTAAAACTATTTACTTCATAGTTCATATTCCTGTCGGCAAAGTGAATACAAAATATAATATTTAGTTCTAATTAGGAGACAGCTCAGTGACTTACCTGTTGAGTATTCAATATTAATTATATGAAAATAAATAAGACAATAATTTCTGAGCTAGCACATGGGGGTTTTGGAATGGTCTAAAGGAAAAACAATTGTCGATACCATACTCGACTAGATGACAAACAATAACAAAGACCCCCACAATTTCAAACCTATTTTCAGTTTAATTTTGAGCTTTATGTTGGAAAAAATGTAAACTTGGATTAACGTGTGAGTAGTATCATTTGCCTAAAAGTGAAAGGTCATTTGGCTTCCTACTTTGGGTAAAAGGGGATAATTTTACTAGAAGGACTGTTTGGTACGTAATAAATCTAATTCTAACATAATAAGATTTATCTTACACTTTTTAGTAATATTTGTTCCTTTATGAGGTTTATTGTTGTTAAAAAATGTAAATGATAATAAAAATTTAATATATTATTGCTATAAACATAAATGACAAAAAAATAAGTTGTGAATTTTTTTTACATCGGAAGTTATTGCAACAGCATACAATAATTTTTGTTATTGTGAAAAATACTTTTGGCAATCATATATGACTATAAATATATTGTTGTCAAATGTCTTTTTTGTTGTGGTGTTATAACTGGGAAAAGAAAAGCCAAGTTCTGAAAAGTGCATGAGTCAGTAACCTATATATCGATGATCTCACATATTTTGACATTTTAAGTTAGTGATTAAAATATCATTTCCTTGAAAAATTTGAGTTTGTAAAAGAGACACTACTTCAATGGACTGTGTTAAGGGATTAGAAATAGTACTTGCTTAATATATGATGTGTGGGTTAGGCACTCTCACGAACTGGAAATGAAATTTTTTACGTAAAATGTAAAAGTGGGGAAATCTCAATAAAAAAAGTTTTGGTCCACTCTTTACCATAGTAGTGTCGCATAAAAAGTGGCTTCTTCCCTTCGTTATAAGCTGAGTTCTCAAGTTGGGAAGTACAGGTCCCAGGTCTTTTCCTTTCCGGTATGGCAGTAAGTCCAAATGAAGTTATTATTCATTGAATTTTAAATTGTATGTCACTAATCTTCGAGTAATTTCTGGAATATAAAAAATACCAAAAAGTTGGGGAGGCAGGCAGGGTTGGAGGGAAGCAATGTTGTCCAATGTGGAATGACACAAATAGCGGTGTTGTGGATATGTCTGAACTCTGAACACTCTCGAACTGTTGGAACTGAACCCTTCAAATCATTCTGACTTCATCTTTTGGAACTATGCATATTTTAGTAAGTGCTCTTCTTGCTGCCACATCATCACCTTGTTACGAGTATAATATTTTTAATTTCTTCTAAGATTTAATATGAAGCACAAGGAAAGAAGAGAAAACCATCTCTTTTTTTTTTTATAATCCAGGTTTTCAGGCTTGCGCTTGACTACTTCACTGGTATTACCCAGACGTTCTGGAGGTAATAGCACCGGTCCTTCAACACTATTATTAGGTAAATCGCGGGATGTACTCTGGTGGCCAGTTTTCTGGGAGCGTACAACTGATCAATGAGACAAGGTCAAATTTCCCAACATACAGAGTTTCTTCGTGCTTGCGGAAAATCGAACTCACGCTGTGCCATGCCAGATCGCCTTATAGCGAAGAGAAAACCATCTTTAAAGGGAGTTAAGAGCGAGTTTGAGTAAGCTGACAAATATCAAATGATGAATTCTTTTAAGGTCTCAAAGTGATTTTATGAGTAATAGATTACATGTTTGGATATAATCATATCAATTCTTTGTCTCAAAAAGATTATTTTAATTGAATTTGACATAAAAATTTAAAAATAAAGATTTTTTAAAAATATTTTTAAATATTTATATAATTTTAAATCATTTTATAAAATTAAATTATTTTTAAATATAAAAATAAATTAATTAAAAAAAGTTAGATAATTTTTTTAAAATGGAAGGAGAATCTATTAAAATTGGTAACGTCCTGAAAACAGTATACAGGGAATAGAAAAGGAAGGAAAAAAGAATATCTTACGTGAAAAAGCATGGATGGTCGAAATGAAACAGGAGTCACAGGTTTTATTTTAGGGGGAAAAGGGTCAAATATATCTATATATTTTATTTTATTAGTCAATTTTATCTTTGTTAGTGAAAGAAAATAAATATATTCCCACCGTCAAAAAAATTGCACATATACTCCTATTTGAATGCTCAAATCAAATTAAATTATTCGATTTTAAAAATAATTGTCCAATTCCTTCCACGACCCAACCCAGTTCCAATTTCATCTTCTTCTCCGAAAAGAATGCTAAAAAAAATTGAGTCAATCTCCTTCAATTTTTAATCAAATGAGTTCAATTTGATATGCAACTTCCTCAAAATTCAGTTAACAAATCTCAACTATCAATTTCTTCAAACAAAACATTGAATCAACAATGAAAAAATTTTGATGGCTTGATTTGCTGGCAGTTCAAGTAAAGCAGTGAAATAAATTCCACCATTTTCCGTTGGCTTTGACGTTATGCTATCCCCTAATTGATGAAACTCAGATTCCACATTCACTATTCTTGCTATTAACGTAGTTAATCATTGATAAAATGTGAAGATGTGAGGAAGTTTTCTGGATAAATACCACAGTGATCCAGTAACACCAAAATCATAACTGATAGAGCAGCCCAAACTCTTCACCTGTGCTCCAGTCTGTTGACTGGTTCATGCATCAATCACACTTCAAATTTAATTATTGTGCTTATAAAATTGATTGTTTTACTTGGCCAACCGTCTTGTGCATAATTAGACCGAGTATTTGAGAGCTGAGGCTTCTAATTTGTGAGAAAATCTCTCTTGTTTTAGTGAGAGCCACAGCTCAGATGTTCATTTATCCATCCAATGAACAAATTTCAACCATCAATATTTGTTTGAATTAATTGGTGGTTGAGATTTGTTGATTGAATTTTGAGAAAGTTGTTAGAAATTTGTCTTTGGTGGGGAGGTGCGTCCCCCATATTTAATGAATTAAACACTAAGATTTCGCACGTTGGAGGCTTTATCTCTTCACAAGTGCATAATCTACTAAGTGAGTAGATGACCGTAGGGCCAAGAATCGTCAAATTTCTTTGAGAAATGAAAGAGATATTGGTCCACGAAGTAAGGTGTTTGAGGCATGGAAATATAGTGTGGGACAAATCTACCACATCGGTGGAAAAATGAAGAATTGTTCTATTTATAAGTCTCAAAATTGGCTAAGGGTTTGGGACCCCAAGGGGTATCCCATGTGTTTAAAGGAGGGAGGACCTAGATGTGCTTGGGTTCAAGGCTAAGCCCACACGCGCGCCGCTGCCCGCCCGTCCGGTCCGGGCTCGGGTCACGGGCTTCTTCTGATATTATCTCTTTGGACCTCAAATTGTTTAATATTTACAATTTGGTCCGTGAAATTTCTGGAAAGATGAATTTGGCAACAACGGAAGACAGAAAGTTTCTACCTACCGTTTGAGCTGATTTTTGGAGCATTAACCAGCCAATACTTGGTTGTTAACTCCTCCATAAACAGCCCCTCATTTATTGGCCATTAACAGCCATGTTTTGGCAGTTGAGGAGTCCCTCCCTTATGATATATATTGGAGCTTTTTGGAACAATTGTGTTACATACAAACACAGAATATGAGATAGAAAAATGAGACACACTATATACACGGAGACAAAAACAGAAGAGAAACAGAAAGTCCAAAACGTGAGCAGAAACGTTGGGACGAAAACAGAAAACTCTTCCTTTCTTTTCTATTCTTCAGCAAGTCGTTTCGTGTTTGTTTTCTTCGTCAAAATCAACATATTTGTTTTGTAGTGTTGATTAGTTGTTGTTTTATCTTGGGAGACTATTGCCCGTTAACGTAAAGGCACATATATGGGGAAATCTTGTCTTAAAGACAGAGAGTCATCTCTCGACTCAGCCACAGTTGTAACAATCCAGATTTAGTGTTTCTTGATTTCAGGTTATCAAAATTCAAGACTCAACAACTTTGCGGCAGTTATGAATATTGGATTGTTTGTTTATCCTTTCGAACACTTATAATATTTATTTACTTTCCGTACTGCTTTACAATATCCAATAAAAGTTGCATCTCAAATTTGAGCTCATTTGATTGAGAATTGAAGGAGATCGGCTCAATTTTTTTGAGCATTCTTCTTGGTGAAGAAGATGAAATCGGAGCTGGTTCGGGTCGTGGAAGGAATTGAGTAATTTTTTTAAAATCGAGTAATTTAATTTGATTTGGGATTTTCCATCTAAATAAGGTGCACGTGCAAACTTTGTTAATATCAAGGTATATTTATTCACTTTCATTAACGGAGGATAAAGTTGATTAATAAAATAAAGTAGAGGGTATATTTGACTCTTTTCCCTTTATTTTAAGAAGCTTACTTTAAAATTGCAGAAATATTAGAGATGAAATAGTGAATTTTGGTTGTACTTGTAATTTTAAAAGTCATAAGTATATCACCCTCAACTTATAAGTTTTGACTAATTTTATATGTATTTTGATGTTTTAGCTGATATTTTAAATATTTTAATGTTTATCAAACGCCTAAATAAGGAAAAAAAAACATTTAAGCTTATCCAAAATCCTCATAGGGAATTTTGCTTTTATCCACAAGATTGAGATTGCAATTAAATCATAATCATTCTTTCTTCCCCTCCTCCTATTCATGCATTCTTCTCCATGGATAAACCAGTCCCCTCATGGTATGTTGTTACCTACCCATTGTTATATATTGGAAGGTCAAAACGGATGGTGCCTATAGTAAACAAACTCAAATAAGAAAGAGCCACGTTTTGTTCTGAAAGTGATTTATAGTTGGTGGTCCATTTACTCGATTGAAAATTGATAGTGATTTATAGTTGGTGGTCCATATATTCAAGCCGTAGTATAGAATTACATTGAGTATATTGTTGTAGTAGTACATATACACAAGTGCACTAAAGCTAAATACAGTATAATCACAGTAACCTAGTAGTGAACCAATTAAATAATAAGCTTCTAACAACTTCACCTAAATGTAACTAACTTATTAATTAAGCTAGAATTAGAATTAGTTGAGGTAATAAGTATTCTCTACACCCCCTCAAACTAGGCACAATGAAAATGTTCTTCAGGCCTAACATGGATAAAAGATATATGTGTATGTTGCACCCTGCTAACGCCTTTAGTGAGAACGTCTGCATGTTGATCTAAAGAGGCCAAGTAAAAAGGAGTAAGCAACCTTTGTTGTATATATCTTTTCTCGGATGAAATGACAATTAATGTCGATATTTTTAGTGCATTCATGAAATACTGAATTACCTGCAATCCATGTAGCGGACCTGCTATCACAATAGACAGAAACTAATAACTGAAAAAGTGATCAACAACACCCTGAACAATCAAATCAACCAAACAACCTTAGCTATTGTTGTGGCCAAGCAATTGCATTCTGCCTCTGCGGAGCTTCTAGAGATAGTAACTTGTTTCTTAGACTTTCAAGAGATCAAAGAACCACCAAATTTAATCAGATACCCCGTGCTAGATTTTCTAATGTTAGGACCTTCCGTCCAATCAGCATCACAAAAAACTTCTAGATGAGGAGGTAGATAAGCTGATAGTAAAATCCCTAATCATGGGCTTTGTTTGACACCTGAAAGGGACCTCAAAACTCTGGAACAATATTCATTCTGTTATTTGCATTTACAAAATGTCTTTTTGTCATAATTGTATTGATGAAATATTATAAAATTTCTTTATAAATAACCAATAGGGAATCTTTTAGGAGTTTTCTATAAAATACCTCTATTTTATTAATTATTTTTGTATTTGTTGGAAATTAGCCTTTGGCGGGAGTTGCGACCGACCAACTTTAACGGCTTAAACACTAGTGTTACGTATGTTGGAGAATCCGGTTCTTCACACATGCATGATCTACTAAGTACGTAGATAACCGTAGGGTCAAGATTCGTCAAATTTCATTGAGAAATGAAAGAGATATTGGTTCACGAAGTGAGGTGTTTGAAGCATGGAAAAGTGTGGTATTGTGTTCAATTCTCCCTCATCCGTAAAGGAAGAAAGAATTGTTGTGTATATAAGACTCGAAATTGGTTTAGGGTTTGGGACCCCAAGGGGTATCCCATGTGTTTAAAGGAGGGAGGACCTAGATGTGCTTCGGTTCGAGGAAAGACCACACGCGCGCCGCCGCCGCCCGCCCGTCCCGTCTGGTTCCGGGCTGTGGGGTATTATCTTTTTGGGCCAGAAAACTTTGCCAGAAGTACAGTTTGATCCCAGAAGTTTCAGATGTACAGTTTGGACCAGAATTCTTTCAGATGTATAGTTTGGTCCCTGAAGTTTCAAGATGTACAGTTTGGCCCCTGAAGTTTCAAGAAAGTCAGAATTTGGACAGTCAAAGCAGAAACGCCAAGCACTCAATTCAGCCATTTATTTTTGGCTGAATTACTCCTCCTATAAATGGCCAATCCGTTGGTCTTTCACCATTTATGTTGGTGACTTTACTACCTCCATAATGACCATTATTTGGCTGTTATGGAGGCAGTTTTCAGTCCCTCCCTCACCTATATAAACACCACCTTACACCATTGTTGAACACTAACACTAAACACTTGATATACACGAAAATACACAAGCATAAATCTCTTCTTCCTACAACTTCCAAGCATCATTTCGTTACTCAATATTCTTCACGGTAGCATTTGAGTTTCCTTTGCTCAATTGTTCCATTGCTGTTTTATCTTGGGAGACAAATTGTCCAGGACGTATAAATGATACATATGGGGCAATATTGTCTTAAGGACAGAGTTCCACACTCGACTCATCAAAAACAGTTTTCCAGTTTTTCTTGTTCAACAATTGTAATTTCAGATTTCTAGTTGAATTATTGAATCTTTGTTTATCATTTCGAATACTTGTAATAGTAATATACTTCCCGTACTGCATTATAAAGTACAACAGAGTAAAATCTTCCGACAACTTAAGACAATATTGTATTGTATTACTATTAGTGTTCGAAAGATGTCGGTCAAAAGTTGTGTGACCAAATCTGGATATGGCAATGGTTTTCTGGTAGAAGAGAGTGATGATGATGAACGTGTTCATGGTGTCACCGCTACCAAGACTGGTGGGAACAAGCGCTCTCGAGAGCCTGAGGATGTCAACTGGGACAAGAGGAGAAGACTGAAGATGTTATTCTATCTTGCAGCAGAAGGCCTATATCTGTCCCAGACAAAAGATCCGAATAATGGTGAGAAGGAAATGGACACTCTGTCTGATGAAGTGACTGAAGTGAGCCAGAATCCGAAATTGAGATAAGTATTTTTCTTACTTGTCAAGAATAAAGATTAAATAATAAGTATTTTTCTTACTTGTCAAGAATTAAGATTAAATGATAAGTATTTTTCTTACTTGTCAAGAATTAAGATTAAATGATGTCTGATTAAAAATGGATTAAAGTAAGGAGGAATATGAAAATAATTTATATTCCTTACGCTTTAACAAATCAGAAGTTTAATCTCATCTTCTTTTCCGTTTAAAGATTGGATTTTGTAAACGACTTAAAAAGATCCGTTTTTTTAAGTGTAATTATTAAAGTGTGTAAAGTATGTTCGCACATACGAGAGAGAAAGATCCACCGATCGTGCAGCGTTACCACACTTAAGTAAGCGCCAAGAATTATCTGGGCACCAATCATAACGGAAGAAGTCTAAAAGTTAATGACGTTGAGCC
This sequence comes from Anisodus acutangulus, assembly GCA_029783415.1. Classification (NCBI taxonomy): domain Eukaryota; kingdom Viridiplantae; phylum Streptophyta; class Magnoliopsida; order Solanales; family Solanaceae; genus Anisodus; species Anisodus acutangulus. The sequence goes on from CM056503.1 coordinate 46,618,668, forward strand.
TGTCATATTATTTGGCAGAAGATCCTTCATAGGATGATATTGGACACTCAGTCATACAAAGCCTCCGGGCGACTGGAGTGGGCCAAAATTCCTTTGATATGATGATATTGGACACTCAGTCATATAAAGCCTCTTGGCGACTGGAGTGGGGCCAGAATTCATTTCATAGGAAAAGTAATGGACACCTAGTAAGGTAGGTCAGAGTTTCCAGGTCTGAAATGATCTGAAGGCCTAAAGAAAGGCAGAAAAGAAATTGGACACTCAGTCTGCAAAACAACTGCAGTGGGCCAGAGTATCCAGATCACATATGATCCGGTTACGCCCTAACCACGGGCAAGAGGTTGTTCATGTGAAGCAACGCCACCTCTAAAATCAAAGGGGCTGGAGAGGTTGTCCTCAATAGGACTTCAAGGAATGAGATCACTCTAAAAAGAGGTGTTACATGTTCCTAACTTGGTTTAAGAGACGCTGTTGGTCAAGCTGGTTTGAGACTACTCCAACATGTCTGTAATAACTAAGAATGGTACAGTACGTCTGTAGCCGAATGAATGATATATTTGTAATCCGTGCATCTATGCCATCATAGATTAAGACACGTTAAATAGCAAGTCATTCAAAAGCTAGCGAAGTTGAGATTGTTGCCTTCTTTCGATATAAACCCTCAAAATGAATGTGAGGTAGGCGAAGAGGCAAAATCACCTTTCCAAATTCCGTCAAGGGAATAGCGAAAGAAACACCGCTCCTCTAGAACTTAGTCATACCTACTTGGGTGATTTGAAGTTTATACAAAATAGAGGGGGGAGACAAGTACGTTGTGATCTTCATTGATGATGGTACAACGTATGAAATCCTTTGTTTGTTGAACATCAAAGATGAAATTGTTGAAGCGGACAAGCGCTACAAAGCAGAAGTTGGAAATCAACTAAGCCTATGGATTGCGAAATTCATAGCGATAGAGGGGGAGAATGTGAAGCATCGTTCATTAAACGACTGTTCATTACTCACCTCAGTCCAACGGTGTTAGCCAAGCGCAAACCCGTACGCCCAAGTTATGTGGGGCAAGGCGATCTTTACCGCTAATGTGATTCTCAACAGAACTCCGCATAAGGATAAGGATAACCCTCCGTGTAAGACATGGAAAGGATCTCACATACAAATATTGTGATGTGAGGTGGTTTCGTACGTAAAGCTGTAGATTGCATATCCACTAGATCTGCAAATAACAGTAGTGCTTATCGCCTCTTGGCGTCAAAGAATGATGAATTCATTGAAGATAACTTTCATTGAAATAGGAAAAAAGAGTAATTGCTCAAGGTTAACAAGAACCCGCGAGGGCCTGACTGTCCGGAACTAGACGTTCCATATCTACAGGACTCGAAAGTTGCTGGCTATCCGAAACGTAATATTCCAGATCTGCAGAACTTGGGGATTCTAGATGTTGAACCGAGACGGAGCAAAGAAGGGGGCAAAGACTTGTTCCAGTCCTTCTAGCTTGTATGATTGAGAATGAACCATGGACAATTAACAAATAATTGTCATCTCCAAAAGCGCTGCTTTGGAAAGAAGCTACAAAGAGAGAAATAGTTTTCCTCATATAGAACCATACTTGCGTAATGGTTGATCTTCCTCCGGGAAAAGAGCCTTTGGGTTGTGAAAAAAGGATACTTAAAAGTGAGTACAAAGTAGATGGATCTACTGACGAGTTCAAAGCCTCGGCTACTTGTACATGTGCTCCCTTGGGAGTAGCTTAACATCATGGGCCATTGCAGTCTTGCGTGGCATGAATGTTGAAACAGCCTTCCCAACCGGAGAGTTGGAAGAAGAGAATCAGAGTTGGTTTTCTGGACTGTTGGGCTTCTTCCTGAACTTTCATCTTGGTCCCTGAAATGTTTACATTTTGGTCTTGAAAGTTTCAGATAAAACAGAAACAATGAATCTGACCACAGAAACATTGACTCTGAAGTTAGAAAGCCAACAGTTGGAGAATCAACAGTCTGAAAGTAAAAGTCATATTGAAACAAGTCTCGATATGAAAGATATGGGTATCACAGATGACATCTTAGGAATTGGATTTCTAAGACATCTAACGGACTGGTCGATAGTTGACAGTCTCGTTGAAGCCACCAATGGATATGAATCATAGAACTGATTGGAATCATGGTGCACCCATAGACAAGGAGCGATATGCACAGGTCATGTGTAGTTCAATGTATTGTACACACTACAACCGATCTGGTATCGTCCTACAAACAGATCAGTTGAACTAAGTTTCACTGATGATCTTAATACATGATCAATAGAAGGTGTTAAGTCGGATATGACGATATCTGAATTATTCGCTTATCTTCGGATTATAGTATTCTGGATGTCCAGCGGTTCTGGGAGAACACAGTGATGCAAACCGGACATCAGATCTGGAGAACACCAAAGCCACAAGTAAATGTGTATGGTGGGTCTTGGAAAATCCTCTAAGCAAACTTGCATCGACCGATTCATGATGGTATCAGAGTTTATCACTTTATACAAAGCATGAAAGAAGTTGAATAACTTCACGACTCATTAGAGAATGTCCCATATTAGGAGAAACCTGTGTCTTCAGCAGTTATATATTGTGGCTAGCCGGTCGGCTTCAGGAAGGACACGGATGACGGCGTCTGGAATTATCTGTCAGGATCTGTCGGAGACATAAGACCGTATGGCAGTTGATCATCACGGGTGTCACTTCCTTATTTACTAACTAAGGGACTACCCGGAGATCAAGTGTTCTGCCTGTCTAGGGGAATGGGCTTAAAACCCAAAATATACGGACCAATACAGTGGTAACCCAACCTTACTAACTGGAGATCCCAGTAATTTGGTTCAATGGGAAAACTAAGTTGTAAAGGTTCAGTTGATCGCTTCAGTGGAAGCATGAGCACTTCGGATAGTGATTTCTGAAAAGAAACACCAAATCCAAAGTCGTTCCCGCGATAGACGTTAAGTGCTATCTGCAGTGTGGGTAAAGGTTAAGTTTTCAAAACCTGTAATGATCCTCAACAAGTTGAGGTTAGGTCTTTGGGAAACTTTTAATGGTTTCTAACACTTGTGAAGTAGGGTATAGCAGGATACCTTGTAGGAGACCACCTATTTAAGTGCGAGGACGGGCCGCCTCAAATGAACGCACTTAAGAATCCAAGACGTTGTCCATGGCCAAAACGGACAAAACATTACGAAGAAGAGAGTAAGGGAATTTGTTGTGTTGGTACCATTGACTTGGCTTACACTAAACACTGACGGTTCAAGACATCACGTTCACCGCGCAGTAAGTAAGTCCGATGGTACTTAACTATGAAAGGTTCAAAGCTGAAGCTACCTCTCCTTATGCAACATCGGTCCGCTGAAATATTGCTGAAAATGAAAAGACACCATGTGAGTGCGCCAAAATCTCTTTCAAGAGGGGATTGTTGGAAATTAGCCTATGGCGGGAGTTGCGACCGACCAACTTTAACGTCTTAAACACTAGTGTTACGTATGTTGGAGAATCCGGTTCTTCACATATGCATGATCTACTAAGTACGTAGATAACCGTAGGACCAAGAATCGTCAAATTTCATTGAGAAATGAAAGAGATATTGGTTCACGAAGTGAGGTGTTTGAAGCATGGAAAAGTGTGGTATTGTGTTCAATTCTCCATCATCGGTAGATGAAGAAAGAATTGTTATGTATATAAGACTCGAAATTGGTTTGGGGTTTAGGACCCCAAGGGGTATCCCATGTGTTTAAAGTAAGGGTGGCCAGTGGGCCGGGCTCGGGTCTGGCGGGCCGGGTCTGGCGGGGTCGGGGTCGGGGCGGGACGATCCGGGGGGTCGGGATCGGGACTAGCGGGCCTAGCGAGGGTCAGATGCAGGCGGGACTGCTCGATCCGTCCGATCCCGATCCGTCGATATCGAAGCGAGGCGGGCTCGGGTCGGGCTCGGGTCGGGCGAGCGAGGTCGGGTTTTCTTTTTTTTTTTTAATTACCATATGTATAAAACAACCTAATAACCAAAATAAGATAGTGTATTAAAAACATCCCAATGGTGTTTTTGTGCCTCTTATATTATTTAATAGACATATGATTTTTTGTAATACAAATACAATTGTCTAAAATCTAAATTGCAACTTTATGGTGTTGTCCAAAAGTTGCAAATTACATAATAAAATTGCAATTAAAAATTACATTTTCAAAAAATCATTCTAATTGCTTGATGATTTCATGTGGTTCTTCGGTTGGAATAGGTATTTGTTGATCAAATTGATCCACGTCGCTTCCACTACCTTCGGTTAAGATTTCGTTGTAGTTTTCATCATCTTCTTCGTTGATCTCAGGTTGACCGCACCTTCTCGCCTCCGCTCGTATCCAATCTCTGAATAATACCGCAATTTCCAAAGTCGTCTCCGCCAATGAGTGTCTGTGGTCTCCTATTTGATATCTGCTGCGAGAAAAAGCGCTTTCCGACGCGATTGATGACGCTTGAATGTTCAAAACATCTCGAGCCATCAATGAAAGTGTCGGAAAGGTCTTCTCATTCCTCCAAGATTTCAGCAAGTCTTCTTGTCCATCTTCATTGATAACTTCTTGATACGATGCAGAACCTCGCAAAACAAAAATATCCAACTCGCTAATTTGGTTAGTAGAGGTATTTGTCGCACATTCTATTTACGAGGCTTTCAATACTAGCGCAGAAGCAGATGTCTTTTGTGAGGTTGTGTTGAAGATGAAGAAGATGGTATGGTAGCCGATGCGTTACTAGCATTTTCTTGTTGATAAAATCTATATATATTTTTGCGGTGGTGTTCTACGCTATTCAACACTTCTTCTTTAGTTTGTTCAATAGGTGGTGGGTGATTTAGATTTTTGGGACTTGGAGGTGGTAGTACTTCTATACAATCGTAAATAGTTTCAATTAGTGATTTAGTACCGTCTATTTTAATAGTAGGATTTAATACAGAACCAATAATATAAATAGAAGGAATAGGAATAAAATATTTTTTATTTTGACAAACATTTTTTAATAGCTGCCTTATAATTTGGTTTTCCATATATTCACTAAGTAATAAAAATATTAGAGTTATATAAAATAACATAGTTGAAATAGTAGGATAATATATACCGGAAAATTCTTTTGTTGCTTGAAAAATTTCTCTAAAAATACAATAAGTTCGGAAATTTTTTCCCAATCACTATCTAAAATCATATCACTGGCTTTTTATTATGAGAGTTAAAAATAAAGTTATAGGTAATTTATAGTCATAAGCAACAAGGAGTTGCTCGTATAAAGAATTCCACCTAGTGGATACTTCTTGTGGAATTCTTCTAAAAGGTAGTCCACAATCATGACAAATTTTATATTCTTTTCTACGTTGTACTTTATTACTTTTAAAAATAAAGTTTATAGCAAATTGTATTTTACTAAGAATGTCTTCAAAAAGTGATAGACCATCCTTTACAATTAAGTTATATATATGGCACGCATTTTATATGAAAATGGTCCTGAAAAGATGGAGCTAAACTATTTTTTAACATTGTAATTGCGTAATTGTTATTAGAAGCGTTATCTAATGTAATAGTCATAATTTTATCGGTAATTCAGTAATAATCGCACACTTGATAAATATTTTACGCAATAAAAGTACCAAAGGTGCCTATCATCTATATATCTATACGCTAAAATACGTTTTTGCATAGACCATTTATAATCTATCCAATGACAAGTTACGCTTAAATAATCATGGCCGTTAGTACTACGACCTATATCAGGCGTGATAGATACTTTGCCATTAAAATGATATAATGAAAACGTAAATATTGTTGATATTCATGCAAATTTAAATACATCTCTCTTAACAGTTGACCTAGGAAAACCGTTAAAAGCGAGATTATATATATCTCTAATGTAATGAATAAAACCGGAGATGAAGGAAATGAAAAAGGCAAACCCTCCACAAAGAACTAATTTTGATATTGCTTCCCTATCTCTATGTTTGTTGTATTTAGAGCCTACAATTCCCCGTCATAGGGTTAATTTGACCACATGCTTGGTCGGGACAAGATCGGTATGTGAACCTTGTCCCGATGGAGCGGCGTTGCGCACCGGTTTTGAAGCCTGGTATTGGGCATACCTAGCTGGATGAGCACTTACTACGTGTCTAATTAAACCCCGTCCCACCGTGACCTTTTCGCTTTTAAATTTTAAAACATTTTTACAAATTTTACATATGGCTACTTGATTCTCTACGTCCCTATCAAAAATGTCCATGCATCTGATTTTAATGGTCGTTTTGCTGGACCTCGTCTCATACTAGGGGGAATAGGAGGTATTTCAGTTGAAGGTGCACTAGTGGGCGTGTTGTCATCAATATTAGTGGGTGTATCGTCTAGATCATCGTCTAAATTAAAGTCTTCTTGAGTTCCAGAAAATAACTCCTCGTCTAAATCTAATGGTATTGTAGGAAAATGTTGAGTATCAACAAAATCATCCTGTGTAGGAATAAGATGACTAGAAGAAGTACCCTTGCCTGGGGTGCCTCTACTAGAAGAAGCACCCTTACCCTTACCCTTAAACATACCTTTTAATCCTTCCATTTTAATTATGATAATAAATAATTAAAGACAATAAAATTAAGTGCGCTAAATAAAATAAACAGACAATAATAATTTAATGAAGGAACGAATGTACCAAACGCCGACGTAACGTCGACGATGTAATCGAAGGTTGAAAATTGAAACTTTGCTCGATGGAAGATCCTCAAGCTAGTTGCCAACTTCACTCCCAATTCCCAAATGAATTAATAAAATTGAATATTTAGCAAACAATGTAGAGAGATATATTGAGAAATTAGAGAGATTGTAGGAAGATTTGTGAGAAAGATGAAGAGAAAATGAGTTATTTATAGTTGAAAAATTGGGTTAAAGTGTAAATATAATAACTTATGGGTTAAAAATAAATATTAAGGGGTAGGGGGTTGGGGGAGGGGGCCTAAAATGGCCGTTGGCAGCGGCCATAATCTAAAAATGGCCGTTGGTGCAACGGCTATTTTTTGCAAAGGGTTAAGGGTCGGGGTGGGTCGGGCTCAAGGCGGGCTCAGCGGTCTCGGTCCGCGGGCTGGGGCGGGCTCAGTGCAGCGGGACGAGACATCGTCCCGTCTCCGAGTTCGAGTCCCGCCAGTTAAATTTTTTTTTTTTTTTTTTGAGCGGGGTGGCGGGGACCGGCCGGTCGGATCTGGCTCGCCGGTCGGTCGTCCCCGCCACCGCCAGCCTTAGTTTAAAGGAGGGAGGACCTAGATGTGCTTGGCTCGAGGAAAGACCACACGCTGCTGCCGCCGCCGCCGCCCCGCCCCGTCCGGCTCAGGGTTCTCGTCACGGTGGTAAATTTGTGGTGTGGGTCTTCGATATTATCTTTTGGGCCGTAAAACTTTGCCCAGTACAGTTTGATCCCAGAAGTTTCAGATGTATAGTTTGGACCAAAATTCTTTCAGATGTACAGTTTGGTCCCTGAAGTTTCAAGATGTACAGTTTGGTCCCTGAAGTTTCAAGAAAGTCAGAATTTGGACAGTCAAAGCAGAAACGCCAAGCACTCAATTCAGCCATTTATTTTGGCTGAATTACTCCTCCTATAAATGGCCAATCCGTTGGTCTTTCACCATTTATGTTGGTGACTTTACTACCTCCATAATGGCCATTATTTGGTTGTTATGGAGGCAGTTTTCAGTCCCTCCCTCACCTATATAAACACCCCCTTACACCATTGTTGAACACTAACACTAAACACTTGATATACACGAAAATACACAAGCAGAAATCTCTTCTTCCTACAACTTTCAAGCATCATTTCGTTACTCAATATTCTTCACGGTAGCATTTGAGTTTCCTTTGCTCAATTGCTCCATTGCTGTTTTATCTTGGGAGACAAATTGTCCAGGACGTATAAAGGATACATACGGGGCAATATTGTCTTAAGGACAGAGTGCCACACTCGACTCAAAGAAAAGCAGCTTTTCCAGTTTTTCTTGTTCAACAATTGTAATTTCAGATTTCTAGTTGAATTATTGAATCTTTGTTTATCCTTTCGAATACTTGTAATAGTAATATATTTTCCGTACTGCATTATAAATTACAACAGAGTAAAATCTCCCGACAATATTACCTACCTTAGAATATGTTTGTAAAGTTATTGCTCTGTGTTATTTTCACTTGTGCAAATACATATTAAAGTTTTTCTTATTATTAATAATAAAATTAATTTTTCTTATTCTACTTATTTATTTCATGATAGAACGTCACTAACTTATCTCCTCGATCAATATTTTTCACTTTTTTTGTATCGCAAACTAATATTTATTTTTCTATAGATAAATTTGTGGTATAGATTAAAAAGTACTATATCACGATTTTAAAGAAATAATAAAAAGACAAGATATATATTTATTTTTCTATTGGTGAATTCTATAGGTAAATAATCACAACATTTACCCGGCTTTATCCCTTTTCTCTTCTTCTTTAATATCACGATATATATTTTTTAATCTATGTATCTTCAAGAAGGTATCCACCACTGATTCGATCAGAAAGGAAAAATCATTTCTCATCTCTTCTTCAAATTCATAGTGAATTTCAAGTTGCCCCATTACTAAACTACATTAGTGCATGCATGTTGGCAAGTCCTGTTAATTTGTTTTTCTCCGCAATTTTTATACTTCGGTCCATTTGGTTGTTTTTTCCATCTTTAGATTTCGGACTCGAAGTTTTCCAAACAATGTCTGAGGATTCGTTTGGTAATAGAGATAAGGTGGATATCTCATGATTAATTTTGAAATTGATTTTATACTCTGTTTGGTAAAAAATATAATTTAATTTTGGGATAAATTTATATCTTCTATCAAATAGAGTACAAATGAAACCCAAATTTAATTGTGGGATATCCCACCTTATCCTATTAAATTTGGGATTATTTTATCCACTTTCCAAATGGAATAAATTAGTCCCAAGACTATAATTTCTGGATAATATAGTCCGCATACCTAACGGCCCCAAAAAGTTCTCCAACAAAATTCCTTTTTGGACAAATAGTGATTTTGGTCCCTGTGTTATAGGTGTATTCCAGTTTTGGTCCTTGTGTAATTTGACTAAGTATAATTAACCCTTAATTAATATGAATGTGCTATTATGATCCCACAAGCTAACGGAAGTTAAGAATGTCATTCATGATGCTACCATAGAAAATACTTTATTTGAAGATGGTGATGGTGCAAATACATTTCGTGCTTTTAACCCAACTCAAGCCAAAGAAACTTATTCAAAATAAATAAGAAAAGAGATTTATTTAAAAAAAAAATTAATGTCTTCCTTCTCCACGGACCTCTTCTTTACCAAGACTTCTAATGAGATAAATCTGATCATCTTCTACCATGCCACACAGTTTCATATGTATGGACATCTCTCAAGTTGCATTAATCAAACAATCACAGTTCAGTGATAGAATACCGTGTATAACCAACCCTATGATATACATGGTTTTGACTAGTCTTGTACCATAAATAGAAGTTGTAAATTATGTTGTATAATTACCATAATTGTAGAATTCTTGTACAAGTATAACTAGGATATTAGAAGTTTAGTAGAAATAGGATTTTCCATATTTGGAGATTGTAACTTGTATATATACCTATTCATTCAATAAGAATAATCAAGGGATTCATTCTTTCACGGTATCAGAAGTCTAGGTCTAGACTATCTCCCTTCCCAATTTTCTTCTGCTACTCTCGGCTCAAATTCTGAGAACCCTTCTCAGTTTTCGGCCGACTTTTTCCTCCTCTCTTTCCAAATTTTCTTCCTAATCCCTAATTCTTCTATTGTTCTTTCGTTATGTCTACGTCAAAAAACCTGTTTCATCCAGCCCTTACAGTTTCCAACATGAGGAACCACATCCCTATTGTTCTTGAGATAGAAAACGTCCAATACGCGACATGGGCGGAATTATTTAAAATTCACGCACGCTTGCGTCAAGTCCTCCATCACATAATTCCCTCGACACCTGGCATAGAGGAGGTGCCTAACCCCAGGAAAATCTTACGTTATGGATGACACTTGATTCTACCGTTCTCCAGTGGATTTATTTCACTATTTCTACCGACCTCCTACAAACGATCATTGAGCCCGACACTACGGCAATGAAAACTTGGAATAGGGTGCGTGATATATTCCAAGAAAATAAGAATTCCCGTGCTGTCACCCTCGAGCAGGAATTTTCACATGTCCACATAGTAGATTTTCCTAACGTTTTGTCCTGTTGTAAAAGGCTGAAGGAATTGGCAGACCAACTCCGCAACGTTGGTGCGCCAGTTACCAATGATCGTCTTGTTCTCCAAATGGTTGCAGGCCTGTCTGAGGCCTATAACGACACTACTTCGTCAAAGTAACCCTCTACCACCCTTTTATCAGGCCTGTTCTATGCTCACGTTAAAAGAAGTCAGCTTAACCAAAATGGCGGCTACAGATGAAAATTTCGTCGCCATGATGACCACGTCAGACAACCCTCACTCATTCTCCGAGAATTCTGGCCAACACCGCAACAACAGTGGTGGCAAAAAGGGTCGAAATTATGAAAATAATGGCAAAAATCACGGTGGTAACGGAGGTGGCTGAAACAATGGTGGTAGCGGCAGTGGGCCGCAGGCCAACTGGTCCCAACCATGGGCCTCCATGGCCGTGGAACTGGGCCAGTGGCCATTGGCCCAACAGTCCCTATTTTCCTCCCAGCTTTTACCCGGGTAATTGGGCCCAGTTACAGCAACAGGTCAGGCCCAGTTTCTCGGGTCCAAATACTGGCAGCAGATTCACTTATGGTCCGAGCCGCAGGCAGGTTTCCTTGGGCCTTAGCCTCAGCAGGTGTTCCAGGCAGTGGGCCCCACACCAACTCTGACAGATATTGAGGCCGCAATACACACTCTTGGATTAAATCCTCCAGACGTAAATTGGTATATAGACATCGGAGCCACTTCTCACATGACGTCTAACCAAGGTACTCTCTTGTCTTATTTCAATTTGAGCAAAATTCGTGGTATTATTGTCAGTAATAGCAATTCAATTCCAATTCGCGGTTACAGACATACAACTTTGTCTTCCCCATATCCACCTCTAGTTTTGAAAAATACCCTTCATGCCCCTAACTTAATTAAAAATTTGATGTCTGTCCGAAAATTCACCACTGATAATTGGATTTCCGTTAATTTTGATCCCTTTGGGTTTTTCTGTAAAAGATTTCAAAATGGGAATACCTCTAATGAGATGCAATAGTAGGGGAGAGCTTTATCCTATCACAAATACCACCACTTCCACGAGTCAAGTCATACCGTCTACTTTTGTCGCCCTTGCTCCTTCTTTGTGGTATGCCCGTTTGGGTCATCTGCGATCGTCTATTATTTCTTCTTTGCATAAAAATATTTTTATTTCTTGTAAAGGTACGCGTAGTACTCCACTTTGTCCTTCTTGTCTGTTAGGGAAACATGTTAAATTATCATTTGTAGCCTCTACTTCTAGTACTTCGAGGCCGTTTGACATTATTCATAGTGATTTATGGACATTCCCCATGTTAAATTCTATAGGCCATCGTTATTATATCTTATTTTTGGATGATTATTCTAATTTTTTGTGGACCTTTCCTTTATCGAAAAAGTCTCATGTTTCACATTCTTAAAATTTAGAGCATTCATCTCTACCCAATTCGAACGGGAAATAAAAGTATTCAATGTGGTAATGGAAAGGAATATGATAATGGGTTGTTTCGAAAATTTTGTGATGCTAATGGCATATTTTTTTGTTATTCTTGTCCAAACTTTATTAGTCATGCTTCTGTACCCCCTTCTTTTTGGCATCATGCACTACAAATGACTACTTACCTCTTTAACGTACTTTCTACCAAATGATTAGCATCTAAATCTCCCCTTAAAGTTCTCTATAATAAGGATCCTTCATATTCTCATCTTAGGGTCTTTGGGTGTTTATGCTATCCACTTTTTCCATCAACTACAATTAACAAACTTCAGGCCCCGTTCTACCGCTTGTGTGTTTTTGGGTTATCCGTCTAATCATCGTGGTTACAAATGTTTTGATTTATCATCTAATAAAATCATAATTGGTCGTCATGTTATTTTTTATGAAACCTAGTTTTCTTTTACTAAAGTGAGTAGTCCCGTGCCGAGTTCATATAGTTTTTTAGATGAAGAGGTCTTACCATATATTATCCACCATTTTTTTGACTTGTCCCGTGACCAAACTACGCCAGCAGGCCCACTGCCTGCTATCCCACAGTCTACCACAACCACTGTTCTGCCCAGTGGGCCGATGACACGGTCTAGTATTGATCTCGGTACTGTTCCAGTATTTCAGCCCAATCCCAAGCCTGTTACTGTTCTTGTTCCAGTTATTGGGCCAGCATGCCCACTGCCTGCTGGCCAGTCCGTCCCCATTCCACACATTGCCCAAAATCCATCCAATTCCTCCTGTAGTCAAGGGCCCGTTACTCGTAGACAAAAGGGTATTTTTAAACCAAAATGACATTTTAATCTCAATTCTAATGTCCTTAAATCCACCCTCCCGCGTAACCATGTGTCCGCATTAAATGACCCGAATTGGAAATTGGCTATGACGGACGAATATAATGTTCTTATTGAAAATAAGACGTGGGAGTTGGTGCCCCGTCCTTCTGGTGTTATTATTATTCGGTCTATATGGATTTTTACTCATAAAGAAAATTCTGACGGTTCTTTTAAGAGGCATAAGGCTCGTCTTGTAGGTGATGGTAAAACTCAACAGGTTGGCATGGATTGTGGTGAAACGTTTAGTCCGGTAGTCAAACCAGCTACTATTCGTATTGTTCTCAGTTTGGCTCTCTCAAAAGCATGGCTCATTCATCAGTTGGATGTGAAAAGTATTTTTTTACACGATGATCTTAAGGAGACAGTTTATATGCATCAACCCTTGGGTTTTCGAGATCTCAATCATCCTCATCATGTCTGTTTGCTGAATAAGTTCTTGTATGGACTTAAGCAGGCCCCACGGGCTTGGTATAAAAGGTTTGCATATTATGTATCTTCTATTGGTTTTTCTCACAGCTGGTCTGATCATTCTCTCTTTATATATCGTCGTGTTACTTCTCTGGCATACATTTTGTTGTATATCGGTGATATTATATTGACTGCTTCGTTTGATAATCTGCGCAAGTCTATCATGACATTTCTCAGTTTCGAATTTGCTATGAAAGACTTGGGGTCCTTAAGTTATTTCTTGGGGATTGCTGTCACTCGTCATTCAGGTGGTTATTTTTATCACAAAGGAAGTATGCCACTGAGATCATTGAAAGAGCTGGTATGTGATTGTGTAAATCTACTTTTACTCTGGTTGATACTAACCCGAAGCTGAGTGCTACATCTGACACTAAATTCGAGGATCCCCCCACTATCGCGGCCTTGCAGGGGCACTTCAGTATCTTACCTTCACAAGGCATGATATTACTTATGCAGTTCAACATGTGTGTTTGTTTATGCATAATCCACAAATTGAGTATATGAATGCGCTCAAACGCATTATACGATACATCTAGGGCACACTTTATTATGACTTGCATTTGTATCCTACGTCCGTTTTTACACTTGTGTCTTACACAAATGCTGATTGGGGTGGCTGTCCTGATACCAAACGCTCGACTTCTGGTTATTGTATGTTTCTTGGGGATAACTTGGTCTCATGGTCTGCAAAACGACAAGCTACATTATCAAGATCCAGTGCAGAGGTCGAGTATCGAGGCGTGGCAAATGTGGTGTCAGAATCATGTTGGCTGCGTAATATTTTGTTAGAACTACACTTTCCTATTCAGAAAGCTACATTGGTCTACTATGATAATGTTAGTGCAGTTTATCTTTCAGGCAATGCGGTCCAACATCAACGCACTAAACATATCGAGATGGATATTCACTTTGTTCGCGAAAAGGTAGCTCGTGGACACGTACGCGTCTTACATGTTCCATCGCGATACCAAATTGCTGACATCTTTATGAAGGGCCTTCCCTCGGTTTTATTTGAAGATTTTAGAAATAGTCTCAGCGTACGACAATCGCCCGCTATGACTGCGGGGGTATGATAGAATGTCGTGTATGTCCCTATGATATACACGATTTTGACTAGTCTTGTACCATAAATAGAAGTTGTAAATTATGTTGTATAATTATCATAATTGTAGAATTTTTGTACAAGTATAACTAGGATATTAGAAGTTTAGTAAGAATAGAATTTTTCATATTTGGAGATTGTAACTTGTATATATACATATTCATTCAATAAGAATAATCAAGAAATTAATTCTTTCAATGACATGTGTACATATATAAGATATGTAAATTTTTCAACTGTCATCGATTCATTTTCCCCTAAAGATAATCCTCTTTATGTTGATTAATTTGGAACTTGACAAAAAGTTCCAGAGATACTAAGCAATAGACGAGGTTGTATGCTTACAATAAACAATGACGAGGAGCCCTCTCGGTTGCTATACTAACAAAAGGTAAATGAGATATTTTTCTCTTTTTTATTTACTTTTAATTAATGATTCCATTAAGTTTTTAGCCGCCGTTAGTTTGAGGGATCAAAATCGCAAATATATTTAACTTGAAGGTTAATTATGCTTAGTCGAATTACACAGGACCAAAACTGGAATACACCTATAACACACGAATCAAAATCTCCATTTGCCCTTCCTTTTTTCAGGCAAATACGTGCTCAGCTGAGGTGGCACTCATACGTTTAATGTGTCCAATAGGCATAATTTGAGCATGAATTAAATGTTCAATATGTTATGTGTTTAGTTAGGTGTCTAGATTTAAAATTCTGACAAGTTTAAAGGACTATGTATGTATTTGGCCAAAAATCAAGCATTTAGTTGCAGGCATTTCATAAATTAAAGGGCATGTTTTGAGATTACTTTTGATGTCTAAAGTGCAGTTTATAGTTGAAGTTGGCATGTTTGGAGTTAGCTTTCAATCGAGATTACTACTAAAGTGCTTTATTCTCATTGAAGGTGGCCATTGCACTATGTATGAATTTTGTAATTGTTAATATATTACATATGTAGTAATAGATCACATATAAATGGTATACTATACCATTAAATGGTATATTAATAATATATGTATATTCAACCCACTGATCCATTCCACAATTATATTAGGGAAAATTAAAATCAAATATCATTTGGCCATCTAGCTTACAAAATATATACACACTGGATAGGTACTGTATACTTTATATTAAATATATATATAATATACATACATTATACATAAAATATACATATTTATACATAATATATACAGCCGAAATGTGTAGATAGTATATACTTCGGCCATGTTGCTAAACTAGGTGGTCGAAGGGCACCTTTACGTAAGTTTCTTATTATATTACTCATTCGATCCCCAAATGTGGCGTCCTAGATGAACTACATAATTTGGGCGACGAAAGTTGGGGCAAGAGATCGGAAAAAGAAACCTCAAGTAATTTTTTTCAGTAGTTATAAAATGAACTAACTTTAATATTAACATAATTTAAATGAGGGAAAACAACACAAATA